>OZ005652.1:192137113-192639613 GCA_963930645.1 Salticus scenicus
AAAGAAAGAAAAAAAAAATGTAGAAGAAGAAGAAAGTAATGCTTATACTGTCTCTCATTTTTGTTTCTTTTATAAATTTTTATTGCAAATAAGAAATTTTTGAGGTATTATATAGTGTGTTTTGTATTGTTATTTTCATTTTCTGTTTGAAAGGAAATGTTTTTTAACGGTTTATACTAAACGAAAAAGATTAAAAATTGAAATATAGCATTGTAGAATGTGAATAACAGAAATACGTTTTAAATATTATCTACAGTCGGCAGCAAAATTATTGAAGCACACATCCACACTTTTCATACATTTTTTTTTCTTAGTTTGATCACTAATTTTTATCACCAACTTACATTTTTATTAACAGTATAACACTAAGATCATGACTCGACAAATATTCACTTAATAAAACAATAATAGCTGTCCTTCTTTTAAATAGGAATTATTGTTAGAGCTCCAATCATTTTGCTGTCGACTATAAATGAAATAGCTGTTTTACAGTATAAATGCGTTAGCTAGGGAAATATGTATGAATTCATGCAGAAATAACAATGTTCATTTATTATTTTGATATTTATTATTATTATTATTTATTATTTATTATTATTATTATTTATTATTATTATTTATTATTATTATTATTTATTATTATTTATTATTGTGATATTCATTTATTTTTACTGACTAATTTCGAACTGTTTCTGTTTTAAGCATTCGTTCCGTCATTTATGGGTAATATTATAGAATATTTGAGAAATCATTGTGAAACAATGACAAAATCAAAATGAAATTTTATTCGAAATGAATGGTTTAAAAACATTAAAATATTAAAAATTGAAACGCAATATTGCAATATAAGAATAAGAATAAGAAAAGCATATGCAAAGGAAAAACGATATGAAAGAATTGTCTGGTTCTATGAATTTTGCAACTTACGAAATATTTACGAATATGTATAAACTGAGATTCTGTAATATTCATTTTCATTTTAACCCTTTACTTACTGAGGGTGTTTTAAAGCAGTGGTCGCCAACCAGGAGCTCGTAGTAGTGGTCCGGGAGAAAATTTTGGTGGTCCTCAGAAAAATCTTGACATTATTTGCATTTTTAAATATATTTTTAGAAATTATATTGATGTTAATTTTAAGATTTTCTGAATCCCCCTCCATTAAAATATTAGCCTACAGAATTTTCTGGATGAGAGAAAAGTTAAATAGAATAATTTTTTATTACAGAAGTTTGAATCGTAATTAACAGGCATATTAATCACTTTGAATTTCTTATTTGAATTCGATATTTAACTATGGAATTACTCAAACTTGTCAAAAGATTTAAAATGTGCGTCAAAAATATAATTTCTTATTGGATTTTAAAAATCTAACAATATAATTTACATATTATATTGTTAAATACATAGTTTTACACATTGAAATAAAAATGTATCACTGTTGCTTTGAGCTTTTATAACATGAAAGCAATAAAATCATGTTCACATTTTTCCCTATACTTGTTTAATTTAAATCAACCATTTATAAATTCATAGCTACCAACTTTTTACGATTTTCTGCTACTGGAAATTTTTAATAGAAATCTTTATTTTATTTCATCTCTAAAGTCCGTTACAGAAATAGGATAAGTGCTCCAGTGATTGACACTTTTAGAGCAATTTCTGATGTTTTTAATGTTTTAGTCATCAGAAGCTATTTTTAGAAATTTTAAGTTAATATATATGGTATGAAAGACTTTCAGAACCACAAATATGTTACGTACATTAATAAATACAGTTGATTTTTTTTTTTTTTTTTTTTTTTTTTTTTTTTTTTATGATTCTTTATTTTACCCCCACTCAATGTTCCAGTAATTTACATTGTCAGTTTTTCCTTTTACCAGTTATTGGCCCCCTATGCTCCAGTGTTTGACACTGTTAGTTTTTCATTTTACCAGTAATATCGGCACCCGATGTTCCAGCGTTTGACATACACTGTTAAAATACTTATATGTAAAACATTTGCTTTTATTGTTTAACGTGTTTATTAATTATTTTGGGGAAGATGTCAATTACTGAAGCATGTCAATCACTAGAGCACCTATCCTATATAAAGAATTTCTATTTTCCCATAACCAAAAGGCGAAGTTGGTAGCTATGCGCATCAACCTTCTGATTAAATAAATACGCATTTAAGATTTTCTTATAATAAAATAAGTACTTGGAATGTTTTATATTAAATAAGTACATTTCACATTTATAAAGTGGGCATATTTACGCATAGTTTATGTTCATTAATGAGGAGTGTATATTTACGTTTCTTAAAAATAATACACTACTTTTCCATGATTGACCGACATTTTCGATTTCAGACGTTTTTTCGAATGTATTCAATAGTACTTTATAAATTACCTCAAAGCTTTAGGAATGCACATAAAAAGAAAACATGTTATACCTTATACATTTAAATGAACGTTTTCCTCCCAAAGTAAAAAGAGGAGAAAAAAAAAAAAAAAAAAAAAAAAACACAATGCTTCAATTAGGCTGTAAAAAGTAATGCTTTTGAAATGCATTCTGGCTCAAGCATGGGATAATGAGGCTTCTTTAGATATCTGCATTGATTTCTACGACATTTGCACGTATATTTATAAAGATATAAAGGTTTCTTTAAAATATTGCTCCTTCTTTTATTACAAAATGCAGGGTATTAAACCCAATGCAAAGCCATTTTTTGAAAACTTGACATGTACTACATAAGGCACAACATACACTACAATCAGATGATAAAAATACTAGATATCTAATGAAATATGAGCATTTTTACTATATTATATTTAATCTCGCATAAGCAAGCATTAACGTAATTTCATTTACATAGTTCATTAGCAAAATGTATTGTACTATTTATAGGAAAACCCTAAGCAAATATCGGGATTAATTAAAAAAATAATTATCGTCGATAGAATGAAATAATTCCCGTTCCTCTCAAAAAGAAGAAGAAGAAAATGATAGGAGTTTTATCAATATTATTTACAATCAGCGAAAATCATTTCACCATTCATTGAATCTGAAAAAAGTTGGGTAAAACTCCCTTACAGTTTTGATATTTTTTTAGAAGAACTGAAATTCAGTTCATTCTATAGATCAGAACTCCTTGAATTTTCAGGCTATTTACTCGGGACTTTAATAAAAGTAGCTCAATGCCTTTGGTTAATGAATTATGTAAATGAAAATTTACAAATTCTTGTACATCCACAACTAAAATCATTTACCAAAAATGTTCATGTTTCATTAGATTTAAATAATTAATGATTTAATTTCTGATTGTAGTGCGCTGTGTCAAATGCAGTATCCGTTAAGTTTTCTAACAAAAGCTTAGCATTGGGTTTAATACCCTTCAAGATATAATAAAAAAAAGGGCAATTTTTTAAAGAAACTATTATGTCTCTATGAATATATACGCTAGTCTCACACAAAGTAATAGAAATAATTACATAAACTATCACAACCACATGCTATAGCCTGAACGCACTCAAGTATTACAGCCGGGTGATCCCAAACATTCTGTTTTTCTTTAAATTTTTACTGGTCCACATTTTGCTTCTGGAGAAAAACCTTAACTCACATATAAGGGGTATAACATGTTCCTTACACTCTCAAAGTTACTAGGTGAATTGTCAAATACTTTTTGAGATATTTGACAAAACGTCTACAAATACAAAATAGCCTGAACTCACTCAAGTATTACAGCCGGGTGATCCCAAACATTCTGTTTTTCTTTAAATTTTTACTGGTCCACATTTTGCTTCTGGAGAAAAACCTTAACTCACATATAAGGGGTATAACATGTTCGTTACACTCCCAAAGTTACTAGATGTATTGTTAAATACATTTTGAGATACTTGACAAAACGTCTAAAATACAAAATTCCTGTTAACATACTGAAATGTAGTGCCCGCAGCTGTCCTATATTTTCACGTTTTATTTTTTATTATTTTAATGTCTCCCTTCTTCTTCTTTTTTTTTTTTTTTTTTTTTTTTTTTTTTTTCAATATATTTTTTGTCAATATTTTAAAGCTAAAGAAATATGTAAAAGTATACTGATTGATTAAAGTGGTGGTAAAATAATAAAATGCACGTAAAAATATAGGACTGACGCGGGCACTGTATTAGTGGTCCGCGATAATTTAAATTGTGAATTTAGTGATCTGTGAAGTTGAAAAGGTTGGCGACCGCTGTTTTAAAGTACATTAGACTAAAAAGTCAATTAAATTGTATTTATAATATATATATATAGGGGAGACTGGGGCACAGTGGACCTAGGGCCACAGTGAACCACTCGTATTTTAATCTCTTAATATTTAACTCTTTTAGTTTATATTGAGACTCATAGATGACAGGCATGGCACTACTTCTATATACATCCAAAAAACCACATGGTAAATGCTAAGGTAGCCATTTTATACAATTTTTATGTTTTGAGCTGCTCAAAGTAATTTTTCAAGTTTGAAGTTTTTTTAATTTTATCAGGACTGAACCATTGACTACAAGTTTTGGATAGTTGTTAAGAAAAGGTAAGATGTTGTTGTTTTTAAATTTATAAAAATTATTAGCATATTTATAGTCTATACATAATTTTAATATTATTATTCGTTTTGTCTGGACATGGGGCACAGTGGACCGCCTTCCAGTCTGCCTAAAAGTCCAAATTATATTTAATACCTTATTTATTTTAGTTAAATTTACATACACAAATATAATGTGACTCAAAATAATTAAAAAAATTTGACTAAAAATAAAAAAATCTTTATGTTATAATAAAATAAATTTCTGAAAAGGGAAAATAGTTGAATAGTAGTATAATAATTATGAATATTTAAATTTAATAACTATTTGAATTGTTTAATATTAAAAAATAAATAAATAAAATGATTATGTGATATAATATATAGTAGGTTATATAAATTTATTGTTGTTGTTTTTAGAAATAACATATAAAAGATAAAAGTAGAATAATTTTAGTTAAACTTATATTACAATTGTAACGCAAAGTATTAATATCTCAAAATAATTAATAAAAATGTTTGAATAGTAATATAATGTTTAATTTTACATTTCATAATTTTTATAACTATATAACATTAATAAACAAATTAAAATTATATCTTATTGTTTTTTAGGGATGGCACGTAAAAGACAAAGGAAATCTGATATAGGAATCTTCCTCTAATTTGATTTCTTATTTATTTAGATTTCCTTTAAAATTTGGTAATTTTATTTCATAAAAATGTTCGAATTATGTTATTTAGACTAGAATTGCATATTAAACTAATTTCAGAAAAAAAAATTGAGTAATTTATATTAATTGAACATGAACAACAGAGGTTGGTCCACTGTACCCCGGGTTGTGGACCACTGTGCCCCAGTGACGGGGCACGGTGGTCCACTTTGTAAGTGCACACAATTTATTTTTTTATTCGTAATGTATTAGAAGTATCGTTATAAAAAATAAAATTAGGACATGTCAAGAAAGGTTCAAAGAATGTTTGCTAATTTTTTCAAGTACCTTGCTTTTTTTTTATTTTTGGTGAAACAAAATTAAAAGTGTAAAAGTGGTCCACTGTGCCCCAGTCTACCCTATAAAAGATATTTATAAGGATAGAATGTATACACAGTCGGCAGCAAAATTACTAAAGCACTACCAATAATTCGTATTTAAAAGATGTGCACCTAATACCGTTTTGTTAAGTAAATATTTGTTGAGTAATGATCTTAGTCTTTATGCTGTTTATAAAAAAGTAAGTTGACGATAGAAATTAGCGATCAAACTAAAGGGAAAAAATGAAAAATGTGGATGTGTGTTTTAATAATTTTGCTGCAAACTATATCTCCTTTAATCCCATTACATGGCTCTAGACTCTACATATAACCATTGTTGTTTAAGAAAATATTATAGAGTGCTGTCCCAGATTTTAGTTAGCATTTGTCACGATCTTCGCGTGTGTTATACTTAATTTATATATTACCACAAAAATTTACCCCCATTCTTAGAAAAAATGCAAAGAAAATAAAAAATAAATACTTTTTGGAATTCTTTTTTTGTCTTGAACTCTTTTTCGACCTCTATGTGTCAGTAGTACAATAAAGTGCTACCTCACAAAAATCCTCATTAAATATAATGATGAAATGATATTCATAATTTTTATTGATTACATCTTTAAAAATTACTCTTAGCTAATAAAATGTTTTTCGAATACATTTATTGTTCATTTCATAATCTAGTAAATAAGGGTTAAGAAGTCATTTTAACTTTTCTCCTCCAAACAATTTGTCCTTTACTATTATAACAATGTGCCGTATTTGAGAATTGGTTGCTATAGTCGAACTAAAATAAAGTTTCAAAAGTATGAAAAGGTTTCCTAAGTATTAAAATATTTTTAAAAATGTGGCATTACATAATATGAAACAGAGTGTATTTTCATCATAATATAATCAAATGAAAAATACAATAGTTCATCTATGAAGATGTTAAGTTGTTATGATATAAGCAGTAGAACCTTTATTTTCCAAAAAGAAGACGCAATTTTGAAGCCTTCTAGCAGTTCAAGTCTATAATTCTTGCGAGACATATACATACGCATTATTATATTGTAAAAATATTTTATTTACGTAAACGTACGGCAAAGATTTAAGATATTTTCACCATTCTACAATACTTAACATTCATTACAATGAATTTTTACAGTTTGTTTCGCAATCAGGAATTGCAAGTGAAAGCAGATGAAGCAATATTCCTTTCAATAATTAAATTTCAGGTCATATTTGTTCAGGTAGTGCAAAAACAAATATATTATGTTTTTTAAATTAACTATTTTTAAAGGTTTTTCTTTCATACGGTTGACAAATAACCTCTCATTATTTAAAATACATGACAAGAAATAAATTACACTGAAACTTCATGGGAAAAATATACATATATATTTTGTTTATTCTCTAACGGCCTTAATCAGGTATAAAAAAATAAATATTTTTCAGTAAAGTATTCTTGTATTTATAATGTGCAAACATATACTAATAAAATATTTGTGTCTTTTGAGTTTTTATAGTTTAAATGTGTCATAGATAAACATATATATTACATAAATCAATGGTACCTTCATGTCTAAAACTGGAACGAAAATGAAGAGGGAGTACTTTTCTAACATGTTAACATAAATATTTTTTCTTATTTTTAATAACTATTTCTGTTTTTAAATAAATGTTTAAATTATAATTGTTATAACCAAGTATAAATTTTTAAAATAAATTGGAGCATTCTAATCTTATTATATTTCTTTACTTAAAATAAGTCCACCAGCGACCAAGCTGTTCTGTACTCAAAGCTGGTAGGCGTGAAGTGCTGGGTTCGATCCCAGGTCGTAATCATACGCCTAGCCATTCGGAATTTTCCGTGGTATTCTCTGAAACTTGCGTAAATACATACAGGCTAGGATCCCTCAGAAAGACTCCCACGGAGGGCACTCCCCCTCAAGCCTACGAACCGCAGTATCAGTAGTCAATCGGTCTTACTCCCAAAACATGAAACACAAACACTTAAAATAGGATCGATATAATAAAAAATTATTGTATTGTTAATTATCAAAGGTGTTGTTAATGTTATTATACAAATTATACCTCTGATGGTCAATAAAGCAGAGGAGCGATTCTCTCCGTCGATAATCAAAATTGTGATAGCATGTCTCTGGTACACCCTTAGGGCGAGTCCCAAACCGTCACCAATTCCCCCATAGTGTAGCATCAGTGCAACGTAAAAATCCCTCAACCTCAACCTCTAAAGACTTTTTTCTTCAAATTATTTGTCTTTAAATTTAATATTTTGCCTGGTTTATAATGAATAGGTAAATAAATAGTAGAGTTTTAAAATAATTATGGTTAAACAAAACAGCTCTAATTACCAATCGATTAAATAGCATATTAAGTAATCAAAAATAATCAAATTATAGTTTTATAACGAATTATTTTATTCTGTAAAGAAATACTACTTACCTTCATGATGTTTAGAGGAATTTAACTGATCTTCCCGCTCAAAAAGTTCGATTTGATGTCAGTACAAATTTAAGAACAAGATTGCTTTATATATACCTCATTTTAGGTTTTTACAAAAGATAAAAAAATATTTAAAAAACGAAACAAAATTGTCTCCAAATTCAAGGTCAAAAAAGCTTTTGGAAAAAAATTTTCACTTCTTTTGGTGACCTTAATTTTATCAACTAGACGTTTCTGCCAATGCATATTCTTGTGGTAAAGCACATGCAATTTTTTTTTTTTTTTTTTCCTTTTTTATAAGTCTGTTTTATCGTACCAAAATATCCATTTTTTTTCTTGCTCTGTTTCAACCTAAAAGGTATTTATGACGATAAATTCGCTCAGCAAGGTTACCGTTTGAATTCTTAGATGCTATTAAACTAATTTATGGGACTTAAAGTGTTATATGTCACATTGAGAGAAATATTTTTTGTCATTATACTCACGTAACAATAATTACCTACCGAAATCAGATTGTTATATTAAAGAACAGTGAAGTAATATTATTCAAGAAAAATAATTCATTATAAAAAATGCATGGACCAGTAAAATCTATAGATTTGAATGATGAACATCTTTTGAAGGAACAAGGAATTAAACAAATAATATTTTATTTTGTCAATACTTGAATTTGAAGTGATCCTATTTCAGTCCTATATGTATATACTACTATGTCATAGTTCACGTGAAGCACTAAATCAAGAATTTTTTTTTTCTCCATCTTATAGATAAAACTAGAGTGACATCAAAATTTGGTTCAGTCTAGATCAAATGTTTAATAGTTGATTAAATATTGAATAGAATTAAACGTTGAATTTTGGAAATCAAAATTCTACCTAAACACAGGAAAAAAATCTTTCATGTCTTGAACACCAAAGAGAATATTGGAATAGCAGCGAACTGTTCCGATAACATTTGGCGTACTTTCATCTGTGCATATGATGGTATGCTAAATGCTACCGAAACAGCTGTCTGCCATTTCATTATTATCTTTGATGTTCAGTACGTTGAAGATTTTTTTTTTCCTGTGTTTAGTTATCTATCGTCAAGTCTCCTTCTAATATTGAAAAATCTACCTTTTATAGTATTTTGTATGACTGAATAATCATTATTAAATGAATGAAAAAAATGGTGATATGCTAAAATCAAATTTAAAAGAAAAGTTTTATTACCCATCAATCAATTAGGAAAATGCACTACCTATCCATAAATGACCGGACAATTTTGAATGCAGGAGTTTTGCTAAATATCTAGGAATCTTGACTAATGATTCTGAAACTTTGGACGTGTAAAGAACATGTTATGTCTCGTGTATTCCAGCAAAGTTTTTCCCGAAGGCACACACACACATACACACACACACACACACACACACACACACACACACACACACACAAAAAAAAAAAAAAAAAAAAAAAAAAAAAAAAAAAGATAAAGAAAGGGGGCAAGTAAAAATTAAATTAAAATTTGCACATTTGGGGTTACCTTGTAAAAGGTAATCCTTGAAATACGTACTGGTTTTAGCATATGATTATATGGTTTATTCTAAAAATCTGTATTCATTTGCATAAGACTAGCATACATCTGTACTGATAAGTATAAAGGATTTAAGTCCATATTCTTGATTTTTCATGAGACTAAAAATAAAGTTAAACTAACTAAAAACTAACCAGAAGAATCGATTAGGAAAAAGGGATTATGTTGATTTATACCCTTTATACTGTTCAGTGATTGTCAACCTTCATTTAATAAAAGGAAAAAATTGAATTAAATATTTTATACAAAGATTAATGCTAAATTTCTGACTTGAATCTTTTTTTACCAATGGATTTTCTCAAAGACTAAATGGCATGGATTTAAATCCTTTATACCAATCGATAGAGAATTTTTTTCTGAGTCTGACTATGTATTTAACTCAAAATCTGCATTTTTGGACTTAAATCCTTTATACTTATCAGTACAGATATATTCAAGAAGATAGAAAGGTTTCTTTAAAAAATTGACTTTTTTGATTATGTCATAGAGGGTATTAAAACCCAATGCAAAGTCAATTTTAGGAAACTTGACATGCAGCAAAATAAAATAATCAGAAAATAAAAATATTAAATATCTGATGAAATATGAGCATTTTAACTAAAAAATTTTCAACAGAGCATGCGCAAGCTTTAATAAAATTCCATTTATTAACAATATTACGTAATAACATATTACATAATTTATTGAACACATGCATTCAGTTACAGTCGATAACAAAAGTCTCCGAACACTAACAAAAATTCCTATGTAAAAAAGTTCACTTAATACAGTTTTGTTAAATAAATCCTTGTCGAATCATGTTCTTACACTGACTAAGAACAGGATTGGACAAAGATTTATTTAACAAAACTGTATTAAGCGTACTTTTTTTATATAAGAATTTTTGCTAGTGTTCGGAGACTTTTGTTACCGACTGTACTTATATGAAAACCTTAACTAAATATCGGAAAATTTCAAAAAATTATCGTCTATAGAATAAACTAAATTTCAGGTCTTTAAAAAAAAAAAAAAAAAAAAAAAATTGAAAGGAGTTTACGCATTTTTTATTTTAATTAAATCAATGGGAATATAGTGTTTGTATATCGTAAATAAATATTGATAAAACCCTAATATATATATATATATATCATTTTTGAGAAAAACTGAAATTTACTTCATTTTACAATAATTTTTTTAACTTTCACAATATTGGTGTGTTATTTAAAAAAAAAAAAATAGCTCAATACATTTGTCTAATAAATTATTCATATGAAATTTCGTTAACGCTTGCACTTGCGCAATTAAAAATCACTTAGCAAAAATGCTCATTTTTCATTAGACAGTTAATATTTTTCTCTTCTTATTGCAATATGTTATGTTTAATGTAGTGTGTCAAGTTTCCGTAAAATGGTTTTCTATTAGGTTTAGTACCTTTCGTATTATAATTAAAAAGAGCGTTTTATGCATTAAAAAAAAGTTACTGTCACTGGCGTCAAATGTTTTTGTCTGCGACCGCATCTTCTCTCGGTGGGCAGGGTCCTTCGCGTCATGAGAGGTATCAATGTGTTCCTAATACACGAAGGTAAGGTAGACACTTCAGCTGCTTAGAAATTTTTATCATTTTAATTAAAGAAGTTATTAACTAAAAACAACGGGTTTATGAAGGTACTCTATTTGCCACCTTAAAAAAAGTTTCTCCCAGAGACGTTGTTCTTTGTCATGAAGTCATTTTCCACGGGAAAATTAAAATATGACCCATGGCTGTAGGTTTGATTTAACGTCGCACCAGTACTGAGCTATGGGTAATTGGTGACGATCTGGGACGCACCCCTAGGGATGTTCCGGAGACATGCCATCACAATTTTGATCCTCCACGGAGGGGATGGCTCCCCAGCTTTAGTCATCCTCATAGGTTTAGTTTTCATGACAACATGGAGGTCTTTGCTGACACGATGGATTTTATGTGCACCAGCCACTATTAGTGTACAGTCGGTAACAAAAGTATTCGCACACTAGCAAAAATTCCTGTATAAAAAAGAAGAGTTAATACGGTTTTGTTAAATAAATGCTTGTCGAATCATGTTCTTAGACTGACTGTACACGACGGTCTTTGGCCGGCTCAAGTATCGAATCTGCAATCTTCCAGTTACAAGCTCTGCATTTTACCGACTGGGATACCGTGGCCTGGGTCCATGGTTGTAAAAAAGAAATAAAAAGGGTCATATACTAAAGCTGTAATGCAAAATGGTCTAGATATTACAAATTTCTTTCTATTGAAATATATATATATATACTGAGATTTTTTAGCATAATTTTCATAAAAATAAATACAGGGAAAAAATGTGATATTAAATATTATGTATTTCAATTTAACATTGAATATGGGGATTTTTATAATATTTTTCTGATTTTGTCTTGTGTTATGCACTATTAGTATTCCTATTCAGTGAAAAACAAAGCAGCGAATAGGCGGGTAGGGCTGTACATGGGTAAATAAGTAAAGTGAGTCGGGGTTGGTGAGCGGAGCGAGCAGGGGACAGAGCCCCTAGTATATTTAAAAAAAAAAAAAAAAAAAAAAAAAAATTATGTTTCGATTAATATATGTGCTGGTTTCATACAAATGAATACAAATTATCAAATGAAATCATATAATCAAGCGCTATACCCAGGATATGCACATATAAAGAATTTCTTTTTAAAAAGCGATCCCACACATTAATTGTTTTCTATAATTTTTTACTGGTTACCTTTTTCTTCCACGGGAACACATTCACTGAAATATATCATATATAACACGTTATTTAGACTCTAGAAGTTTCAAAAGAATTCGTGATTTTTTTTTTTAAATATCTGACAAAACGTCTGAAATTAAAAATATCCGATTATGAATGGGCAGGTTGTGTACCTGGATTGCACATTCTAGATTTTTAATAAAAGTGATACCGTTGGAAAGCTTTTGCTGCATGGATGGACTAAAAAAGAAAATGAAGTACCCATCGGAAATCAATCGTTTGCCAGATATGTGCTATTTTCTTCTGTTACTTGACCGATTCAAAGGAATAATACTTGGGATAAATGAGAAAGAAATCCATTTATTATGTGTGCATGATGTTCAAAACGCTTATGCTTCTAGCACTTCTACTTTGACAAACATTACTATAGTTAATTGAGGCCTAATTTGCTTCCGCTTAACGAACTTGTTCCGTTTAATTGTACATCGCTTAAATATCATCGATTTCTTTGTTCCGTCTTATTCTCGTACTTTCTGTTCTTTCTTTTTGTGTGTGTGTGTGTGTGTGCGTCAAATAACTGAGGAAAACTGCCAATACAACGTAAATGGTTGATTCCAACAGATAATACTACTTATTTTATGGTCCCTAGAGCAAGTGCTTTCCAACTATAGCAACAATCAGAAGATGGTAAAATCCATTTGCCATAATTTAGTTTTTATATAAGCTACGACGCCAAATAAAAACAAAAATAATGATTAAAATTATTGAGCACAGCATTTTGTCTCGATTAGTTCAAATATTTTTAACAATTCACTTTTACACCGTCTGTGTTATACACATATATTATGCCACCCTGCCATATACCAAGAGACCATATATTTCTTTTGTAAGGCTTCTTATTTATTCTTACTTTCTTCTATTAAAATAAGAAGAAAATATTAGATATTTGAAAATTTTACGATTGATATTCATGTTTTGAGATATTCTGAACACGATTTGACCATTTTCAGAAAATGTCTGTTTGTGTGTTACAAAAATTTTGTGAACGCTGTATCTCACAAACCAATGCATAGGATTTAATCAAACTGCATATTTAATTGAACCTTGATTTAAACTGGTGCTGACTGCATTTCGGGATCAATTGCTCAACAGGTGGCGTCATCCTCATTTTTCATAATTTTTAATATGGTAGTATAAGACAAAATTTCATATGAATGCACAAAATGAGAATTGTTTTAAACTAATCAGTGTAAAATGAAACATAAAAGAACATTGTTAATAGTAAAGTCAACAAGGAAAATATATATATATATATATATATATGTATATTTATATACGTAGAAGCATCTCTCTCTTTCGCCCGGGAAGTGAACATTTTTAATATGAGTATTTCTCAAAAGAACTCGTGAATACTTATCATACGAATAGTTGAACCATAAATTTGTTATAATTTGAAATAAAGTTTACCATTTTTCTTTTTCTTTTTTTTTTTTTTTTTTTTCACAAAAAATAAGAATGAAAAAGAAGACTTTGAAAAAAAGCATTTTTTTCTTTTTATGTTTTCTAGTGACGCAAAACTCACTGTCTTTCGACATTTAGTGTTACGCTCTTCTGAGATGAAAATCGTATGCAGTGCCAGTGAAAAATAATCTTAATAAATAATTTCTCCTGAGTGAATATAGAAGAAAGTTTTGTGATGGCCACAACATACTATTTTCTTCTTATGCGTTGTTTACATTCGCTCGATTAAAATAACTTAGTAAAATTTCCCGAGTCAAAAATAATTGAAGCTTTTATGTGCTCTTTTATTCTGCTCGTTTCTTCGTTACTCCTTTTATACTTTCTGGTCAACCATTATTAAATTTAGAGAATTGTTCGTTACTAATAATGATACATGGTTGGCATAATAACAAATTCTACACAAATTGTATCTTTGAGCGAAAAAAATCTGACGAAAAACTTGTACGTTAAGAAAACAATAGATATTAAGTGTTATCGACAAAAATTTGAATTAAAAAACGTGCAAGTAGCTATTTTGTCCATGTCTTTCCATATATGTTACGAAATCTATAATTGTTTTAAAAATACATTTGAAGGCTGTGTCTCAGCCGTATCTGCAGAATGATTATTTAAATCTTCACATAACTGCTTTCTCTTACTCAGAGAATGTAATGTTTTGAGGTCGAAATTTTGAAATTGAGATATACTATATTTGCACATTTTGAGGTATTCGGAATCCGAAAATCAGGATTTTACTGAAGAGACTTAAGGAGTACAAATTTTTCCTTTCGTAAAAAACCATTATAATGTTTATTTGTTTTTAAGTTTTTGGACTTAAAAAACTTAAGTCCAAAACTTAAGTTTTGGACTTAAGTTTTGGAACATAGTAAAACTTATTATACTTCATAAGTTTTACTATGAAGTATAAACTTATGCATACTTCATAAGTTATACATAACTTATGAAGTATATCTTATATGGAACAACAAGTGTTCCATATGTATACTTTTGGAACATAGTAATGGAACTAAGTCCAAAACTTAGTTCCATTACTATGTTCCATTACTATGGAACATAGTAATTTTCCATTACTATGTTTTTTGTGCTTTAAGAATGGAATAAATAAAAAATACAAATATCTTATTATTATTATTGCATTATATACAAAGTGACTTACTTTTTTATGTAACTTTTTTTTTTTTTAATTCCTTTAACTAACTGACAATTGTATATTTTCCCTTCTGATCTCTATAATGCATAAACACTTACAAATTATAAATTTAGTAATAGTTTTGGTATCACATACAGGGTTACAGTCTTTCCACCTCTGAGCTATGCCATCCTCCTGTCTGATTTTAAAGTATCACCTGCCCATTCTGTCGTTTCATTACACACACACACACACACACATATATATATATATATAGGGTGTTTATATATATATAAGTGTGTGTGTGTGAGACTGTGTGGGCATACATACATACATATATATATGTATATATATGAATATGTATGTATACATATATATTTATATATATATGCATATATGCATATATAAGTTATGTTTGTATTTTTTCTGGAAAATATTTCAAAAATTTAGGATATATTCTGTCTTTATTTTATTTATTTCATTTCAAGATAATTTTTTCTTGTGTGTTCGTGGTATCATTTGATATTTTGCCAAAATGCTTATCAAATACAGAAAACCATACGTTTATTTGCTCAATGCTATGGGGATAGCACTTGAAAACGTCTTATAGCATTTTGAGCTTTTCAGTTAAATTTCAATCTTATTTTGCTTTGGTCCGAAATTCTTTTGCATATCTCAAAATAAAAGGGTTCTTTTCATTAATAAAAATTCTATTATTTCCCCTTAAAATACTATCCTAAAGTAATCCTTCTTTTCTTCAGCATCAAAATACACGGTCAAATATTATATTTCATCAGGTATTGTAGTCTAATAAATTAAAATATGTAATATTATTAATCTTAAAAATTAAATCAATTTAAGATAACTAGTTACTTTGTTTGGCCTGTGTATGTTTCTGTGGTGATTTATTTGACTGACTATTCTTCGTTCTCATTCTTTTCTACTATTATCAAATGGATTATATGTGTGTGTGTGTGTGTGTATACACGTATTATACTGTTTTGGTTAGTTAGAGTTAAAATTTTAGAAAAGTTTTATTTTTTCCGTGTCAACAAAGTAGGTTTCTTCCTTTATTTATTTATTTGGTTTTAAAACTTAACAAACTTAAAAAGAAAAGAAACATGCTAATAACTGCATAAAATTTTTGATAAAAGCAGATCTTTATCACTTTCAATTAGTGCGAAAAATCTTATGATCTGTCCTTAAGCTAATATTTTGCCCATTTGTAATAGGGTGGTGTTTGTTATTTATGTCAGCTTTCGAGGCTACCCGCATTCCTGTATGACTTTCATTATTGTTTGTTGTGTCACTTCCTGTCATTTATGTCATATTTGGGAACATCATCTCTAAAAGATCTTACAAAGGAATTACCCATCATTATATACGCATATAATGCATGTTTTTTTTCTTTTTTTTAATATTTGATGTAATTTTTAAATATACTTATTATGATTATTTATTCTACTCATTAACTTCTTTTTATTGAATTAGAACTTTCTTCAATTTAGCTTTAGGTAATCTTAATAGCTGTAAGCTATTTTAAATTTGGAATAAATTTGATTTTGGTGACAGATATGAGATAGATTTTTTTTATACCTATAAAAAAAGAATGCTAACAAACACTCGTTGCATGTTTTATTTCTCTTGAAAAATAATCTGGTGTAGTATTCACATTCCCTTCTGTTACCCTGCATTTTAACAGAAGAAATGCTCATTAACAAGCCTAATTCTTATTTAAACCTAGCTTATCTAAACTATTTGATTACGGCAATAGTTATATATGTTTGACATATATTTAGCAAAATGAGCAAAGTTCCGATTATTAAAATTATGATCCAATTCTATCACAATTCCTTTTTATGAATTTAATTTACACGTTAAAAAAAAAAAAAAAAAATCTGTCTAGTACCTGAATGGTTCACACTCTGTCTTTTAATTGCTAGATTCTAGGATCGAAACCCCGTTTTGGCATGGATTTTTACAGTAGTTCAGACCACTTAAGCCAAAAATCTCGGTCTAATGAGACTTCATGTGCAAAAAATGCCGTAAAACGATGCCTAAGATTCAAATAATACAAAGTTATTAGTGAACTTCATAAATTTGTACTAATAAAATTCATAACTCAATTGCAAAAGATCTCTTTGTACAGTCAAGGGAAAAAAAAAAAAAAAACGCAACACCCGCTGTAATTTCGTTATTAATTGACGCAGGAACATATAATAGACATATTTCAACAGGAAATTAAAAGCACTTTCTGAATATGTTATCCAATTTTGAAGTAGGGGTCATCTACATATTGAAATGAGCGCCAACTTTGATTTTTTCAATAGCAACACCCAATTTTGGCAGTGTGGAAAAGTATACTGTTTGTATACTTTATCTTTAGTATTTATAGAGTTTTAATCAAAAATGTGTTAGGGGACTATCTGTAACTGTAGAAAAATAAAATTAAGATCCTATAAACAATAGACAAAATTTTAATCTTTCACACCAGAAATCTTTCAAGAAAAAAAGAATTTTAAAATTAATAAAAGCACAGACTCTTTTTTTTTTTTTTTTTTTTTTTTTTTCCAGTTTTTGAATTATTCTGAGTTCAGTTTTTTTTTTTTTTTTTTTTTTTTTGGGGGGGGGGGTATATATTTCAGTACTTTTTTAGAAAATTTTAGGTCTATTGAAATACATTACACTTGCGATTAGTCCATACAGTACCCTTTGAAAAAAGTGCAATATTTTTCAAGTAAAAATGTCTATTATGGCTGTATTGATCACCAATAAAGCTTAAATTTTCTTTCGTAGGTAGGTAACAAAATATACGAAATGAAATAATATATATATATATATATATATATATATATATATATATATATATATATATATACAACAACGCATAAACTAAATCTTTTCGGATAAATTATTGTAAGAGTTCATGAAGTAAATATTAAACAATTTTAATCGCACTTACCAGTTTTGGGTCAGTTGAACTCTTTGGAACTGTACGATTCATTTTATAATTTCTATGAAAATATAATTTCTTAATTAACCCTTTCGCGACTGATGACATAGATTCACGTCATTTGAAAATCTGTAACTCTGTCAGTGGGCGTTTCTTTCGTAATTTGTTGTTACATATTTTTTAAGTGTGTACCCAGTGTTCATATTTTTGAAATAAAATATACTATGGATAGAAATATATTGATTAGAAAGAACATAATTATAATGTATATCCATTTGTAATATAATTGTGTATACAGAAAATTTGTTCTGAAATATTTTATTTTGAGATTATAACGCCCGAAGGCGGGTCTTACTGTCAAAAAGACAAAATCCTGCAGTTGCAAAAAGTGTTAAAATATATTTATAAAAGTTAAAATATGTTTTTAAAAATGTATAAAGTTAAAATATATTAATAAAATTTTAAAGACTAAAATGTCCTTAAAATAATAACCCTCCCTCCTACAAAATAAATAAATAAGTAAATAAATAAAATAAAACAAAGCAATATATGAAGCAAATGATTAAGCCTTTTTTAACTTTGGCGGTAGTTAAGAAACGATTTTACAAGTCTGTCTTGCATTCCAATTCCATTCGTTTTTCCTATTTGACAATTTCACATTAAACCTATTTTTCTATTTAAAACAGTAGCCTAATTAGTTAATTTTTTTTTCTTCTAGTGTTCGTTTAAAAGAATCAAAATTTATCGCCAGTTAATCGATGAAGTAAATACTACTTGCATATTTTTGTCAACATAAAATAAGGGGTTTAACAGGGGTTACTCAATGTCACATTTACTTTTCTTTTCTATATTTTTTTGTTTTGAAGAACGATGAAGGCGGGGCTTGTCTTCTTTATAAAACCGGAATTCTTGATGCTATGTTTAAAAATCATCATTTTTGTTTCATTTATTTGCGTTTGACGTTGTTATATAATTTGACCCGAAAATAAAAAATAAAAATATTTTGTTTAATTTTCTTTGTTATTTTATAAGATTTGATTCGTTATCTCATGCAAAACTTTATAAGAGACGACCCCCTATACTCCTCCAAAAGAAAGATTTATTTATATCTCGAAAACTAATAACTGGAATGAGCTGCAAATTTGCACACCCATATTTTTCAGCATTAGGATTCATTTTATGTAAAAATTAATATAGGTCATAATTCATAATTTTTATGAATATGAATTTATTAATATTTTTCAGAATTAAAAATATTTTTCAGAATCAAAAGTAATGATGGATTATGTTTGGGTTTCTTCACTGTATCTCGTAAAAAAAAATTATATCGATCAAGCTATTTTTTGTGAAGATATTAATAAAAGTTTGAAATATGAATTTAACATTAGCACCTTCAAACTTTGAACGCTTATAACTCTGTGAAAAAAATAAGTAAAATATGCAACCAATATACTTTTTCGCGTTGTCGCGATCCCAGGAATTCAAATATAAAATAAAAATGGGGCATTACTATTGAAAAAAATCAAAGTTGGTGCACGTTTTAATATGTAGACGACCCCGAATTCAAAATTTCAATTCATTTTCTGAAACTACTTACAATTCCCCGTCGAATGATACCTATTACATTTTTCTACATCGATTAGCAACGAAGTTACGTTGAGTGTTGCGTTTCCCCCCCCCCCCCCCGACTGTACTTTACTGATGTAACAGCTCCATTCCACAAGTGAAAGATATCTGAAATTTATGTGTATATATATATATATATATATATATATATATATATATATATATATATATATATATATATATATATGTATATATATATATATATAAATTCAATAATTAACTTATTTCTAGATATCAGAATTGAGTTAGAGAGTAAATTATAAATTTCAATATCAAATAAAAGGGGTTCTATATGTCTAATATAACACTGTCAATAATAAATAGAATTTTTTTTGTTGTTGTTGTTGTTGTTTAATAAATTTACTCATTTATATTAAGGGCTTATATCGGCATTAGAAATGTCCTTAAATTAGCTGTACTGAAATAAGTTTTTAGAATGAAATATGTCCAAGCACAAAATTAATCAGTATAATTTGTATATTTAATAAAAGGTTTCATTATTTTTAGCAGATTTCCTAGAGAAGGTAAGAAATTGAAGGGGATTGAAGGGGATACTTCACCTAATTTGGCCGGCAGTCTAACCCCATGTCATTCTACGGAAAAATTTGTTTTTAAAATTACTCACTACCTCATGTATATATACATATATCTATCTATATATATATATATATATATATATATATATATATATATATATATATATATATATATTTAATTTCTGTTTTCACAAGTAGAAAATTCACAATCTATAAAATGTTTCTAGTTTACCAAAAATTTATTTTTTAAATATTTAATAATTCATTTTTAAGCTATAAAGTGCAAAAAATGCTCTTAGTTAATTTTTCGAGTTTTATTTCTTTTGAAATGAAATATTCAAAATTGAAAAAATTAATTTTTTGAAAAAAAAAAATTAACGGTTGTGAATTTTTTTAAAAGTGAAAAAAAAAAAAAAAAAAAAAGGTAATGATAAATTTATATAAAAAATTTCTCCGTAGGTGAAGTACCCCCAAGCAGTCTGGAGGAAAACAGTTCTGAAAATTTTCAATATAGGGTAGGTGGGTAGGTGCTCCAGTGATTGACACGCTCCAGTAATTGACATCTTTCCCGAAATAATTAATAAATAAGAAAAAATAAATAAAAGCACATGTTTTATATATAAAACTTTTAACATTATATGTCAAACGCTGAAGCGTAGGGTGCCAATAACTGGTAAAAGAAAAAACTAGCAGTATCAAACACTGAAGCATAGGATGCTAATTACTGGTAAAATGAAAAACTGGCAGTGTTAATTACTGGAACATTGAGTGGGTATAAAATAAAAATGTATATATATATATATATATATATAATTATTATTATTATTATCAAATGCATATATTTTAATATATATGTGGTTCTGAAAGCCTTTCATATCATATATATTAACTTAAGATTTCCAAAAATAGTTTTAGATGACTGAAACATTAAAAACATCAAAAATTTAAAAGTGTCAATTACTGGAGCACTTGCCCTATTTTAAAAAATTATCACTTTTAACTCCTTTACTCCAAATACACATAGACCAATCGTTTATTTATATCTTTATATATATATATTTCTTTTGTGCGTGTGTATGTCACTGAACTCCTCCTAAACGGCTGGACTGAGTTTAATGAAATTTTTTGTGTGCCTTCAGGTGGATTCGAGAATGGTTTAGATTTACAGATGAAAGTTGTAACTTAATTAGTTCTTTCTTAATTAATTTTTAACCAACTCTTTCAACAACTTTTCCACCTAGATGGCGTGAGTTGTCGTAAACACGATGTCAGAATTTATTTAATGTTGAAATTAAAAATGAATTTTTAACCGTATCTTACGAAGTGTTTAAAATATTTTTTCAAAATTAATATTTTTAGAATCGTAACCATATCTTACGAAGTGTTTAAAATATTTTTTCAAAGTTAATATTTTAGAATCGTAAATACGATGTCAGAATTTATTTAATGTTGAAATGAAAAATGAATTTTTAACCGTAAGTGTTTAAAATATTTTTTCAACGTTAATATTGTTAAATTGTTAAAATTAGTTAAAATGGTATATTCTTTTAAAAAATTCGTCAATATCCGACGGAGTTATTTTATGTTAAAATGAAAAATGAATTTTTAGGCCATTATTATTTGTGCAGATGGAAAATGTACTAAAAGTTTTCCGAAAAATTTCACGATCACAAATGTTGACGGATATCCAATATATCGTCGAAGAAATCCCGATAATGGCGGACAATCTTATCATCTATGGCGGTCATCTATGTCAACAACATAGATATTGACATTGATAACCGTTGGGTGGTCCCATATTCGCCTCTGCTGAGCAAAACATTACTCAATGCTCATATTAATGTTCAGTTCTGCAGTTCAGTGAAGAGCATCAAATACATTTGCAAGTATGTGAATAAAGGCAGTGATATGGCTGTATTTCGAGTTGAAAATACCAATGTGAATGCTCCTCCGGTGAATAACAACGATGAAATAACACTTTACCAAATTGGCCGGTACGTCAGCTCCAATGAAGCTGTTTGGCGTATCTTTGGTTTCCCAATTCATGAACGGGATCCAGCAGTTCTTCATTTAGCCGTCCATCTTGAAAATGGCCAGCGCGTATATTTCACGAGCGAGACAGCGATTGATCGTGCTATAAATAAACCAAAAACTACACTCACCGAATTTTTTGAATTGTGTAATCGGATGCTTTTGGTGCTTTTGAACGGACATTACTCTATTCAGAAGTACCACGCTATTTCACATGGGCTCCAACAAAAAAATGGATGCCCGCAAGCAAGGCACGCCGATTGATGCATGTCCCGGTTTATTCAAATCAAACACCTTGGGACGAGTATTTACAGTCAATCCAAGGCAGACTGAGTGCTTTTTATCTTCGACTGTTATTGGTTAATATCATCGGCCCTTTGTCATTTCAAGATTTAAGTAAAGTGAATGGACAACAGTATCCAACGCATGCCTTGCACTCGGCTTGCTGGAAGACGACAACCAGTGGGAGTGTATGCTTGCTGAAGTAAGACTGAACTGTACAGCAAAACAAATTCGTCTACTATTCGCTATAGTGTTGACTACATGTTTCCCGACCCGAGCAGAGACATGGGATAATCACAAAGATTCAATGACTGATGATATATTGCATCGACATCGTTCACGGTGCAACGATCTAACGATAGTATTCAGTGACGCTATGTACAATGAAGCATTGATTGCTATTGAAGATCTTTGCATTATCATTGCCAACTTACCACTCAATCATTTCGGTATGCATTCAACAAATCGAAATGCATCTGATTTAATAAGCACTGAATTGAATCGTGAACTACAATACAATACTGTAGAAATGGCAGCGATTGTTGCTCGCAATGTCCCACTAATGAATGAAGAACAAAGAACCATTTACAACCGCATCATGCTCGCAGTTTTGGCAGGACAAGGTGGATTCTTTTTTTTTTTTTTTTTTTTTTTTTTTTTTTTTTTTTTGTGGGGGGGGGGGGATGCACCAGGTGGAACTGGCAAAACATTCCTTATTTCGCTAATTCTCGCCGAAATACGATCAAATAAAGGCATCGCATTGGCTGTTGCATCATCTGGCATTGCGGCAACTTTATTGGATGGAGGCAGAACAGCTCATTCATTATTTAAACTGCCACTAAATATTCAAAATAACCCAGACGCAGTGTGCAACATAAAAAAACAATCGTCCATGGCCACAGTGCTGAAATAGTGTAAAATTCTTATCTGGGATGAATGCACTATGGCACACAAACATTCGATTGAGGCGTCGAACAGGACATTGAAAGATATAAAAAACAACGACAAACTATTTGGCGGCAATCTGTTACTCTTTTCAGGTGATTTCAGACAAGCACTTCCCGTTATTACACGTTCAACATACGCTGATGAGATCAACGCGTGCTTAAAATCATCGTCATTGTGGCGTAATGTTGAAAAAGTACAACTAAAAGTAAATTTGCGCGTTCAAAAGCTTCAAGATCCATCCGCTGAAACATTCTCAAAACAATTGTTAGATATTGGCGATGGAAAGTTTACTACAGATGAAACTGGATGCATAAAATTACCGACCGATTTCTGCACAATCATTGATTCTCAAGATGCTCTTATTGACCAGATATTTCCCGATGTACACAGACGATACACAAATCATGAGTGGCTGGCAGAAAGAGCAATTTTAGCAGCAAAAAATGTGGACGTCAACGAATTGAATCTCAAGATACAACATTTGTTACCAGGAGACTTGGTGTGATACAAATCTAATGATACAGTTTGCGATGCCACCGAAGCTGTAAATTATCCAACAAAGTTTTTAAACTCATTGGATTTACCAGGCATGCCACCGCATATTTTACAACTGAAGGTTGGGTCTCCGGTTATTTTGCTTCGTAATTTGAACCCACCACAGTTGTGCAACGGCACGCGATTAGTCATAAAAAAATTAATGAAAAATGTTATCGAAGCCATCATTTTAAATGACAAATTCCGAGGTGAAAATATATTACTACTGCGAATCCCTATTATACCCACAGATGTGCCAATTCAATTTAAACGCCCTCAATTTCCAATTAGATTGGCATTTGCAATGACTATCAATAAGTCTCAGGGCCAAACGATGTCTGTCTGTGGCTTAGATTTGAGCACATCATGTTTTTCACACGGACAATTATACGTGGCTCTCGAGTGGGCAAACCATCCAGTTTGTTTGTATTGGCGAAAGATGGGATAACAAAAAATATTGTACACTCTGTTGCATTAAGGGATTGATATTGTTTTTTAGTAATATTGTTACAAGTAGCGATATGTATATGATTTTAAAGAATCAATTTTAATAAATTAAAAAAATAAATGATTGGTGTTTTGTTATTTTTATATTCTTTCACCGTTCACAGCGCTCCATACATCTTCCACTTATATACCACATCCTTACACACTTACAATAAGTTAGTTTTTTTTTTCTAGCAAAATATTCTCTAGAAATAATTTATATGACAAAACAACGTTTGTCGGGTCAGCTAGTATGTATTTATAAATTTCTTGTTATATACTATTACATGTATCTCCAAAAATTTTATTATATTCTTATATGTGTGTATAAGAATTTACATATACGTTTATCGATATCGATAAGCATAGTTTAATATGGAGCTTTCAAAATAGCTAAATGAACATGTTATTTATTTCATTGGTGTTACACGGTTTTTCTTTTGCATGAAATATTTTCCGAAGTTGTAATGCATATACGAGTAAATTAGTCAGGTTCAAATTTAATATAAACAAATAAATAAATAACTTTTAAGCAAGAGTTGTAACTCAATTTTATGTAGTTTAGGCAAATTTTTATTGATGCTACTGTTCAAAATATTAATTCATGTTTTCTCATTTGTACATTTTCCAACTTTTTAAACTTTTTAATACCTGTGCAACCAAAAAGTAATTTTTTACAATACTTTTTTAAGATTGAATAAATCGACTATTTCTATTTGAAATTTGAGTTACTGAAAACATAAAATTATGCTTTATTACATTTTAATAATACTAAAGAAATTGGAGGACAGTATTGTAAAACTGTAAAGAAAATTGACATTCACTTAAAACATTAAGTTTATTTAATTAAACAATTAAAGTCGTCAGCTAATAATAGATGCTTTTGAGCTAAGATAAAGTAGCCTAATTTCGTCCCCTAGTCACCTTTAGACGATTGGAAGCTATAATTTTCCCTGAAAACCTATCATTTTTGGATGTCACTTTCACTAATTATCCACAAACATCTAAACATAGCCAAGCTGACTAAAAGATATTTTTACCAAGTCGAAAAACTGCTTTTCAAAACTTATATTTTGCTCTTTTATTTAGAAAAAATAAAAAAATGGTCCCAGTTTTGCCCGTAACAACGTAAAAAAAAAGCAAGGTTTTACTTATAAATCAAAATTTATTTCGAAAATAAATAAAGATGCATAGCACTGTAGCAATCAATTGATGAATAACTGAAAGAAGTATTAGGCATTTAAACATGAGGAACGTAATATATATATATTTGTTTTTGGCTCCTGAGCATGTTCTGCGTGACCAGCACTCTATGAACTGGATCCATTGTTCTCCGTGTTTATCACCAGAGAAACGGTTCAAGCAGATAGATCACATTGCATCACTATCGTCATCATTATAGCTTGTACCATCATAAGAAATGTTAACTGAATAATTACTTTCGTCATCTGAATCGTTAGGTAGGTCACGTTTGGGTTTTTTAGATGACGATTTCTCCCCCTTTCACTTAGAAGAAGAGCCAGAAGTTATTTGCGTTCGTATGTTCTTTGCCTGAGAATCTTTTTTTTTTCCCTATTTTACCTAGTGATCAATGCTGATGAACTTCCTTTTTTAGAAGTTGATGGTGTGATCACTGGCACTTCTCTAATGTCTTTAGGACTGATGGCAGCAAGAGTTTGCTGAACATGGACCCTGATGATGGTTGATCAGTTACCATGAAATTTACGCCGCATGGAAAGAGATCTAGTGGGACGAAAAGAAATGCAAGGGAGACGAAGTTAGGACCACGTTATTTCCAAACATGGCGGAGATTCAGTTCTCGTAAGATGAACTGAAAATCCGAAGACCCACTGTATACTACTATTAGCCTCTTACCAACATAGAATACATGCAACATATAAAAAAGAATGACTTACAGTACACTAAATAACATTCTACAAAAGACCAAGTGAGAACTCACCTCTTCTAAAAAAAAAAAAAAAAAAAGAAATCCAACTTATGTTACAGATGTATGTGCTTTGACAAACGAAATTTTATCTACAGATACGTTATACCTCCCGTTTCTTTTTCCTTGCGTGACAGGTGGTGCCATTCAAGGAAAAGCAGAAAAATAAAGGGGGGAGAAATTAGTGATGGGGACGAAATTAGGACACTTTATCTTATCAGATAAAGAACTTTCTTCATCTTTATACAATACATTTTCGAGTTTTAACAAGATCGTTAGAATTTTTCTTCATATTTTCCATCGTACACTTTATTTACTTTATTTATTCAGTTATTAGCAGTCAAATTTGTAAACATTTATGGAGATATCTTGTGAAATTTAAAGAAAAAAACAAAAATAAACAGAATGAAACAAAAATTTATTTTTTGTCAGCATTATATAAAAGTTCAACAATATATTTTGATATACATAAATTTACCATTTCCAAAATATTAAAATAAACAGAACAGATACACATTGGTGCAATTTTAACTTCTTCCTGCAGCTCTGGGATCAGTACTGGGAACGAGCACATATCGGATGTTCTGGCCCTGACCACCAGTAACAGTATTAGTAGATGGAGCAGATGGAGGGCTGTATCTTGCTGGTTCACGAGCCGAATATCTTGCACTTTGATCATTGCTGTATCTTATAATTGGTCCTTTAGCTTCTGGTGCCGTAGATTCAAAGATGACATTAGCTGGAAAACTATTATCAGTACCAGGTTCATTGGTGCGAACAACTGCTGTAAATCCGTTCGGTCCAGCCTCATATTCGACCACTCTGATGTGGCCTTCTAAATTATTCACAGTGTATGATCCACGGACAGTTCCTGCTCCATCTCCGGATTCCTCATGTGCACTACTTCCACCATCTTCTGTATCAGCTTTATAGTTGAAGGAATACGGTATTGGGTTATAATCGTAATCGGGTTGCTGTTAAAAAAAGGAAAAATATGATACAATTAATTAGGAAGAATTAATAGCATGCATTTTGAAAGATAGAAAATAGCTGAATAATAAAATATATCCCCGAAAGTGAAAAACATTTTACATGACAGATACAAAAAATGAGGATTTAAAACTATATACTAAAAAACTTATAAAACAAAATAAGTCTTGTACAATTATACAGGATGCCTATTTAGTTCAGGAACATTTTCGAGTAGATATAATTGTAATAATAATAATAATCATCATCAATCGAACTCATTTGCATGTCATATATGGCCATAAGCATTTATTGTTTTTATATGTTATATATGTATAATAATAAAGAAAATTAAAAAAAAAAAAAAAAAAAAAAAGAAATCATCAATATCGCTGCATTCAAATATTATTCAGATTTTTTTTTTTTTTTTTTTTTTTTTTTAAGAATTTTTAAGAAAACTAAATTATACTTTCTAATAATCCTTTTATCTGCTGATAAGATTAGAAAGCATATAAAATCGAGTTTATTGGGATAATGTCATAGGTATTTATAAGAATAGATCTCTTTAGTCTCACTACAAGGCACTAGAGGCTACATGTAGCCGTTTTTATACCAGAAAATTTTATATAAAATGCTACTGATGGTTTTTCTTGGAATTTTTCACGATCTTTACGTGCATTATAATTAATTCCCATACTATCTCAAGAATCTCCCATTAGTCAGAAAAAATATGAGGAACACAAATGTAAATTCATTTTTACACTTTTTAAGGTCCAAATATCTTTTTTGACTTTAGTATACAAGTAGTAGGGGAAAACGGTGCTCCTTGGACATAAGTATACCTCGGACCTATGCCATTTCTAGCTCTATTTATTTAGATCTATAAACAATATCACATGCAATTGAAACATTTACTGTTAGGAGTCTCAGTGAAGTAATCTATGTTTATAAAATCTTATCTCACATAGAGATATCATAAACACACGTGTCATTGTAGAAAAACCACAAACTTTATAAAAAAATTCAACACGTGTAAAATGATACATTTAATTAAAATTATCAATTAAAATTACAACTTCTCAAGGCCTTTCGCCCTGACCATAAGGGCATCATCAGGACAAAGTCATTTTTTTTGTTATGAGTACAGCAACATTTGAATTATATATGCAAAAAATTATATCCTCTCCACCTATTAGTTCAGAATTAATAGTCTCCGAAGCTATAAATATAATTAATTATAATTCATTTAATTCTAAAGATGCTGCCTTCCTTCCTAAAATGTGGTATTTTTTTAATACAACCACATATCTAATATAATTTCCTTTCAATTGTTTGTCGATTTTAATGAATGTTAACAGCGAAAGTTTTTTTAATCTGCCCTGTTTTTCATCTAAACGCTAGTTCTGCCTCTCCTTAATGAAAATGATCTAAACTAGTTGGCATAGGTGGACTCTGCTCAGTTCCCCATCATATTTATGTTCTCATAAATTTCTAGTTTGAGAGATATAATCATGTTAAAAGAAATGAATTTGACAAAAGCTTGATACAGTGACAGAATGAAAATCCCGCCTAATAGGCTATCCACCGTTCACTTCGATATATTTATCTTATTCTAATCTATTAATTTATTTTATCAGGGTCAATTCCGTTGTTTAGTTTTAATGCTACTATTTCCAATGCAATAATCCTCAAAATTCATATTTATATGAAAAATTTACAATTTCGCTATGTTGGTAAAATCGTAAATTACGAATAATTTACGAAATTTTCCTATTAGAATATTTGTATTCAATCATGTTCAAACAAATATCATAAATGTAATTTTGAAGTTGTATAATGTATTTATGAGCCTCAAAATGAAAGTTTATGCTCAATTTTATCTTATTCTGGCATGTTAAGTAAATCGTAAATTCCAAATAACTTACGATTTTTTTTAAATTGGAAAAATCATGGTCTATGATATTCATGCCAGTATCATAAATAATATTTCGAAAATGGTTTGACATCTTTACGATGAAAATATCCCTCAAGATTGACGTTTATGTGAAATTTTGCTCTATGCTGCCATGTTCAGAAATTCGTAAATTTCCAATAACTTACGAAATTTTTATATTGGAAAATTCATAGTCATTAATATTCATGCCAGTGTCCTAAATAATATTTCAAAAGTAGTCTGACATCTTTACGATGAAAATATCTATAAAAATTGACTTTTATATGTGAAATTTTGCCGTATACTGCCATGTTAAGAAATTCGTAAATTTCCAATAACTTGCAAAATTTTCAAAGTAGCATATTTATAGTTACTGATGTTCCTTCCGGCATCAAAACTGATATTTTAAAACTGGTCTGACATTTCTACAGTAAAAAGTTTCCATTTAATGCACGTTTAAGTGAATTTTTGTCCTATTCTTCCCATATTAAGAAAATCGTAAATTTCTAATAACTTACGAAGTTTTTAAATTCGAATGTTGCAAATAAATAGAGTTCTTGCCAGTGTCGAAAGTAATATTTTAAAACTGATCTGACCTCTCTGCGACAATTTGTTCTTGAGATATCGTGTACACAGACTAACAAACTAACGGACTTACACACTAACAGACTAACAGACTAACAGACACCCTACAGACAGACACCATAGAAATTTTGTCATTTTCGGATTCCTCACACCTGAAAACGTGTAAAAAAGTCAAAAAACCGAGGTCGAAAATTTTCACGATTACCTAAGTTCCCCATACCTATAGTATGATGGGGAACTAAAACTTCTACAGTTACTGCAAGTTTTCCTCTACAATTCTCCATAAAAGTGACTCAACCGTTGCGGTATTTAAAAGTTTTCTCCATATTTCCTATAAAGGTCTACAAGTTCCCTTTACTACAGAATATAAGCTGCTCCATAGAAGCATAATAAAGTTTCAACTTGATTTAAGTCCAAGAAAAGACTCAACCGTCTCACAACAAGTATCTCCATGGTAACCAAGTGAAGCTCGACTAAATTCAGTTTTTTAGACTGTTTCATCTATGGTTCATCTGTTTCATCTGTTTCAACTGTTTTATCTATAATAACTGTAACTGTACTATGAATGTTTTTGTATATATAATTCAAATGTTGCTGTACTCGTAACAAAAAAATGGCTTTTTCCTGAAGGTCAGGGCGAAAGGCAATTGTACAAGTTGTAATTTAAATTGATAATTTTAATTAAATGTATCATTTTATACGTGTTGTAAAGTGAATTTTTTTATAAAGTTTGTGGTTAATCTATGTTTGCTGGGAAGCTCAACTTTCTGAAGAATTCTTGAAAAAGTAAATTCAAGTTGCAAAAGTAAATTTTTTTTTCTCAGATACTTTTACGTATTTCTATACCCACACATACATTGTATATTCTGAAAGGAGTGTTATGCATTATGAAATAGCTTTCTAGCTATAACCCCATATGCTTGTAATCAAGTTAAGCTCAACCTGAATATCATGATTAATAATTTCGTTTTTAGTTACAGAGTGGTGTACCTTGAACCCAATACAAGTAGTGTACTTTGGACTGGTCATATTCTGTGGTGGATCAGAAATGCAGCTCCAAAAGTTAACATTTGTAATTGACCTATCCAATTACAATCTTGATAATAAATAAGTGTAAGGATTTTTACAAATAATCACAATATGACTTAATGTGGACTTTTTTAAGTTAACATTTAATATTTTCCACTTTTTAGACTCAAATTAGACATAACAATACGATTGTGACAGATTAATGATTTTGAAAAAAAAAAAAAAAAAATGTTTATTTAAATTCATATGTGTGTGATTGATTGATCTATAGATTTTCTTTCTTAAAATCGAGTTTTTCTGTATCTTTTAATAAATGGTCCAAGATACACTACCAGCGGTGTATCTTGGACCTAATTGCACTTTTTTTATCTTTAAAAAATATAATTGATATAATTTTAATAAAATTTTGAAATAAATATACGTTGTACGCCATACAGTATTTAAAAAAGCTATTTGTATTTAGTTTTGGCGAATAATTACAAAATTAAAATTGAAAAAGTTAAAATAGGTCCGAGGTGCCCCACCTTCCACTACACTAGAGAACCACCTCAGAAAATCACCATTTATTACTATGATCAGGTGATATACATAATTTTTACTGCAATATACCTTTAAATAAGACTATAAAATCATGTGGTACGCATCGATTGTTAACACTTTCCAACTATGCGTACTTCTATCGTAAAACTTTCGATGTTCTTTCACAACGTTATCATACAGACAGAAGGACTGAAAGGCATACCAGTAAACTAAATGAATTCATAGTCACTCTTAAACATTGTTGGAAAGTGTTAAAAAGGCTTAACGCAAAGGAAAATGCAGCCCTTGATGTATCTGAATATTTTAGTGTAGCCCTGTAATTCTGAAGGTTAACCATATCATATTCTGTACAAAACATTATTTTAGCATATTAAAATAAATGTTAGTTTTTTTTTAATGACTTTTACAGAAGAAAGTTATTTAAATGCAATTTATAAAAATATCTGTCCTAAAACGGAATGCAATGGCATTTTTTGGGGTGCCCTGTACATACACCAAATCTACAGGGCCTATTAATGGCATTTTAAGTAGGGAACATCCCATAGTGAACTTGAATAACAAATACTATTTTTTAAAAAAATCTGAATATATTTACGAACGTTGGAAGCGGACAGACGAACAGACAGATACACAAACTGAAATCATATTTACGCTTAAAAATTGTACGGAAGTGTTAAAAACGCTTAATGTAAACGAAAATGCAATTCCAGCAAATTTCCAATAAAAGCCCTTAATGTAACTGAATATTTCTGAATGGCCCTGTCAATCCAGTTCTAATCAAACAACATTCTATAGAAAGTATTCTTTTGCATATAAACAACATATTTCAATTTCATTAAGATTTGTGCAAAGTAAAGTTATTAAAATTTGGTTTATAGAAATAACTCTCGTAGAACGCAATGCTTTGGAATACGTTCCGGTGTCCCTGTATACAAGTCAATGGTGGTATTTACTCCATTTTCTTTAGAAAACATCCATTACTGATCTTGAATAACATATTTTAATTTCACTAACAAGGGAAGTGTGAATCAGTAAAATTGCTATTGAAACCAAACCATACCTAAATTAAAGAACATGGTCGAAAACGTTGGGTACAGTACAAATTTTCTGCAACCACTTGCATGGGGGCGAGATATGACCCCTAATAGTTTTAGTTATGTCTATAAAAGTCAACAAAACACACACCAAAGTGAGAACGAATGGCGTAGTGGTAGCGTGCTTGACTTCTAATGCGGAGGTCCTGGGATAGAATCTCCGCAAGGGCATTTTGTATTTTAGTTTTTTATTTCAACTGAAATATTTATTTTTTTACATTTTTAATTAAATTAAATCATTATTTTAAGAGAAAATATTTATTATATTAAAAAAGTTTTTTTTTTTTTTTTTTTTTTTAATCCTTTTTCCCCAGCGCGGACAATTTAATATTTTTGTATTTTTTAACCAATTTATTTATTTATTTATTAAATTTAAAGAAATTAATAATTTAACGGGAAATAATTTATATTACATTTTGATAAGATTTTTTTCATGATTACATTCAGATAAAATTTTGTCAATGATTATGTTTTATGTAAATTTTTAATTACTATTTTTTAACGATGACATTAATGGCAAGAGTTAATCGTCTGAGCTCACTTCTACTATGTATTCATGCAATTTTTTGCATGAAAGAACCTTAATGAAAAACAGCTGTTGCTTAACTATTCGACATCGCATTTAACTTTTATTTCAAATATTTCATTAAACAACTGTCAAATTTGGTGTTGTCGGAAAAACTGATAATAATATTGAACACAATGACAAATTTTCTCAAAAATGATTTTACTAATTTATAATTAGTTTACACCTCAAAAAATTCAAAATCTGGGTAAATGAATTTTACAAATCTAGTAATCTCGACGAAAAGCCAAATATTTAAATAAATGTTCGTGATGAATAATAATTGACGGTGAACAAAATTGTAATTCAAATAATTGTGATCAACCTTTTTAGATTTCTTGTTCTAATTGTGAAAAATACTTATGTTTTGATGATTTTTCTACTTTTAATCATAATTGTTATAAATTAGAAACTATATTCGTAGCTTTAAACATGATTTTCTTTTTTATAAATCAAAAAATAAAAATATATATTTCTTAAATTCATGGTCAATACTTTATTAATTAGAATACTCACAAAAAAAAAAAAAAAAAAAAAAAAAAATCTTTTTAATGTAATAAATATTTTCTCTTAAAATAATGATTTAATTTAATTAAAAATGTAAAAAATAAATATTTCAGTTGAAATAAAAAATTAAAATACAAAATGCCCTTGTGGATATTCGATCCCAGGACCGCCGCATTAGAAGGCAAGCACGCTACCACTACGCCATCCGTTCTCACTTTAGTGTGTGCTTTGTTGGCTTTTATAGACATAATTAAAACTATTAGGGGGTCATATCTCGCCCCATGGGAGTGGTTGCAGCAAGTTTGTACCGTACCCAATGTTTTCGACCATACTCTTTAATTGAAGCTTGGTTTGGTTTCAATAGCAATTTTACTCATTCATACTTCCCTTGTAAGATTTGTGCAAATTAAAGTTATTAAAATATGTTTTATAGAATACCTCTCTTAGAACATAATACTTTGGCATACTTTTGGGTGTTCCTATACATAAATCAGTAGAGATATTCACTCCATTTTTAATAGGGAATATCCGGTAGTAAACTTGATTTAAATTCTATATAAATTTAGAGGTATTAATCCCTCACACAGATATAATTAGCATATAAAACTCTTCGGAAGACTAATTTGAATTGTTTAACTCAGGTTTACATAACAGTAACTAGTTATCTTACCTCTTAATCTCCAACCTGCATTTATAGTATTAAATTTCAGAGTAAGAGAAAATCGTGTGAGTTACACACCAGATTATTTAAGATATTAGAACTTTATTCTAATAATTTTCGAAAATTTTTTAACTAAACTGAATTTGAAATTTATTGTAAAGGTAAAAACTAGGATTTACATTGCCTATCTTTTTACATTATAAATCTTGGAAAACATATATAACGCTATGTAACGAAAAAAAAGATTTGTGGGGAGTGAAATTTTCGAACTGATTCTGTGTATTTTGGGGGAATATTTCTGTGTTTTCTGTGTATTTTCTGTGTATCCTGGTTCCGAAAATGCCATCTATTTTGTTCAAGTAGCTCTAATTTATGAGATATTTAAATTGTAATTATAATTGTGATTAATATTATTACTATCATTATCATTACCATTATTATTATTATAACTATTATTATTATTATTATTATTATTATTAAAATATAATTAAATTCAATAAATGATACTGAGGCAGCTGCATCATCGTTATTCTGTGTGGTAGTGACGAATTTCCATGGAAACTATAAGGCTCCTAACTAGGAAGAACTAGGAAGAACTACAGAGAATATGCTCACTACTTAAACATAAAATTACACTACTTGCACAGTTATTTGGACTGATTTCCACATTGTTAGCTGTGTTGTTATTTTTGCACATGATGTGGGATACGCTAAAAAACTGGAGTTTATGAGGCCTAACTGAAAACATTTTTAGAATCAGTGACCCAAATATAACCAAAAATATGTCGAAACTGCTAGGCACCAAAATCATTGTTCACATAATACTGGGGAACAAAGAAAAGATTTTTTTTTTTTTTTTTTTTTTTTTTTTTTTTTTCGCGGTGCCTGAAATTTTAGAATAGATTCTGAGTATTTTGGTGTTGCTGTTTCCAAACTGCCTTTCATTTTGTTCTAACAGCTTTAGTTTATCAGATATTATAATTATAATTAGCATTATTACTATCATTTTACTATTACTATTACTGTTGTTGTTGTTGCTACTGCTGTTACTATTATTATTATTAGTACAATTATTAAAATATAATTAAACTCAATGAATTACACTGAGGCAGCTGCATGGTTGTTATTCTGTATGATAGTGAAGAATTTCCTTGGAAACTATAAGGCACCTAACTATAAAGAACTGTAGAGAACTATGGATAATACTATTTTTTGTGCACTTTGTTGTAACATAAGCATAAAGTTACACCACCTGCACAGCCATTTGGACCGTCTTCTACATTGTTACCAGTATGACGACACTGGCATATAATGTGGATGAAGTAAAAAACTAGAGTTGATGGTCCAAAACAGAAAATATTTTTGGAATCAGTGACCTAATTATACTTAGTCAAAAATAGGTTGAAATTGTTAGGCACCAAAATCACTGTTCTCCAATTTAATATTATATAGTTTTTAAACATTAATTAAGCATTATGTGAAATGTTTCCATAGGAAAAGATTATGATTTTAAAAAATATAATTGCTTAGAAATAAATTGAAAAGTTTCGTATATTATTTTACAGATGAAAATATCGTTGGATATTGTTTAGAATAAAGTACAAGTATTAAACTTCATTAAGAAAAAAAAAATATCTATATATTTTGTTTTAATAACTTACAAAAAACATTATTCACTAAAGAAATATAGAATTGAAACACGAAATTTCTGTGCAAGGAGAATAGAAAAAATAAAACTTTATTTAACCTAAAAATTTATATTTACTTACCACTTGTGGCCTGTAAGATCTTTGTGCTGAACTTGTAGCTAATATTGCTGCAACTAAAATTAAGACCTAAAAAAATATTAAACATATTGTAAAATATAAAAGGAAAACCGTATTTTTTCATAAATATGTACAAAATACTAAAGTATATTTATTCTACTATTTTAAATCTGCTTTTGCTAATGCTGTTGTAATACATTAGTTTGCAAAACTTAAGGAAAATTTTGTTAATATAATTTAAACTATATTAGGTTTGTTCCATAAAATATATATTCAAGCAACATTTCTTATGGTTTTTTATATTTTTTTTTTTGTAGATTTGAAATCTTTAAATTGTGTTTTCCAATTTGCATTATTTCATGAATTCGTGATCTTCAAAATGCTTAAATTTCTTCAGGTATTTAAGTAAGGAATATATTTTTTTAAATGTTCAATAGAACCTATTTAAAGGAATTAGGGATGTATTTTGCAATATATTAAAAAAAATAAAATAAAATAAAAATTAACAAAAATCACGCCTTTTTTTTTTTTTTTTTTTTTTGTACAGACATGCCATTTTTAATTTTTTTTTTTTTTTTCAGAAAAACTAATCAATAAATTTCAAAATCCATCCCTCATTCTTTTAAGTAGGCTCTATTAAACATCCAAAAAACATTAAGTCTACATTTAAATATCTATAGAAGTTTAACATTTTGAAGATCATGAATTCACGAAGAAATACAAACTACGCAAATGTAATTTTAAAATTTTAAATCTGAAAAAAAAAAAAAAAAAAAAAAAAGGTATCGAAAACCATAAGAATGTTTGCCTGAATATATATTTTGCTGAACAAACCTAATACATTTCCATTTATAAATATTAAGTCTAAATATAAGCTTTGATGTGAACCCTCTTTCCGTGGTGCCAAATTAAAGGTGCCACGTTCTTTTAATTTAATTTTTTATGCACAGATGAGTTTGCTAAAGTTTAGCGCAAACCGAAAAACAAGTAGTGGTACCAAAAGTTAACATCTGAACAACAGGCTCTTGCAATTTTCTTCAAATTTTGTGTATCAATTTCCATTCAGACGTCTTTTCATATACATTAGTTCATTAGATGATTAGAAAAACGGGTATGCATCGGGATTAAGTAAGTGTCAATTTAAAGCCTCTAAAGTGTACGTCTCAAAAAGGAGGAAAAAATAAAAGTTCTTTTCTTTAACAAGAAATTTTTTAAGCATGCAAATTACTTGAGTTACTTTTATGTCTTCTTGTCTTTTGATCACACTGCCTTTTAAAAAAAGTTTATAATGCACAACCTTTCCATAAAAGATCCGGCATTTTCGATTTTAAATGCTTTGCCAAATATCTCAAAAAGTATTTGACAAATTTTCTTGAAATTACAGATTTCAATGAAAGTTTTAGTCCGAAAGCAAAAAAAGGACCAATAATAAATTTTAAAATGTAAAGAATTGCAGAATGTTTGGGATCACCCTGTAAAAAGTAATGCTTGAAATACGATTTGGATGTAGCATTTGATTATGAGGCTTCTTTTCATTATCTTTATTCATTCATATGACACAAGCGCGTATATTCATCGCAATATAAAAATTTCTTTTTAAAAAAAAATGTCCGTTTTTCAATTATAACATGCAGGGTATTAAACCAACTGCAAACCTTTTTTAGAAAACTTTACATACTACATATTAGACACAACACACTGCAATCAAAATATAAAAATATTGAATTTCTAATTCAACCTGGACATTTTTACTAAATAATATTTACCGGCGCATGCGGAAGCGTTAACAATGCTTAATTTGCATAATTTATTAGCCAAATATATTGAATTATTCATGAAAACCCCAAACAAATATGATAAAAGTTCAAACTGTGATCGTTGGTAAGATGATTTGAATTTTAGTTTCTCTAAATCTGTCCTAAAATTATAATCATATCTTAATACATAAATTAAAGATTAATTAATTAAATTAAATTAAATTAAATTAAATTAATACAATTTAACATAAAAGTGGCCTAAATACTATGCAATCCCAGGGATGTCGATTGCGCCTTCACGTCATTCTAAAAAATAACTGACATTATTGTACAAATTCCGTTCTCAAAATTTCAAAAATTAACAGTCAGAAATGCATATTAAACCTACCATCTCGTAATTAAAATTATTCCGAAAACTTGATTTTGTTTAAAATGCAGCATTGTATAAAAATATTATTTCAATGTAGAAGAAGATTAAGATAATTAAAAACAGCAACTGAGTTGAATTTTAATACTTATGAAGTTTAAAAAAAAGAAAAGAAAGAAAAAACTGTAAAGAAGATCTATTCTTAAACATACATTTTATTATATAACATATTTTAATTCAGAAGCAATTTAAAGAGATTTTGAACAAGAATAAAATAAAAGTTACTTAAAAACTAAAAAGAAAGACAAATGCTATTGTAATGGAGTTAAAACGTTTTACTTACACATGTTTTGCTTTATAATATATTTCTTATTCACGACTTTTACGCTGACTTAAATAAAAGCGTTTTTGGACAGAAATTAATTATTAACAAGAAGGAAAAGTCATGCAGTTCACATAGATCATTAACACTTTCCATCTGTAAGTACTAGTTGCATCGTTTAATCTTCAATGTATTTTGCCTGCGTGATCACACAACGGGCAGACAGACAGACTACTTGAATTTATAATCGCATTAACTCTTTGACAGTCCCTTTTTTTTTTTCCACACGTCTTGCTTAAAATGGCTGCATTTTTTACAAGCATGAAATTTTCGCTTTTTTTAACAGAAGGAAATCTTGCATTCACACGAAAATAAAGTTTTAAGTGAATTTATATTAGCACATGCCTCGTGGTTGTTTATGTGACACTAAGACAAAACCCCTTCCATTTTAAATAATAACAATAATTGCCGTATCAATGTGTGTATTGTAATCAAGGTGTTAATAAATAAACAAAGCAGTATTATGGTACAATTAAATATACAGTTATAAATCTCATAAGTAAAATATAAATTTATCTATATAATTATCACCTAGAATGGATTACTATGGATGGGAGGAGACGATAGGAAGAATGCAGATACGTAAAAACTCCGTAAACAATTACAAGATAAAAAGAACTTTTTATATACCATGTTTTTAAATTTTCTGTTGAATCATATAAACGCTACCGAAGGCAGCAGGAATCCGGAACAATTGGCTAAAAGTATTTTAAAAAAATCATTGTTATCGTGTTTCGAGCCATTCTAAAAGTTTCAAATGTCTAGCTAGTCGGAAAGTTAGTTAATTAAATTTTCTGCCGAGTCATACAGACGCTGCTTAAGGCAGTAGGGACCAGAAACAGTTGACTAAAAGTGTTAAAAAAATGTATTGTCACCGTGTTCTGAGCTATCCTGAAAGTTTCAAATGTCTAGTCAGTCGGGAAGTTAAGTTAAAAATCGATTACAAGATTTGTACTGGATAAACAAACATACAAACAAACAAGAATCGAAGTTAATAAAAATATGGTAAAATACGTGTGCCTCATATTAGTCCAGTCAAAATAGGAAAAATAGAAGAAAAAAATCGTGTAGTTTTGAAATTTTGCATACTCATAGCCGAAGGGGTCCTAAACAACATACTAAAAGTCCCCGCCCATGGGGGTGAGCGGGGGCAGGGGGGGGCAATTTTCAGTTTTTATTAAATATCTTGAAAACTATCGCATTTAGAGAAAAAATGTCAATTACAAAATTCATCTACGTAAAATTTCCTACAAAAATGTAGCTTACATTTTGTTTGTACGATCATTAGTTTAGAAGATATAGGGAGATGAAATAACACATTTTCTTGAAAAATTCTTTTTTGCAATAGTAAAATCAACTAAAGTGTGCAATTAAAAGGGTTCTTGTCAAATATTTTCTAATGTAAAAAACAAATATATACATAGGGAATATGCAAGGATAATACAGCATGTTTTGTAAGTTTTAAATAATTTTAAGGCTAGCAGGCGCAAGTGGCGGTTTGAGTAAAAATCTAGATAACGAAGACCCAAAACCGATCAACATAAAAGAAAAAAAAAAAAAAATCGTGTAGCTTAGAAATTGAGCACAGTTATAAAGTTAAGTGCCCTGAATAACATACTAAAAGTCCCTAACCATGGGGGGGGGCATTTAAAGGGGGCACATTTCAGTTTTTATTAAGTATCTTGAAAACTATCGCATTTAGGGGAAAAAAATCTCAACTGCAAAATTAATCTACGTGAAACTTCCTAAAAAAATTGTATATTCTATTTTGTTTGTATGATCAATAGTTTAGAAGATATAGGGGAACGAAATAACACATTTTCTTGAAAAATTCTTTTTTTTTTTTTTTTTTTTTTTTTTTGCAATAGTAAAATCAACTAAATTGTGGAATTAAAAGGATTCTGATAAAATATTTTCTAATGTACAAAACAAATATATGCATAGGGAATATGTAAGGATAATACAGCATGTTTTGTACGTTTTAAATAATTTTAAGGTTAGTAGGCGCAAGTGGTGTTTAGGTAAAAATCCAGATAACGAAGACCCAAAACGGATCAACATTAAAAAAAATCTTATAGCTTTTATACTGAGCACAGTTATAAGGTTAAGTTTCTTGAACAACATACTAAAAGTTGGATTTTCTTTAAATCCTCTGTGAGTGATAGTAGATATAAAATACATAAAATGTGAATGCTATGATACATTAAAATACTTTAAAATTACTTATAGCAAGCATGCATTAAAAAAATTAACAATATTTTAGTATAAATATTTATATTACTCTATATTTATTTTAAAGTATAAAAAATTTACATTTATCTTCCACTCTTTAAACTTGGTGCATTGCGCGCACACACACATACAAATATTTAAATACAAATATTTATTTGTTTGAGTAAAAAATATTTAACCTAAACCTTTTTAATTACGAAATATAGTTTTTATTACTATTGCAAATAACATAAAAAATTAAATAAAAAACACAGAATAGGGTTGGGGACTTTTAGTATTTTGTTCAGTAAACTTAACCTTATAACTGTGCTCAATTTCAAAGCTACACGATATTTTTTAATGTTGATCGATTTTGGGTCTTCGTTATCTGGATTTTTACTCAAACCACCACTTACGCCTACTAGCCTTAAAATTATTTAAAACGTACAAAACATACTGTATTATCCTTACATATTCCCTATGTATATATTTATTTTGTATATTAGAAAATATTTGAGCAGAACCCTTTTAATTACACACTTTAGTTAATTTTACTATTGCAAAAAAGTATTTTTCAAGAAAATGTGTTATATCATCCCCCTATATCTTCTAAACTTTTGATCGTACAAACAAAATGTACCATACATTTTTGTAGGAAATTTTACGTAGATTAATTTTGTAACTGACATTTTTTCTCTAAATGCGATAGTTTTCAAGATATTTAATAAAAACTGAAAATTGCCCTCTTTAAATTCACCCCCCCCCCCCCAGCCCCCGCTCACCCAGAACGGTCGAGGAATTTTAGTTTGTTGTTCAGGAAACTTAACCTTATAACTGTGCTCAATTTCAAAGCTACACTATATTTTTTAATGTTGATCGATTTTGGGTCTTCGTTATCTGGATTTTTACTCAAACCACCACTTACGCCTACTAGCCTTAAAATTATTTAAAACTTACAAAACATGCTGTATTATCCTTGCATATTCCCTATGTATATATTTGTTTTTTACATTAGAAAATATTTGACAAGAACCCTTTTAATTGCACACTTTAGTTGATTTTACTATTGCAGAAAAGAATTTTTCAAGAAAATGTGTTATTTCATCTCCCTATATCTTCTAAACTAATGATCGTACAAACAAAATGTAACGTACATTTTTGTAGGAAATTTTACGTAGATTAATTTTGTAATTGACATTTTTTCTCTAAATGCGATAGTTTTCAAAATATTTAATAAAAACTGAAAAGTGCCCCCCTTAAATGCCCCCCTGCCCCCCGCTCACCCCCCACGGGCGGGGACTTTTAGTATGTTGTTCAGGACCCTCTCGGCTATGAGTATGTAAATTTTCAAAACTACACGATTTTTTTCCTCTATTCGTCAAATTTTGGCCTTCGTTGCCTGGACTATATAATTTGTTAAATGTAAGTATAACAGAAAGCATGCTCTCTTTTCGGAATAGATCATAACAATTAAATTATTACAAATAGAGTCATATTTCTTTCTTTTTCTGATGTAAAAAATCTCTTAAAACTTTCCGGTAGTTGTCTTTTAATAGATTTATCGAAAGTCCAACACGAGTGTTTTAGTGCGTTAAGGCTGGCGAATGTGTTAAAAAGGTTAACGTTAACAGAAATGTTATTTCAACAATTTTTTAATTGCAGCCTTAAATATATCTGATTATTTTAAATTATAGTATATGTTTTAATATGATCGCATAACTCTTAACACAAAACGTACTATACTCTAAAGAAACAATTTTTTTTTTTTTTTTTTTTTTTTTTTTAACCATGCAAATAATAAATGCCAATTTTATTTTAACTTGTGCAGTACAAAGTTTTTAAAAAATGATTAATAAAAAGACCTCACATAGAACTCAATACATTGGCATTATTTTGAGTCTCCTTATGTACAGACCAATTGTGCTATTTATACCATTTCGAATATGGAACATTCCATAGGATACTTGAATATCATATAACAGTTTAAAGAAATTCTGGAATTATTTACGGAGAGCAGAATAGTACTACAGCGTGAACAGATTGACAGATAGACAGATAGACTAATTCAATTTATAATCACGCAAAAACATTGTTAGAAAGTATTTAAAAGGCTTAACAGAAACGTAAACGGAATTCCAGCAATTCCGAATTATAGCCCTTAATGTATCTGAATATTTTTTGTGGCCCTGTAAGTCTTAGTATTAATTATACTACGTTTTACAGAAATCTATTCTATTTTTTAATGCATATGAATGATAAACGTCAATTTCATTATTATTTGTGCAAAATGAAAGTATTAAATATGATTTATAAAAATACTTCTTAATAAAACGCAGTGCTTTGGAATTCTTTCGCGTGTCCCTGTTCATAAACCATTGGTGGTATTTACCCCGTTTTTAATAGAGAACATTCCATAATGAACTGGAATGGTATACATGTCAGTTTTAAGGAATTACATGAATATTTACTGATGTGAGAACACGGGCAGACAGACAAACTGAAGTCATAAACAATTTTCAACTTTGTTGAAAAGTGTTAAAAATGCAAGCAAATTTTTCTATCTAGGAAGAAAAATCTCCCTAAAATCTTATACATTGTATAAAACAAAGATTTTAACATGTAAATAAATTAAATGAATTTGGTGCAAAAAATTCTTTGTCAAAAATGCAAAAATGTTCTACTATCTCGGAGGTGTTACTATCCGGCTAAATTGTAAATATGAATGTTACATTAAATGAAAATTTTACATTAAAGGTAAGTTTAAAATATTTAGCAAACGAACTTTCCGATACACATGGTGATTATTTTTAGCTATAAACAGCGCTATAAAAGAGGCTCGCGGATTGACACCAAATCTCGGAGATTCACGAGATGCGCTCAAGCTGCAAAAATAAAACTTTAATTAAAAAAAGTCTACCAGTTAGCGCTTTGCGTGGAAGAGGGGCAAATTATCATGGAATGGCACACTTTGTTTGCAGCACTCATGCCTACTTTATTCACCTAACGAAGGGTCATGTTTTCTTTCGAGCCGAAACAATTGTTACGAGTTCTTATATTTTATGGTGTTTATGCACCGTTTTGTACCATTTACCAATTAATCAATAAATGTTTTAATTATTTATCATTTCTTATGAACTATTTCTTTTGTTATAATTTTCATTTTTCGACGTAAAGCGTCGCCTTTTAACACCAAATTTTTAACCAATTTTCTTTTAATTCCTTGAGCATATTTCCAAACACGTGCCAATTCGATTTTTTTTTTTTTTTTTTTTTTTTTTTGACAATTTGACCACCTTTTTGGCTACCGGAGGCCGTTCATAGCGTAAGTTTCATAATAAACAATTTGCATAAAGTCATTAAACTAAACTTGCATAATAAATCATCAATAAATCAAGCATTAGGATTGGAATTTAATCATTAATTACTAGGATATTTAAGGAATATGCTATTGAAAACTGGGACAAGAAATGATCAACTAATTCAGAGTTAAACTATAGCTAAAACTCAGACATACTTTATATATTATGTAACAGAAATACTTTAACACAGGATCATAATAAGTACAGATTTGGATGAAATTAAGGATTATGGTAATAAGTTATTTTTTCTAGAATTGGTGAGTATTTTAATTCTTTCCGAGTCTTATTTTAAAATATGTATTGCATTAAACAAAATACTTTAATTTCAAGAATACTAAAACAATTGTTATATCCAGAGAAAGTCATTGATATCTAATTATTACATTGTGTATTCAAGAAAGATATTACAAGAGAAAGTTAAAGAAAATTTTTTGGCTAGAATAATTTAATTACAAGGAACGAAATATTATCTAGACAATGAAGACAATTTAAGAGACGGCAAAAGGTGTGTGTGTGTGCATAATAGAATATAATTATAGTTAATTTATGAAACTAGATGAGATGCAATTTAAAAAACATTTTTTAGTTAACACATTATGTACCACGTCTATCACCGGTGACTGATTCTGATTTCTCTATAGAGGCTACATCAGTCACCAATGACCTACACTAAATTTTCCATATTATTAAAAATAATAATAATAATAATAATAATAATAATAATAATAAATCAATGTTTCAATTACATTATTTAAAATTATATTGTTTAAAGTAATTACTTATTATTATTTTTTTAAATTTACTTCTAAGCAGCGCGCGTATCCTGACGAGAATTTCCTTATAAATTTACTTAACGTGTGGACTACACGCCTACACACACACCCCTGTGCACATGTTAAAACTAATAAGGTTACTTTAGACTAAAATGTTAACTAATGTAAATTACTCAATATTTACGTCTAATTTTTTTTTATTGTGAAGTTATTAAACGATAAATATTAAATTATTAAATTTTCGAATATAAGTATAGTACTATAATTTAAGGGTATTTCATTATTTTAAATGTAATACAGTCGGCTGCAAAATTATTCGAGCACTAGCCAATAACTCCTATATTTAAAAAGTACACTTAAGACTGTTTTGCTAAGTAAATCCTTGTCGAATCATGGTCTTAGACTGATTAAGAACATGACTCGACAAGGATTTATTTAACAAAGCTGTATTAAGTGTACTTTTTTTTGGCAAGGATTATTGCTAGTGCTCGATTAATTTTACAGCCGACTGTATATCTTCTCTCTATGAAAGTGTCTAAATCAAATAGTTTATACTTACTTAAAAATGCAATTATCATGAAAGTTATTTGAGTGTTAAATTCTATCATATTAATGTTTCAAGATAATAGAATGTAAGGGAAACATAATATAAAATGAAAAGGTTATCCATCAGATCCAAATTAGATACATCCAGGAATATACATAAACATCACACTGTCTCATTCAAATACATTAAAAAAAAAAAAAACTTTTTTTAATTATAAGATTAAAAAAAAATAATTAAAATATACATATAAAAATATTAAAATGTAAGTAAACGTTTCGAAATTTGTCCAAGTTTCATCATCAATACTGAAACAACATCTCTGCAAACTTACATATACATTAAAATAATTTTAGAAGAATAGAATACTAAAGTGCAAAAGCACATGCCTCGTTGAATATGTGCAGATGGCTGACCATGTGCCAACCTTCAAGGAAAATACTAGAGTTATATATATATATATATATTACATCCAGAGTTTAAATGTTTTATATTTTCAAAATCAGAGGTATGATCAGTTTCAATTGAATGAATAACAATTTCAGAACGTTGGTCACAATTTTTAAAAGATCGTCAGCGTTTATGCAGTCTAACTGGCCTTACAAGTAGAATTAGACTGCAGAGACACTAGGAAACATATTCTCCCTATGAAAATGACGTTTCGTTCTCCGACGGAATTTTCGTTCTAGTGCGAGAAAAATCCTTGAAAAATCTTGTCACTCACTTATCTCAAACCATGCGAATAACAAACATATATTTAGTTCCCGATAAAGTCAAACTCAAAATCATATGTCATTGTAGAATTAGGAACATAATGAAAAATCTCGAAAATGTGACCTGAATGAATTGGAATAGTATTCTTAAATTAAGAAAGGACAATCAAACATGTATACACAAATAAGGTGTTCCGGGTGAAAAAATATTCGACAGTAATTTTATAAGATTATACAGCTCAGTGATAAAGCAGCATGGTACTTAACAATTTCTAAATTATATATATATATATATATATTGAAAACCTTTTCAAACATTGTACTAGATGAAACAGGAAGAACTAGAAAGAACATGAATTAAATCACACACACATATATATTCAACAAGTGTAATCCGAATTATTTTATTACAAAGGAATAACATTTGTATTACTTTTCACTCCCATAGTTGATCTTTCTATAAAAAAATATTGTGAAATCCATATCTTGTAACCATATATTCATTTACATGAACATAAGATATTTTTTCTTCTTGAGATGTAAAGGATAGTAAGAGGTCATACAAATTAAAAGCCCAATTTCTCAGCCGTGCAAGAACGTGAGTTCGGGTCCCTTTACAAATTGTAACGGGATTAACGCTTGACGACCAATATATTAAATATTGATTTGAGAAGAGAAAATACCGATTTATTAGGAATTAAGCCAATATTTGTGAAAAGAAAAACTTAAAATGTTCAATAAATATCGACTTACCTTCATGTTTTTTGTAATTCCGGAAGCAGGTTACCAGCAACTGAGTTTCAACAATCAGTAATATGCCCAAGTATGATCGTTTATATATACATTTGGCAAAAAAAAAAAATTAAACTAGGTGAAGTAACCCGGCTTCCGAAAAGGTTAAATCGTAGACGACAAATTAAAGTCTATCATCAGCAAGGTTAGGACATCTTCCCCCCAAAGTTGACGCTTTTATTGCTTTAGTGAAATGGATGCACTCATTATGTATGCACAAGTAACTACCAAGTTTCACATTAAAGCTCACAGTGAAAGTACACTATCTAGCTAAGGATTTGTGTTTTATGATCATCGGAGGATAATTAAAGGGACATCACTTGTGGACATTAATAATTGTACTTTGTGCAAAAAAAAAAAAAAAAAAAAAAACTGTATGCTCATCACGTAAATTTATTCATAACAAAGGAAATTTATGTATCGTCGAGAAAAAGGAGAAGTGATAAGCATAATTAAAGTTACTGTCTATTAATTTATATCTTAAAGAAGAATGTCAATATAAAAGTACAGAGCGGGGTTATCAAAGGTAAGTCCCAGATAATGAAAAAAGTACAACAAAACAAAAAACAGACAAAATTAAAAAACCGTTGCCAAAGAATAGGGTTGTAAAATTATTGTCAATGAAAAACAGCTTACGGCGTAATTTTACAGTAGTTTTACGGGGTAAAAAATAAATAAATAAATAAATAAACTCTAAATGATATTATATTAACATTTATTGTAATCATCGCTATTGTTGCAATTTTATAGTGTTTTTAAATGAAATATATAATCGCATGTTTTGTTAATAACATTCTTGAGAGGAAAAATTAATCTGTGTTTTATTCCGCGAAATTTGTATCGCAAAATGGAAAAGCTTTTGAGTTACACAATTGAGATAAAGATATCATTAGTTCTTTACGATTTAAAAATTTAAACCGTATTAATGAATTAGCTTAACAAATACAGTTAATATTTTTTCAGTCTGAAATCTAAAAAAAAAAAACTAGTATGTTATGGCTATCAAAAACTTTTTTTTTCTTTTTATACAAATTCATGGCGTACCGATTATTTATTAAAATTATTTATTTTCCGTGAAGAATGTAGACGATATTCCTCTCATAGAACTCTAAAGCTAAATGTCGAAAGAAAATAAATTTTGAGCCCTACAGGGAATATCTGATAAAAGACATTTTATTTTTATTTTTATTTATTTTATTTTATTTTATTTGTTTTATTTATTTATTTACTTATTTTGTAATAGGGAAAAAAAACAATAATTTGAAATAACTACAGATCAACTATTCAGCTACTCATTTTAAAGGCATTGATGAGTCCCTATAAAAACCTTAGATTTTGAAAATTTACATCTTCAGGGAGGTGGGGGGGGGGGCGAGAGCAATACCCTATATATGTATAAAAAATCTGGAGTGACTTCACTCGATTTTCTGAACATAAGGTAACTAACGGCTGTATAAATAAAGAAAGTAAAATCGTTAAATTAAAAAAATTAAAAATTACAAAAGGTGTTTGAGCTTTCTTCAGCATACAGTATATTGTTTAATTTAACCCTATTGTCCTTCAAATAATTTGAGCCCATAATAAGGATAAAGAAATTTTCGTTGTGCCTCTATAAAAATCTACAAGTGCTAGACTCGCAAAAATGTATACAGTTCGTGCGACGGTGACCTATAATATATATATAAATTTTCAGTTCATTCCGATGAGGCGTTTAGACGTTATAGCATTTTAAATAATTTGAGTCCATAAAACACAATGATAAAGGAATTTTCTTTGTGTCCTTGCAAAATCTATAAGTGCTAGATTTCCCAAAGTATACACAGTTCGTGTGACGGGGACCTATAATATGTATAGAATTTTCAACACAATCTAATAAGGCATTTAATCGCTATCACACTTTAAATAATCTGAGTCTATAAGCAATAATGATAAAGAAATTTCTTTGTGACCCTGTAAAAGAAAATCAAGTGCTAGATTCTCCAAAATTCACACAATTCGTGTGACAGTAAGCTATAACATGTATTCAAAATTTCAATTCAGTCGGATAAGGCGTTTAGACGCTATCGTACTTTAAAGAATTTGAGCCCATAGAGCACAATAATCAAGAATTTTTCTTTGTGTCTCTGTAAAAAAAAAAAAAAAAAAAAAAAAAAATACTAAAAATACTAGATTCACCAAAATCAATGCATTTCGTTGTGTTTGGGTAATATATATACATATATATATATACTAGATACACCAAAATCAATGCATTTCGTAACATGGTAACCGATAATATGTGTATAAATTTTCAGCTGAATCGAACAAGGCGTTTAGACGCTATCGCACTTTTTGATCCCGTGGACCAAATGACAAGGAATCTTTCTTTGTGTCCCTGTAAAAAAAACTATGAGTACTGTAGATTCATCAAAAGCAATACATTTCGTACGACGGTGACTTATAATGTGCATATAAATTTTCAGTTTGACCGAATAAGACATGTGGACGCCATCCCACTTTAAAAAATTTGGGCCCATAGGCCATAACGACAGCGAATTTTTCTTTGTGTCCATGTAAAAAAACTATAAGCGCTTGATTTGCCAAAATCAATAGAATTTGTCCTACGGTGACCTATAATATGCGTACCACTTTCAGCTCATTCGAACAAATCGTTTAGACGCTATCGTATTCACTCACATACATACACACATACATACATCATCGTAAAAATAGCCAATATGAATTAAGGGGACTTCAAAACGTGTAGAAACACTAAAATCTCAAAGTCGGTTTTTTTACATGATTAAAATACTTTCCTTACATATGCATGTTTTTCAATTTTTTCCTTATTACGGGCGAAACAAGTTTACAAAAAAAAATCTGGAGTGACTCCACTCGACTTTCTGAACATTAAGTAATTAACAGATAATAAGAACAAATATTAAACAGATAGAACAGATATTAAGAACAAATAAAGTAAGAGAAATCATTAAATAAACAAAAGTAAATATTATAACAAGGTGTTTGAATATTTTTCTGTATACAGTATGTTGTTTAATTTAACGCTATTGCACTTCAAATAATTTGAGCCCATAGCTCATAATGATAAAGAATATTTCGTTGTGTCCCTGTAAAAATGTATAAGAAATCTATATATTTTGTGTGGCAGTGATCTATAACATGTATATAAACTTCTAGCTCAATCGGATAAGGCGTTTAGAGTTTAGACGCTATCGCACTTTAAAGAATTTGAGCTCATAAGGCACAGTGATAAAGAATTTTTCGTTGTGTCTCTGTAAAAAAATTATAAGTACTAGATTCACCAAAATCTATGTAGTTCGTGATATGGTAACCATAACATATATGTACATTTTCAGCTCAATCGAATAAATCGACGCTATTGCATTTTTAAAATTTTCAGCCAATGGGCCATAATGTTAAGGAATTTTTCTTTGTATCCTTGTAAAAAAAACTATAAACGCTAGATTCATGAAAATCTATGCAGTTCGTACGATGGTGATTTATAACATGTGTATATTTTTTCAGCTTAATCGAATAAGGCATTTAGACGCTATAAGCACATTAAAATGTTTGGGCCCATAGAACATAATGATAAAGATTTTTTCTTTATGTCCCTGTAAGAAAAAAAAAAAAAAAAAACTATAAGCGCTAGGTTCACCGAAATTCAAACAGTTCTTCCGACGAAGATTTATCACATGTCTATCAATTTTCAGCTCAATCGAATAAGGTCTTTAGACGCTATCTCACTTCAAATTATTTCAGCCCATAGGCCATAATGATTTAGAATTTTTTATGCGTCTCTGTAAAAAAAACTGAAAGTGCTAGATTCACCAAAATCGGTGAGAATCTTGCTAAGGTGATCTATAACATATGTACTAATTTTCAGCTCATTCGAACAAAGCGTTTAGACGCTATAGTGTTCACTCATACACATACACACTTACATACATCATGAAAAATCGTATAAAACCGTATATATCTCTGAAAGTAAAAGTCGTATCAGAACCAAAGTTGGAGATGTAGTATTAGACATCATGATAATCGGAAATATAAATTTGAAACATTCTACGATTATTCATTTTTGCGCTATGCGAAATACAAAATACATTTCGCAAATCATGACTGCAATACTTTCCTTACACATAATGTTCAGAAAGTAAAAAAAAATAAAAAAAAATTAGAAAGGGAATTCCTGATTAATTATTACTTTTATTTATTTATTTATTTATTTATTTTTTCACATTAACAAATTAAAAATATTTCTCATTATGTACATTTGTACGAAATTTTGTCCTTTAATGCCTTTTTAAAAATTAAGAAAAAAGGAAAAACGGGTTGAGCAACATATCACAAAATGTAATCAGCACCAATTTAAGTCAGAGTTCAACTAAATATAAAGTTTAATTAAATAGCGTTCATTGTTTCATGAGATACAGCGATTTTGGTAACACAAAAATACATAGAGAGAGAGAGAGAGAGAGAGACATTTTATAAAAATGTTCAGGAAATTTCAAAACGTGTAAACACATTGAAAACCCAAATTGGAATTTTTTTACGAATCCAGTATTTTCTTCGTGTATATGTAGAAGGAAATAAAAAAAACATGCTATTCGTGTATCGCATGGATAATAAAATGCATTCTACTATCTAAAAATCAGGAATGACTCAACTCGACTTTCCGAATATTCAGTATTTAAGGGTTATTTAAATAAATTAAAGTAAGTGAAGTCATTAAATAAACAAAAGAGAATATTATAATAAGATGATTGAGTATTTTATTTATTTATTTATTTTTTTATTATTTTTTTATTATTTTTTTTTTCATATAGTGTTTAATGTAACAAATAATTTGAGCTCATAGATCATTATGATAAAGAATTTTTCGTTGTGTTCTTGTAAAATTTTATAAGTGCTAGACTCACTAAAATCGATACAGTTCGTACAACGGTGACCTATAACAATTATATAAATTTTTAGTTTAATAGAATGAGGCGCTCAGACGCTATCGCACTTTAAATAATTTGAGCCCATAAGCTACAATGATAAAGAATTTTTGTTTGTATCACTGTAAAATAATTTTTTAAGTGCCAGATTCACCAAAATCTATACATTTCGAGCGACGGTGCCTTAAAACATGTGTATAAAATTTTAGCTCAATTAAATAATGCATTTAGAATAATGCATTTAATTAAATAATGCATTTTTTTTTCTTTTTTAATTAAATGAGGTCCCCGTTACATTAATGGAATACGTTTTAGATAATTTCAAAAGATATCGTCGTGTTCTCGAAATTACGGTAAAGGAAGAGAATTTTTCTGAACTGTTTCATGAGATATGATCGCCTTAAGAAAAATCTTAAGAAAAAACATATTTAAAAATTGTTTGCTTTGAAAAGACATTTCGAACGAGCTAACAAAGAACTCTTTCCCGTTTGAAATTTCAAAGTTGTCCCGATGGGTGCCCCATTTTCCTCCAGCTCCAATTTTTTTAAATCAAACAAAGTTTCTCTCAAATTGAATAAGCACATTTTTATAGTTTTCAGAATTTCCAAGTTGTTCTTGAGATACAGTAGGAAGGGGACACTTTAGTTCCGCCGTTTTGGTCCCGCCACTTTGGCCCTGTCGATTTGGTCCCGCCACTTTGGCCCTGTCGATTTGGTCCCGCCGTTTTGATCCCGGTGTCAGGAATAATCAAAGTATTACAGGAAAAAAAAAAAAGCGAAATTCTTTTTTTATATTTCGAATTCTTGTCATTTGACTTGAAAACATGGAGGTAGGAAAACTCAAAATTAATATTATTGTTATTTATTATTAATTTGCAACAGAAAGTTGTAGTAACAAATGAAACTGAAGAAACGTCTAAAATTTTGAGATTTAGATTTTTTCTTTGCACGATAGAGGAAAAATTACAGCAAATACATCGGGCAAAAGCGAACTTAGATGAATGTTTACGATTGGAGGGTTAAATATCTACAACCTTTGTTGAAAGTGATGTAACTATAGGACACATGGAACAGAAAATTTATTATTTCGGACTGAATTTTGAATGATAATGGGTATTAGTTATCAGCGAAGATCTAAGCGTTGTTAATTCATCAAAGTCTCGAAAATTTCAGTTTAAATAAAGTACAAGGTTTGTAAGGTTATAATCCTTTAAAATGTTGTTTAAGAAAATTTCGATTAAAGGCTCCCCCTTCCCATCCACTTTTTTTTTTTTTTTTTTTTTTTTTCAAATGCGCTGAAACATAACAGTGAAATTCCTTGTTACTGTCTGTGGGAGAAACAGGGTGTGAAACGAAAAGCGCTACAGAGATTCCAATGTGGGCATTGTTTTTAGTCTCTCTCTCTCTCTCTCTCACACACACACACACACACATATATATACTAGCAGGCTTTGCCCGCTTCGCTTGAGCACTTAGATGAGTTGTCAAGATTCCATTACATTATTAATAATTTAAGTTAAAGTTTCTTCTGTATTCCGTAGAGGTTTTTCCCGCTCGCAACGTGAGGATTTCGCATCCACACTGCCTTCGGCATCAACTTACCCGCTTCTTACTACCCCTTCCCCAGCGGCTAAGTTAGAAGTTTTGCGAAATCTCACCAAAGTACATAGTGCGTACACCTAATCAACATCCACACACCAAAACGCATCATTCTAAGATATTGTAAAGCGAATTCAAACAGATTAACGTGTTTTTACGCGTGTTTATTGCCTCCCCCCCCGACCCCAAGGGGGTAAGTGGGTGAATTTCGTAAAATCTTGTTACAATAAGTGTCAGAGACATATAAACAATTTGCGCACCAAATTTCGTGACCGCAGTTCCCATAGCTTTCCCAAGACAAATTTAGCGCTAAAGGGGGGGGGGGGGGGGGGGGTCTTGAATTTTCAACTCCCCCCCCCCCCTCAAAAAAAAAATCGAAAATCACAAAAAAACGAAAATGTGTTTTTGAAAATATTCTAAAGAAGACACGTGGCTATTTTCAATACCTTTGTAATATCTTTAGCAGAGCTCTACTAAAAAATCCGGAATTTCTTAAATTTCCCCCTCGAAAAACGATTTCCCCCCTCCTTTAAGAATCAAGAATTCTAAAATCGTACATAATGTTTTATTTATACTCAAGTCTAGTCTCATCATGTGCAATTTCTTCACCGTGATGTAATTTAAAACCGAGTTATGCTTACAAACTTTTTTTTTTTTTTTTTGCTTCCTGTCCCGCTGGGGGGAAAGGGGTATTTCAATAAATCCCGTTTCTTTAGGTGCCGGTTGCACATAAAAAATCCAAGCACCAAACTTCGTGACCGCAGCTCTCATAAATTTTCCAGGACAAATTTAGCGCGAAAAAGGGTGTCTCGAAATTGCCCTTTGTAACACATACCCCCCCCCCCCCCAAGAAAAAAATGGCAGATCACAAAAAATCAAAAATGTGTTTTAGGAAATACCCTAAGAAAGTCGCACAGCCTTTTTTCAACATCTTTATTCCATTTTTAGTAGAGTTCGACTCAAATCAGGAATTTTCAAAATTTCCCGCAAAAAATCGATTTTCTCCATTCCTTCCTTTAAAAATCGAAAATTCCTAAATCGCAGATAAAAGTTTTATTTGTACTCATGTCTAGTCTCCCCATGTGGAATTTCTTTATTGTGAAGTAATTAGGAGCCGAGTTATGCTTACAAACGTGTTTTTGTCTTTTTCTCCCGCAGGGGGGAATTTCGGAAAAGTTGATAAATATAATTTTAAGTTGAGTAAAGACTTAAGTTTCTGCCAAGCGCTGTTGAATTCCGTCCAGCCGTTCTTTAGTGATACCCGGACAAACGTGTTTTTGTCTTTTGCCCCCCAAAGGGGGAACGGGGGGAATTACTGAAAAGTTGATAGGTATAATTTTAAGTTGGATAAAGATCTAAGTTTCTGCCAAGCGCTGTTGAATTCCGTCCAACCATTCTCAAGTGTTGCCCGGACAAACGTGTTTTTGTCTTTTGCTCCCCAGGGGGGAACGGGGGGGGGGGATTTCTGGAAAGTTGATAGATATAGCTTTAAGTTGGATAACGATCTAAGTTTCTGCCAAGCGCTGTTGAATTCACTCCAGCCATTCTCAAGTGATGCCGGACAAACGTGTTTTTGTCTTTTGCCCCCCAGGGGGTAACAGGAGGGGGGGAATTTCTGAAAAGTTGATAGATATAATTTTAAGTTGAGTAAAGATCTAAGTTTTTGACAAGCGCCGTTGAATTCCGTCCAGCCGTTCTCAAGTGATGCCCGGACAAAAAAAGCGACATACAGACACGATGACACACACACGCACACACACACATACAGCCAAAATTTTCTGAAGTCATTTTCGGCTTTCATGGTGTGTGAAACGTGAAGATATCGCAAAATTTTTCGATTCCGACAAATTTACAGACAAAAGTCTGATTTTATTAATATAGATATATATAAATTCAAAAATAAATGATCACAAGCGTATGCTTATGAAAAAGAGTCTATGATGAGTGAAGGTCAATAATTAGTTCTTTGAAAGAAATAGCATTCTGTCACTAGAAGCAAATTATATTTAATATCCTTAGGTTTTCTTTCTTTCTTTTTCCCTTTTTTTCAAACAAAATTTTTCTGTATTTTATTATTTTTAAATTAATTCAGACTTTATCAGTATATTCAAAAGGGGATTCTTTTTTAATAAGAAGGTACTGTTGTTATTGTTAACAATACTTTTAAAATCACAAAATTTTGTCTCTAATAGTAAATTGAAAATCAAATTACAATTAAAGAAAGTTAAATCGAAATCAAATGCAAAAAAAAAGTGCAATTGCATTCCCTTTCAGCGTTAGCCGTTTTTCGATACATTTGTTTAATGATTCATAAGTTTAAATACTATACACAGTACAAATACGAGAATTTAATGTTATATAGAACACATATTTATTAATCTTATTTTTTAAAAAAAGCAGCATATATTTCAAAATTTAGCCACACCAGCCTTTTATTTTGACTATGCATGACAGAAAAAGACGGGCTTAACGCTTAAAGGGTTAAAAAAAAAAGTTTAAATATATTAAATGTTCGTAAAAAATCAGACAAAATTCTCCGAATCTCAATGACTAGGGAGCAATCGTAATGTCGAAAATTTATGTACTTTACCTATAAGATATTCCTTAAAGATGTTCTAAGCACTGCAGTCCTGCATCGGGTCGGGTTGACAATTTTTTTTTCTCTTGCGGGTCGGATTGACAATTTTTTTTCTCTTGCGGGTCGGATTGACAATTTTTTTTCTCTTGCGGGTCGGAGTCGGGTCGGGTTGAATGATCTTTTTATCTTGCGAGTCGGGTTCGGGTCGGGTTGACTTGTTTTTTTCTTGCGGGTCGGGTTCGGGTCGGGTTTAGGCATTCTACGAGTCGGGTCGACTTGAGAACACCTTTCAAAAAATATTTTACAATTGAAAACATAAATTTGTAGACATAATTATAGCTCTTTAGCTGGTGTGTCGGAGCTCCGTATTCCTATACACGGATATCCACTTGGAAAAAAAAAAGTATAAGCATGAGGGACAAAAATATCCGTATACGTTTTCTTTTCTTCAATAAATCTAAAACTGATCATCTGTAGAAATTGTATGTAAATTTTAAAGAACTGTATAAATTTTTATTGACTATTGTTAATATATATATATATATATATATAAGAAATACAACATAACCTCGTTTTATGTTTTGGAAGTTTAAGTTATTTCTCAATTTACATTTTTTTTTTTTTTTTTTTTTCAAGATATCTTTATTTTTAATGAATTTTAATCCTCGCTTTTATGTTAACGAAATTTTGAATTTTTTAACATTTCCATTTGTATATACAGCAAATATACAGGGAATACTTGTTGTGATTTAATTAAAAAAAGCAATGTAAAATAAACACATAAAGGAAACGAATACCATCAAGGCAGATTATATTCTTTATCGCCTTCTCTAGAACAAATAAATAATGCACCAAGCAAAACTGAAACCGGAGGAAGCTAAGTTGCTGATTATGCGAATTTAAAGTGATCACTGATCTGTGATCCTTAAAAAGCAGATGTTTAACTGCGAATCACATACATGCTACACAAATTATTATAGTAAAGTAAACATCCACATCGGACAAAAGCAATAAAGAATAATACATCTTTATTTTTTTCCCAGACTATAAGTATTAAACAATAAATTACGAACATTTAAATTGAAGTGCATTTTTTACTTTCTTCTATATTCAATAGAAGAAAGTAATAGAAGAAAGTACTGGATTCATAAAAATTTTCGACTTCCAGTTTTCGACGGATTTACACGTTTTGAGTGGTCTAGAACACGATTTTTACCATTTCTATAAATGTCTATCTGTCTATGTGTGAGTGAAAAAAGTTTTGTGGCGACTGTATCTCCAGAATTACTGTTCAGAATTATATATGAATTTATATGTAGACTTAACATATAACAACCTTGACCTAAATTAGTGCCTATCAATTTTTGTCAACCGATCAACAGGTGGCGCTGCAATACAGCAATTTCCGAGATTTAAGAGGAGGCTATATTTCAGGTTCTATTGAGTATAATCAAACAAAGATTGATATGTGAAAAGGCTATTATGAGACATTATGATGATTCAATTTGAATTCTTATCGGCCAACAAGTGGCGCTGCTGTACAGCGATTTCGGAAGTTTAAGGGAAGGCTATATCTCAGGAACTACTGCATAAAATTGCATATAAATTTATATGTAGATGCACCTTGACCTAAATTAGTGTCTCAAATTTTGGTGTCAACCGCTCAACAGGTGGCGCTGCTATAGAGCGATATTTGCAATTTAATGGGAGGCTATATATCTCAGGTTCTATTGTGAAAAATCAAACAAAACTTGATATGTGAGAAAGCCATAATGAGCATTATGTTGAATCAATCTGGATGCTAATCGGCCAATAGGTGGAGCTGCTATACTGCAATATCCCTTGATAATGGGAAGGCTGTATCTCAACTTCTATGGCATATAACTGTACGAAACCTGATATGTGAGATAACCATTATAAAAGCGTACTTTTTAAGATGCTATTTATAGGCAATAAAACTATCCTACTTTGGATATTTAGTGTTAGGTGAAAATCGTTTGCATTCATCCTGTTAGGTAATTTTAAAAAAATAATATTTTTAATAAATTATTTGCACTTAGTAAAACATAGGAAAGTATAGAAGAAAGTCTTGTGGTGACCACAACATACTAGTTTACTCTTGAAGTTCAAAACTTACGTAAATGGTTAAAAATTATTATTGATCTATTTTTGAGATTATTTAATTTTTAAATTAAACAATTAGTAATTACATTTCAAATTCTTTTTTAAATAATTTACAAACTGTATGACAATGAAAATTTACCTTATTTTATAATTTTAAAAAGTTTTATGATTTTTAGATGAATAAGAAGTTTTCATTTAATTTTGGGGTTTCGGGTCGGGGTCGGCTCTAAAGACAGCGGGTTCGGGCCGGGTGCGGGTCGTAAAAGTTTTTCTACTGCGGGTTCGGATCGGGTTTCGGATTGATATGAAATTCATCTGTCGGGTTCTGGTCGGGTTTTACCCGACCCGTGCAGGACTCTACTAAGAGCACTTCAATTTTCCCGTATCAACAAATAGGCTATTATATTTAAAAAAAAAAACTGATATACATATGTATAAAAGATAGCAAAAAATTAGCGGAAACAAAATGTCTCGGGACCAAAATGGCCAGGGACCAAAATTTCCTCGGGGCCAAAACGGCAGGACCAAAATGGCGGGAGCAAGTGTCCTGCTTCGAGTAGGAAGTGGTGGGGAATTTAAACGAAAATTTTAATGCTCCATAACTTCTCAAAAAATGCAGAATAGAACAAAACATTTCTCTTTTCTCTCTCTCTACAAAAGGTTTGTTTTGAAAAGATGTGTACATTGAGCTAACAAAAGACCTCCTTCGGTTTGAAATTTTAAGGTCCTCGTCTTCCCAAGATACAGGGGGTGGGATATGATTTTTTGCGGACTCTGTATAGTTGTTGCAACCATCAGGAGAAATGCTATATAGCAGCACCATTCACTTGAATATGCTCCAAATGTTATCAATATCAATTAATGTCAGTATCTAATAAAATATAATCTATAATATTAAAACACAAGGCATTTCCTGTAAGACCATAATCGCACGATCTGGGCATGCGCGAGAAAATTTTGAACCAATTCGAAACGGGACTATTCCTTTCTCTTTATGCAGGGCAATACGAATACTGATGACAGGTCGAGCAGACGGCATTAATATTTCAATATGTCTGTGGCAGACGCCTAATTAAAGCTCAATCATAAAAATAATTCACACGATTAATTCATTGATTCATACTTTCCAAGGAAGTATATAAAAAACAGAGCAATTCGCGAATACACCGTCGTATGTAGAACTGAGGAGCCTTAGTCGTATGCATCACGGAGTAATATGCATTTTTGCCAAAAATTTCTTTACACAGGATGTGGTTCCATCTGTTGCCATGTAAATACTATATTATACCGTATTCCTAAAACTACTTTTTTTCATTTCTTAAAAGAAAAAGAAAAAAAAAAGAAAAAATCTTTTAAATTAACAAATTGTTAGACAAATTGTTTTTTACAAATTGTTCTTTAAATTGTGAATTTGTTCTTTGAACAAATTGTTCTTTAAAAGTTAGTTGAAAACTTTGTTTAGAAAAGATGGAGATAAATATTTAAAATCGAAGGAGGTTTCATTTTATTTTATTTAAATAAATAAATAAAATATTTTTTTTTTTTTACTCTAATTATTATAATCTCTGATACTTCATTTAGATAATATATTACAGTAAAAATAATTTAAAGAGAATAACATTAAAATGTTGATATTTTATACGAGTAAAAATTTACATTGTATAATTTATTATTAAAAAATTAATGAGCAAATTAATTTGCTAAATTATTAAATTCCTTCTTATTTATTTATTTATTTTTAACAGTGTACTTTTGTTGAAATATGCTATTTTGATAGAATAAAGTGTTGTAATACTATTCCAGTAAAAACAAATTTTAACTTTATTCCGATTTGTAGTTTAGTTTTAGAATACAATGATTTAATATTTTGGATTATATCCAAGTGGTTTTACAAATATGGGAAAGAAAAATCAGAATCAAAACTATTATTTTACACTTAAAACGCACTTATTATTGTCTTGACAAATTATAATTAATGATATATTTTACAAGTGAATGAAATCTTTGTCTTTCATGTATGTCTTTTATTAAAAAACTGTGACCTGTTATCGTTGATAGTAAGTTAATATAATTTTAATCTGGTAGTAAATCTTTGTATTCATTCATTTTGTCTGAAAAGCAACGAATAAATTTCACAGTAATCATAAAACGAGAGCAGTTCTATAGATTATTAGTCGATTTGGTGTGACAAGAAGGAATTCTATTGTGGGATTAATTTAGATGCTTGATGCTTTCATAAATATTATCACATATATTAATACTATCTCATTAAGAAATATTGATTCTTTCGATAACTTATATAAATTTTGCCTTTCTTTTAATTACTCCTAACATTCTTTTGGTCATATTTAGAGTAAAATTGGGAAAACCTTGGGATTTTATTTTTATTATGTGGAGTATGATTAAATTTGTATATTGAAATTTCATGAAATTTATCCCTCCTCCCTCCAACCAAAAGATAATTGGTTATAGCAGTGGTTTTAAACCGGTTAAGAGCAATGCGAAAAATTAAAGCAAGTGTGTTTTAAACCTTATGTCGTGAAAAGATTTTAGTGGCACATCATCCGTCAAATTTTGACGGGTATTAACTAGTGCTTTATGAGATTTCATGCATAATTTAAAAGATAATAGTTAAATTAAAACACCAAAAAAAGTTATTTTATATACAGACATATATACAGATAAATAAATGCACATCAGTATGAAAATACCAAAATGAAATAAAATCCAGAGCATACAAAAACTTTCATATTTATCAAATATGAATCGATGAAAAGTTTTCGCGAATCGGAGCAAAACTAAATTTTGAGTGATAAATCGTTTAAAAATTTGAATTTTTGCCATTAACACATATTGCTAAAAAATAATAAAGTTTTCATCATAATGTACTTAAGATTCATAAATCTACATCTTTCGTTTAATATTGTGCAAGAATTCGATCCTACTTTAAGAAAAAACAGGAATTTCATGAACTCTGCTTGACAGCTTGATGCATTAAGCCTGTACAAAATTCTTTTCTTTTTGCTATATCAGGTAAGATTTTAACAGACATGCAATCATCACATTTTCTTTGCAATGATTGATAGTACATAAATGCAAATCTCTTAAATGAAGTTGTCAGACAATGAAACTTTTAGAAAAATAAAAAATATGTATTTAATATTCGTGTTTCTTATATATTTTCTAATCACTTTAAACTTCAAATAAAGTTCTTTGTGATAAAGAATATTTCATAAATTAAACACAAATTGTCACAGACGTGCATCAACTCCACAATTAAAACGTGAACGAACTTTTTTACGTTGTGACAAATAACAAATTTTATACTAAAGCCTATAAAGATGCATGTAGATTAAAACATTTGTAGGCAAACGCCATAAATTGCAAAAACATGCAACAAATGCTTCGTATAAAGCTAATTGAACGTGACTTTCTACCAAGTGATAAAAAGTAAGTACCCGCGCCTACTTTTTATCGTCTGATAAAGAGTCGTTCTTAATTATTTCGACCCGAAACAATTTTTGGGTGTTTTTGAAATTTATTGTATTTGGTTATGAAATATTATTCTTCATCATTTAACACCAGATTTACTTCACTTTACTTACTTCTATATACATGAGAGAAAAGGTACTGCCGCCGTCAACAACAGCTAAATCGACAAATGAATGAAGTATTGAACTAAACGGCAAAATGAGGTCTTCTTTACGATATATGTATACATATACAGTCGAACCTCGTTAACGTGAATCTCAAGGGGTTTAAAAAAATTGTTCATGTTATCAGTAGTTCATGCTACCTTTAACTCAGAAACTAATCTTCCTTTTGATGGGGATTGTGGAAACAGCTCATTTTAAAAGTAATTCATGTTAAGCGTGTTCACGTTAACGAGATTCCACTGTATTACGATATATCAGTCTTATATATCGGCAGATGTCAGATATTTATAATAATAGTATGACCTTTAGGTATGATTTTTATGTATGCTTTTATCTATGATTTTAATGCATGACTTTTGTATATAATAGTGTTATGACCATGTTTTGACTCTTTTCATCTCGGCCAAGATTAAAGTTTTTATTTATTTATTTATTTATTATTTTTTTAAATAATTTCAAAACATATGATTTACAAATGTGAAAATGGCAACAAATAACTTATAACACATTTACAGTGCTAGCACCCAAAATGCCAGCATTTTATGATGTGAAGTTACAAAAGGTTCTCTCATTCTCCTCTTTTTTTTTTTTTTTTTTTTTTTTTTTTTTGTTGTTGTTGTTGTTTAATTGTTTGAGTTTACATGAAAGATAATAAAAATCGAATGATAACCAAAAAAAATTATTTGTGAAACATAAAGAATTTAAGATGACTAGCCTATTTCCAGACGTCGAAAGTCCGGACATGAAATCTACACAGTAGAGGTCTGCACGGGCCGAAATTTTCTGGCCCGGGCCCGGCCCGGTATGATATCAAAAAATTCGGCCCAGGCCCGGCCCGGCCCGGCCCGTTTCTTTTTTACTAGTGTACGGCCCGGCCCGGACAAAAAGCGGTAAAATCAGGCCCGACCCGGCCCGGCCCGATTCAAAAATATGTAATATTACAAAAAAAAAAAAAGCCTTTCTACGAAAAAGATTTTTAGTATGTGTTTTGCAGAGGTTTTATATAGCTAAGCAATAGAATGTTCTTTAACAAAACTGCTGAATGTTTACAAAATATTTATATATAAACGGTATTTCATTATTACAGACGTACAGAAGGCACAAAGACAGACAGAAAGTCAAAACGAAAATATTAGCATTCCTCAAACAATATAGGAAGATATTTAAAATGGTTAATAGTACTAAAAATACACTTTCAACCACTTCCTGTTATATACCGTAATGTAACCAAATCTTTCATGTGATCCGGTAAACAAAACTTTAATGCTAATCCAACCATATTCAATAGAAAAGATGCTTTTGCATATGCTAAAATTGATGCTACTTTCATCCAGTGACCCGGAGAAAAGAAAAAGAAGCCTTAGGGGAAAAGTTACAGCGGAAGGATTTTTATAGCCTTCATACCACCTAAACACTACAGACCATAGAAAACAAAGCCTTATATACAGTAACGTATCTAATTTCTTTTGTTTGTTACATGTACGCAAACTGGTAGTAACATGCATATTATTTTGAATTAGAAACCAGCTAATATTTCTTTAAATAAAATATATTAATTTCGAGACATGTTTAAAATATTTGCGGAAAATCAGATCGCGAAGTGTCACGCTGATAGATAATTAAATTGTAGTTACAGACACCTTTTAACAAAATAAAATTTTATGTGACATACTAGACTGTAAAATTATGTAAAATAAATGACTGAAAAAGTATTCTATCATTTTCCTTTTCCGTTGATTAACGAGAAATTTAGAAAAAGATTCGGGCCGGGCCGGGCTCGGGCTTAAAATTTCCTCCAGGCCCGGCCCGGCCCGGCCCGAGTACACACAAAAAATACTGAGCCCGAGCCCGGCCCGGCCCGGCCCGGCCTGAGCCTACAAAAAAATTTTAAGCGCGAGCCCGGCCCGGCCCGTGCAGACCTCTACACACAATAACTATTAGTTTAATTATCAAAAATTAATATCTAGAAGTTGAATTTAGATATATATTAGTTGCACCTTACTTCCCTCGCTGTAAAATAATAATAATAATAATAATAATTAAATCTTTTTTTTTAACGAATTTAATTTTTTAACGCTAAAAAACAATAGTTTTACAACTCCTACAGTAAATTTTAACAAAAAATTTTTAAACAACTTGCCTTGATGTGTTTGGAATCAGAATCTTCCGTTCCTTAACCAGAGGTTTTGCCTCGGCTCCATCATGTTTATAGATCGTAATAACAAGTTCCTTTACAATACATTTACTGAAGTTCATTAAAGGAACATTTTTTTCTTTTAAAAATGTAGTTTTTTTTACTGTTAAAAAGCTGTTTTTTCTGGCACACCAGATGGCTTTTTTTTTTTTTTTTAAGCTTTTTACCGAAATTAGATTTTGTCATAGTGTCGTTGTGTCACGCTAAAAAACAAGGCGCCTCCTTTAAAGTAAATGTAAGCTATTCATTTCGTCACCTCAGTTGATTAGAGCAACTAGTTGCTAACGGGATGGTCGTAAGTTCGTTCCCCTGAATAAGGACCGATATGTTAATTGTTGCAGATAATTAATAGAAAAGTTATCAATTCATAAAAGAAAATTTTTCATTGTCTACTCAGTATCCTGATAATTTTTTAAGAAACTTTTTCTAGTTACTAAAACGCACATAATAAAAAGTTGAGTAAAATAATAATAATAATAATTTTTTTAGAAGCATTTTATTGAAATTGGATTTTTGTCATCATGCCTTTGTATCACGCTGAAAAACAAAGCGCCTTCACTTTGATTTAAATGTAAGCAATTTTTTTCATCACTCGTTAGCACAGTTAGTTACGGTATCATGTTGATAACGCGGTGGACGTGGATTTGATCCTCGCAGGCCAATGTGATATTTTTTGCAGATAATTAATTTAAAAGATATCAATTGATGAAAAAAAATCTTTCATTCGTCTACACAGCATCCTAAGAAATTTTGATTAGCTATTTTTTGAAAAGTTTTATTTATTTACTAAAATGCGCAAAATAAAAATTTAAGTAAAATAATAATAATAATAATAACACTGAAAACTTTCTATTGTGGAGCCCTAAAAAGCATAAAATAAAAATTTATTCTTGTAGAGGCATGCTATAACATCATAAAAGTTTCAACAACAAGAAAATTTTAAAGAAAAATATAAATATTTCACTTTTACAAGAGATGAAAATTTTTAAATATTCAAAATATTTTAAAAAGCATTCGAGAACAATACTCTTTTTGTATAAGTATTTATTAAATTTTTCTAGCATGTTATATGACTTTTCTTGACTGCTCTTTGACTTTCGGATAGAGTATCATGCTGATAACGCGATGATCATGGGTTCGATACTCGAAGACCGATATGTCACTTTTTCGCAGATAATTAATAGAAAAGATGCTTATTGACAAATCTTTCGTTGTCTACACAATATTCTAAGAAATTTTGATTAGTTTTCTTAGGAAGCGTTTCCTTTTTTTGTAACTAAAAATTTAAGTAAAAAAACATTTTTTAACATTAGAAGTTTTTTTTTTTTTTTTTGTGGAGCCATAAAAGCATAAAATAAAAAAATCATTCTGGCAAAGATATACTATAAAGAAATGAAAGTTTCAACGTTGAGAAAATTTTAGAGAAAAATATAGATATTTCACTTTTGCAAGAGAGACAAATTTTTAAACATTCAAAATATTTTAAAAAGCATTCAAGACTAATATTCAAAAATTCACTTAAACGTGCATTAAATGGAAACTTTTTACTGTAAAAATGTCAGACCAGTTTTAAAATATCCGTTTTGATGCCGAATGGAACATCAGTAACTATAAATATGCTACTTTGAAAATTTCGCAAGTTATTATAAATTTACGAATTTCTTAACATGGCAGTATAGGGCAAAATTTCAAATAAACGTCAATCTTGAGGGATATTTCCATCGTAAAAATGTCAGACTAGTTTTGAAATATTATTTAGGGCACTGGCATGAATATCATAGACTATGAATTTTCCAATATAAAAATTTCGTAAGTTATTTGGAATTTACGATTTACTTAATATGTCAGAATAAGACAAAATTGAGCATAAACTTCCATTTTGAGGACCATAAATACATTAGACAACTTCAAAAGTACATTTATGATATTTGTTTGAGCATAATTGAATACAAATATTCAAATAGGAAAATTTCGTAAATTATTCGTAATTTACGATTTTATCAACATAGCGAAATTGTAAATTTTTCATATAAATATGAATTTTGAGGATTATTGCATTGGAGATAGTAACATGAAACATAAACAACGGAATTGACCCTGATAAAATAAATTAATACATTAGAATAAGATAAATATATCGAAGTGAACGGTGGATAGCCTATTAGGCGGGGATTTCATTCTGTCACTGTATCAAGCTTTGGTCAAATTCATTTCTTTTAACATGATTATAATATGTCTAGCACTAGAAATTTATGAGAGCATAAATATGATGGGGAACTGAGCAGAGTCCACCTATGCCAACTAGTTTTTCTAGTAATGTTTCATTAATTATTTATTAGTTCCCCATCATACTATAGGTATGGGGAACTTAGGTAATCGTGAAATTAGTTCCCCTTCATACTATAGAGGTATGGGGTTTTTTGACTTTTTTATACGTTTTCAGGTGTGAGGAATCCGAAAATTACAAAGTTTGTATGGCGTCTGTTAGTGTGTTAGTCCGTTAGTGTGTAAGTCCGTTAGTTTGTTAGTCTGTTTACACGATATCTCACGAGCAAATGATCGCAGAGAGGTCAGATCAGTTTTAAAATATTACATTTGATACTGGCAAGAACCTTATTCATTTGCAACATTCGAATTACAAAACTTCGTAAGTTATTAGAAATTTGCGATTTTCTTAACATGGGAGAATAGGACCAAATTCACTTAAACGTGCATTCAATAGAAACTTTTTACTGTAAAAATGTCAGACCAGTTTTAAAATTTTAATTTTGATGCCAGAATGAATATCAGTAACTACAAATATTCTACTTTGAAAATTTCGCAAGTTATTGGGAATTTATGAATTTCTTAACATGGCGGTATATAGCAAAATTTCACATAAACGTCAATTTTGAGAGATATTTTCATCGTAAAGATGTCAGACTACTATTGAAATATTATTTAGGACACTGGCATGAATATTAATGACTATGAATTTACCAATATAAAATTTCGTAAGTTATTGGAAATTTACGAATTTCTTAACATGGCAGAATAGAGCAAAATTTCACATAAACGTCAATCTTGAGGGATATTTTCATCGCAAAGATGTCAAAGCACTTTCGAAATGTTATTTAGGATACTGGCATGAATATCATAGACTATGATTTTTCCAATTTAAAAAATTTGTAAGTTATTTGGAATTTACGATTTACTTAACATGTCAGAATAAGGCAAAATTGAGCATAAACTTCCATTTTGAGGATCATAAATACATTACACAACTTCAAAATTACATTTATGATATTTGTTTGAACATGATTGAATACAAATATTCTAATAGGAAAATTTCGTAAATTATTCGTAATTTACGTTTTTATCAGCATAGTGAAATTGTAAATTTTTCATATAAATATAAAATTTGAAGATTATTACATTGGAAATAGAACATGAAAACTAAACAACGGAATCGACCCTCATAAAATAAATTAATAGATTAGAATAAGATAAATATATCGAAGTGAACGGTGGATAGCCTATTAGGCGGGGATTTCATTCTGTCACTGTATCAAGCTTTGGTCAAATTCATTTCTTTTAACATGATTATAATATGCCTCGCACTACAAATTTATGAGAACATAAATATGATGGGGAATTGAGCAGAGTCCACCTTTGCCAACTAGTTTATTTGAGGAAGTTTGGTGGTATTTCAAGATTTGAAAATGTAAATCCTGTCTTGCCACTCTAAATTTAAAATCCTAGTGCCATTAAGAATTCGAAGTCGAGGAAGGAGTTTGAAATTCAGGCATTACAGGAAAAAACTGTTTCTTTTCTTTCTTTCTTTTTTTTTTTTTTTTTTTTTTTTTTTTTTTTTACAGTCTTTTTCTATAAAAAATGTGTATTTTTTCTGCAAAAAATACTGATTTATTTTGCAATGCATTCTGTGGATAGATTCCAATAAAACTTCAACACCGATTACTATCACATTGTTTATGTCAGTCAAACATATTTGAAAATATCGACAAGGTAAGTTAAGGTTGTGAAATGGTTGCCTGCTGTACAATTCGACAATATTTTTACAGACATGAATAAAAAATTAGTTATTTTATCAACTTCCATTATTGATTCTTCGCTATTTGGCTATTAACATATATTGTACGAATTGCTTATGAACAGTTATAAAATTGATTGTTAAGGGGAACAGGTAGGCAAAATTTGACCAAAAAATCGATTTCTACTTTTTTATATCTTTTCAACTATGTATTACTCACGCTTATAAAAAAAAAGGTGTTGGAATTTTTCATGGTTCACTTCATAGCTTACTGTTATCAACTAAATCTTCAAATGAGTTTTTTCTCAAAGCGCTGATTTTTCAGGTTCGTGTTCTTTTTATTCACGATGTCTAAGAAACTGAAGAATTCAGATTTTTATGACATTTATATTATGATACATTTTAACACAGGGGTTTGATGATTTGTTGAGAATTACTTATTTTAGGCAGCGAAATTTTATCAAAAAAGTTAATTTTCAATAAATAATTAATAATATTTTTTCAATTTCACTTTGAAGGGAAATATTCTGTTGAGGAGTGTAAAACATGCTCAGAGTTGCCAACATTTTAATTTATTCCGGAGCATTTTTAGCCCCTTTATTCCATACCACATTTTTTTTTTTTTTTCTTCTTTTTTAAGAGTAAGTTTTTCTTATTTTATCATAGTTATACATTGGAGAAAAATGTTCTAAAAATAAAGTGATGCGAAATAAAGGAGGACTAAAAATGCTCCGGAATAAATAAAAATATTGGCAGCTATGCATGCTATTCTAATTGCCATGAAAATAAAAAATTAAAAAATTAACTCTATTTTTCAACATATCTGAGGAAAAGGTACATCAAGTTCATGAATTCAACATGATGAAGATGGCGCTTTAAATAATTAATAATAATTTTTGCCTTTTACTGAGAAAGAAAATGGTCTGCTGAAGTATGGAAAACATGCTATTCTAGCTGCCAGCAAAAATTTATTAGTCTGTCTTTCACTACTTCTGAGAAAAGACATTTTGACCAGCCTGAATACAAAATAAATTACTTTGTTTTGGTCAATGACTAATCTCGTCTGTATTTTAGAAACATTGACGACGCCGATGGCAGTGAGACTCGCATGTCAAAAAGGAGAAAAAAAATGAAATGGCGAGATCAGAATGATTCAAGTTGGAACGACCAAAGTAAAATTGTGCAAAAGTTCAACCCACCTGTTTAAATAAGTTAGCACACAACTCCTACATTCGTGGTCGATTTCAAACATTGAGCTAATTCCATTTGAATAACTATCGGTAACTATATTAATCAGATTTTTTTTCTCTCTGAGAATTCATTAATTGTTTATACATTTAGATTTAAGCAGAATTTTTGGTCAAATATTAATAAATTAGGATGTTAAAAAAAAAAAAAAAAAAAAAAAAAAAAGTTTTTCCTCAAAAATTGATGTGTTCTGCTTAAGTATCCCTACCCATATTACGTTATGCCAACTTGCCCCTACGGGTATGCCAACTAGCTCCGCACCCGGGATTAACTGGCGTAGCTGCGAGCTCTTACAAAAGATATTTTGGAATTATTGAAACGCGTATTTAATTGACGAATTATACATGATTTTGTAGCCAATGAGATAAGCTTTCCGATGCATTTATCAGAATTTCTCTAAGTATTGAGCAAAAAATTAAAAGAAACCAAAAGCCAAAATCTATGCCAACTACCTCCAATCTTCCCCACATAAAGTTGAAGAATTTAATATGGCGGAGATAGGGCTTCTCCAGTCCTTTTAAAGGAAGTAGTGATGTTGATTTAATAAGAGGAAATAGGAAATATTTTTCAATTAATATAATCCTTCTGAAATTCGAGCTGAAAGTATTATTACTGCTTCTGCTGCTTCATCAAAGTTAGTCTCCATAATTTTGAATGATGAATATACAAACATTTAATATTTCACCTGCCAAATATCCTCCATTAAACTTACATTTATGTGTAATATGAAAGAAAGATCTGGTAACGTCTTATTAAACATTTGCAAACTTATCATTTAGAATGCGCCAAAGAAAACTTTTAAAGCTCTCGGTCGTACTAAAAGTAATCTACGAAAAAACGTCGAGGAAAAAAATGTTTTCCCTAGAGCTTTAGAGTTTTGGTTAATATTCTGGAAATAACAAAAACCTTAGAATGTGTTGTGAGGTTGAGACGTCAGAACGTCACCACAGTCGTTTGAATTAAGCTGGATCTGGCAAAGTAGAAGGTGGGACGGTTAAAATCGCTTCGTCGCCAGTGACTCGGCGAAAGTTGAGGTCGAGTTAGTTTTGTGTCGGCAGAGTGCTGCAATGAAAGAATTAGATTCTGAGTGTTAGATAAATTAGAAGTTATTTTAAAAGGATGGATTGAAATGAAGAGAAAGGAGAGTGTAGGAAGAAGTATAAAATGGAGATGGTTTTAGTAGAGAGTGTGGATGTCGGAGCATATTATAGTGTGGATATCCCGTTAGTAGTCGCTAGTTGGTCGATTTGCCGCCCATCCTTCAGTTTTTCCAGATTTTTTTATTCAACAGCCACCAAAAAATTTTAGAAGTGGCATTTGATGTACATAAAACGCGAATAAAATCGATTTAACGTCGATCACATCACTTCTTAAAATTATTGGTGACAGTTAAATAAAAAGTTTGCAATCTGTAATAGGTGGCGCTGTCGATAGCGACTACTAACGGGATATCTATATATTAATTTGAAACATGTTTTTGCCTGTCTCCACTATATTGAGAGAACTACCCGGTGTAAAAATTTGGTTGAGGTGTCTAAAGAAAGGTCTTGGTCTGTAGATGTGCTATGAGAAAAGAAAAATAAAAAAAGTCGAACGGTTTCCTCTCCCGGAGAGGAAACCGTTTCTCCCCCGACGGAAACGGGTGGGAAACCGTTTCCCACCTGTTTGGGTTAAAAACACGTTTACGAGCTTAACTAAGCTTCAAATTACTTCACGGTGAAGAAATTGTACATATGGGGACTAGAATCGAATACTAAAAAATCAATATCTACGAATTTGGAATTTTCGATATTAAAGGGGGGGGAAAAGGGAGAAAGTAGATTTGGAGGGGAGGGGAAAGGGTGAAATTAGTTTGAGAGGGAAATCCGTTCTAGACCCATACATGTAGCACCTCATTTTAAAGGTCTTGGTATTTCCTGACGATTGGTGATCTTCGTACAGAACACACTGTGCCCCCTGGTGGTGGAAAGTGCAACTAAAAGATTTTGCAGTTGACACCACCATGTGACACTTTATTTGAAATGTCTTGGAAATTCAAGACGATTGTTGATAGAGGTCTTGAAATTTCATGTTGATTGGAGATGTTTGTATACAATATAGTGCGCCCCCTGGTGGTTAAAAATGGAACTAGGTGATTTTGCAGTAGACCCTATCATGTTACAACTTATTTTAAAGGTCTTGATATTTCCTGACCGTTGGTGTTTATGTATAGAATACGCTGCGCCCCCTGGCGGTGGAAAGTGTAACTAAAGGATTTTGCAGTTGACACCACCATGTGACACCTTATTTGAAAGGTCTTGAAAATTCAAGGCGATTGGTGATGTTCGTGTGCAACATACTGCGCTCCCTGGTGGAGGAAAGTGGATTTTGCAGCGCGTGCGTAGCATGCCTGCTATACGGTGCTGCTGCCACAGGCAGCGGTAACACGAGTCAGAGGTTTGTTCGGTTCAAGGTTATTTTTTGAGAATTTTTCCATGTTATTAGCGGCCTGCATATACGTTCCGCAGGCACTGGGTCACGAACCCGAGTTCCGTTCTGTTTGAGGTTTTTTTTTTTTTTTTTTTTGTTACAGATGATTCTTTATTTTGTGATGTTTTCATTTAAAAATAGAAATTCAAAGAAAATCGAGTTAAAGATATAAAACCATACAAATTTAAGGTTCATTTAAGGTTATTATCAAGGGCCCGGACATTGCCGGGAGGGTTCGTTCGGTTCCAGGTTCATTTTGGGGAATTTTTTTTTATGTTGTTAGCGGCCCGCGTATGCACTGCCGCAGGCCCCGGGGTCACAAGGCAGAGTTTCGTTCGGTTCGAGGTAATTATTTTTTGTTACAGCTGATTTTTTTTTTTTTTTTTTTTTTTTTTTTTTCGCAATGCTTTTATTTAAAAATAGAATTTCAAACAAATTCGAGTTAAATATATAAAATCTAACAAATTTAAGGTTCATTTAAGGTTATTATCACGAGCCCAGGCATTGCTGGTTCGTTCGGTTCCAGGTTAATTTTTGGGAATTTGTTTATGTTGTTAGCGCCGTGTATGCGCTGCTGCAAGCACCGAGGTCACAAGGTAGAGTTTCGTTTGGATCAAGGTAATTGTTTTGTTACAGATGATTATTTTTTTCGTGATGCTTTCATTTAAAAACAGAAATTAAAACAAAATCGAGTTAAAGGTATAAAATAATCAAATTTAAGGTTCATTTAAGGTATCATGGGACCGGGCAACGCCGGATGGGTCAGCTAACATATAGTTTTAGTATTAAACGAAATAGAAAATAAAAGATAGCATTTGTTTATTTGAAGTCAGTTTGACGTCACATTGAGAGTACTTTGTAGAAAGTGATGTCATACATAGTATTTCGGTTTATAAGCATTATTCCGACTTTTTTTTTTTTTTTTAAGTGAAATGTCGTAAATTATATTAGATGTTTTAACATTAAATACATTTAAATAATGATGCGACGGTTTTTGAAACATTACGGTCAATAAAGTGATCGTCGAATTCGACGGGTTCCAGCTAGTTGGAGTATTATAGTGAATTGTGGAAAGTCTTATTTTGGCGAGTATTGAGTAGTTGAGATTTAGAGGAATGAGGAATAAGTCGTGATGAGTGTTAGTACGAGTATTTGCTAGCGCTCGTGAAAGTGAATTTCGATCTGTAGGGAATCCTCTGATCGAAATTGAAGTCGCAGCAGTGGAGTTACGAGTGCAACCGTCTCTACACCTTCAATTGTTTGCTGGGGTGAGATAATTAAGATTATCTAATTTAATTGTTGATACATATATTTTGATTGAGTAATACGCTGACTGAGCTAGTTTAATTGCCAGGCCACCCTCACATTAATCTGCTCAAATAAACTTTAGTTATTGTTAATTCAAGTCTTGTGTTCTCTTACTTATCCATTTAGTGATCTAATTAAGTTAAGATGGAGTTTGCATCAACGCAAACTTCACAGTGTAAATAAGTGTTTTCAGTAAAACCTGTTCAGAAAACTTCTTAAAAGGATTATTTAACCCAGATAATGGTATATTCGTCACTGAAACTTTTTTTTTAAATATGAATTTTATGTATTGGTTCTCTCTGTAAATAATTTATAAAAGATAACAATAGCTCCCTAAAATAATAATTTTAGTATCCTTGAATTACTAATATTTAATTATATCAGAAATATCTAATCAAAAGTATACAATTATATCAGAATTAAATGAAAATATTCTAGAAACACTATTATACGATGTCACGAAAAGATTAATGTTGCTCTCAAATAAAAACTAACTACATTCTGAAACATTCACTTACCGATTATTGTCTATAAACGCGTGATGATTACTGATAAAAAAATTATTGTACTAGAAAATTTAATAACGTTTCTTCATTTTTATATACAAACAATTTTAATCTTCAAACTACACTAATAAAAGAAAGTGTTTGTCTGTCTGTTTGCGACACGTACAGAAAAAAAAATATGTCACGTTTTTTCTTGGTAAAAGATTGTTTAGTTTTGCACTATACTTTTAGATTTTCTATATTCTTATTAGATTTTTTATATTTTTATATTTTATGCGAATTTTTACGTTTTTTCTCAGCTTTTTTTTTCCCCCTTAGTTGTAATTTCAAGCTGATGCCAATAAAAATAAAATGCTTACATGTTTTTTTTTTCCTTTATTTTACAAAAAAGAAGCATTTATTTACACGTGAATAATAATAAAAAAAAAATATTAAAAATTGTTTTATCAAAGTTTTCTTATAACACTGACATCATAATGGATTAAAAATTATTAAATATACTTGTAGATAGTAGAAAGAAAATGGAAAATGAAAAATATACATTTTTCATTTTAAATATTTCTTTTGGTCTATTCATTTAAATATTCATTTCAATTAATCAAATAATTTAATATGTCTTTCTCCTTGATTTTATCATTTTCAATCTAATATGAATTCGTGAATGCTTATTTAGTTTATTTTAAATTTATATAAATTAACCGTGTTCTGATCAATACAATCAAACTGAAATAATTAAATATCATTTACATTTTATTAACGGCTGCATATCACAGTACTTGGCTATACATTTGATTTTCTGGAAATAGTCACCAAAATTAATATATTTATTTAAATGTTCTTATATATATATATACACAGGTTGATCAGTTTAAAAGAGAACCCGTTGGTTTTTCTTATAACCCTTAAATCTGAAACTATTCTAACACTGAAGTATAATTGTTTGAACCCTGTTTAAGTGTGGGAGACAATTTCTAACACTGTTGGACTGTTACAACTTTATTTGTGAGGTAAAACAGAAATGGAGACGCACAGTGTTACTTAATCCTGTGATAATTTTATTTTTGAAAAACGTAATTTAATTCATTTTTTTTTTTTTACATTATTATTCCAAACAGAAAATGTTGAAATGTTCGCCACCATTTTGAATGCAAATATGAACACGTCGAACCAAGTTTTTTGACGCACTTCGCAGCATTGTTGGTGTTATTGACGAGATTTCTTCAATTATCTGTTTTAATTCATCGATGTTTGCAGGACTTCTCTGGAAAACCCTATGAAATGATAGTGTAATAAATAATTATAAGATGAAAAACTTTTTTTAAACCATGTTTTTAAATTTTCTGTTGAATCATAGTTATAGAACTAACTACATTAGCACTTTATCAATGCGTATTGTTACGAAATTGTAAATAATTGTATTTACTTTTGTATAAATTTTTTCAAAGTGGCTTAGTAAGTTGATAAAATGTCATTTTTCTGCATTTCCAGCTCTTTTTAGCGTTAAAATAGCTTAATTTTCCCTTTAAAACGCATTAAAAAGCTCCAATAGGCAGGTAATGGATTTGGCGCCAAATTTGGCGACTTTTTGTCCTTGGCCACTGTTTTGGCGACTTTTGGCGAGAAAATCCTTATCGATATTCCAAAGATGGACGTTATAATATGATTGGTTAAAGAGTTATGGGAAATTTGAATTAAAAAAAAAAAAAAAAAAAAACACAGTTGGTTTTAAAAATAAAACATTAATCCTTTCAGAACAACATATATTTGCCTCATAAACTACATTAGCACTTTATCAATGTGTAGAAAATCTTTAAAGTGATTATGATGTCAATTTTTGCCAGATGCATAATTTAACTTTTTACAATTTTTTAACGCTCAAGTTTAATTAAATGTATTTATTTTTATGTCGAAAGAAAATGAACTCGTAAATTTTTTTGGCAACAATTAAATTATAGTTAATATTTTAATGGCTATTTTTATTGCTATTAGGAGCTTGTTATTTTCATATTTTAATTAATTAAAAGAAAGCTATTCGAAAATTCGAAAATCTGACTTCGAAGTATTGTGTTGTCACCGGGTTCTGAGCTACTGTGAAAGTTTCAAATGTCTAGCTAGTAGGGAAGTTAGTTAAAAATAGATTGCAAGATTTGTACCGGACAAACAAACAGACAAACAAACAAGAATAGAAGTTAATAAAAACATGGTAAAAATGATAATGTAAATGTAAATGTAATGTAGGAATGATAATGTTAAAAATCTGAATTAAATTTTGTTTTTCATAAATACAATTATCACAGGATTAAATAACATTGTGGGTTTCCATTTAAGTTTTACCTCACAAATAAAGTTGTAACAGTCCAACAGTGTTGAAAGTTTTCTCCCACACTTAAACAGGGTTAAAACAATTATACTTCAGTGTTAGAATAGTTTCCACATCAATACTGAAAATGATATTGAAATGAAAATTTTTTATTGTAACCGTAATTAAATTTTTTTTTTATTGTAACCGTAACTTTAAACCGTTTGAACTTCTTTATTTATATATTGCTGGTTCTATGTAACGCAATTACACCGGATGATGCTATTGTTATAATGGCGTAAAGCTTTGTGTAGTTGTAATTGCGTTACATAGAACCAGCAACATATAAATAAAGAAGTTCAAACGGTTTAAAGTTACGGTTACAATAAAAAAAAAAATTAATTACGGTTACAATAAAAAATTTTCATTTCAATATCATTTTCAGTATTTTTTTTTTTTCTCTATGAGCTCAACGCGTGCCATATTTTATGAAGTGATGCAGCATCCTTGGAGTTAATAACTTTATTGTACTTGATAATATTTACTGCTTCTGTCATTAGCAGGTCTTGAAAGTCGCGAGGGGCTGAAATAACTTCGGACTGGGTCCACAGAGGAATAGCATCAGGGTGTTCGTAAAGAAAGTCTACTAGAATTGAACTTTTTTTCTCTTTAACATTACGAATGTGTTCAGTAATTCTTGCTTTAAGTGTGCGACGTGTTTGCCCAATGTAGTAAAACAGTTCATCATTATATTTGATAGGGATTTTATAAACCCCTCCAGTAGGTCTGTTGATATCTCTGTCATTAACAACTAAGTTTTTAATAGTACAGGGGGAGGAGAAAGGAATGCATAGATTAAATTTACGTAAAATAAAATGCTTAAAATTTTTAAATTCATTACAGAAAGGTAGACTATTGGTATATTTAATTTTAGGATTATGGTTAGTACTAGTATTATTATAGATTTTATTTTTCACCTCATTGATTATTTTTAAAACAGCGTTTTTACTATACCCAGCGTTAATACCTAAGTGAATAATTTTATTAATTTCTTTATTTTCGTTAAACTGAAAGGAGGTATAATTGATGGCACGAAAAATATAAGGGTGAAGAAAAGCTATTTTAAATTCATTAGGATGAGCGGATGAAACAGGTATGGGGGAAGGGATAAGAGAGTCTTTGTAATAAACGTCAAACCAAATAGTAGAGTTATCTTCATTACGGTGAATAGTTAAGTCCAAAAAGGAAAGAGTACGGTTAACTTCAGATTCAAAGTGGTTTGTTACCTTTTATATATTATTTATACACGTGAAATGTTTTATAATTTTAAACTTTAAATATTTAATAAAATTTTAAACTTTTTAATCATAATAGAGTGTTTGAGTATTTTTCTCCATGCAGTACACGATGTTTTATTTAACGCTACTGAACTTTGAGCCCATAGATCATAATGATAAAGAATTTTTCGTTGTGTCCCTGTAAAAACCTATGAATGCTAGATTCACCAAAATGCTAACAGTGATTTATAATATTCATATAAATTTTCAACTCAATTGAGTAAGGCGTTTAGATGCTTTTAAAAATTTGGACCCGTAGGAAATAATGATAAAGAATTTTTCTTTGTGTCCCTGTAAAAAAACTATAAGTGCTAAATTCACCAAAATCTATATAGTTGGTGCAACTGTGACCTATAACATGTGTACAAATTTTTTGCTCAGATTAATAAGGCGTTTAGACGCTATCACACTTTTAAAAATTTGGCCCCATAGGCCATAATGATAAAGAGTTTTTCGTTGTGTCCCTGTAAAAAAATAAGTGCTAGATTCTCCAAAATCTATACAGATTGAGTGTATGTGACCTATAATATGTGTAGAAATGTTTTGCTCAATTGAATAAGGCGTTTAGATGCTATCGCACTTTTAAGATTTTGGTCCCATAGGCCATAATGATAAGGAATTTTTCTTTGTGTCCCTGTAAAAAAACTGTAAGTGCTAGATTCACCAAAATCAATATGGTTCGTACTATGCTGACTTACAATATACGTACCAACTTTCAGCTTATTCGAACAAAGCGTTTAGACGCTAGCGTGTTCACCCACAGACATACACACATACATACACACACACATACATACATCATCGCAAAAATAGTGAAAACGGACTCAGGGGACGTCGAAACGTATAGAAATATCAAAATCTCAAATTCGGATTTTTGACATGATTACAATACTGTGGTCCTCACTATAGTGTTCGGAAAGTAAAAATTGATAATTTGTCATTTTAATAATAGTGTTCGCGATTTTCACGCTTTTACATCTAGAAACTAGAACGTTGTGGCCTCCACATGACTTTCTTCTATATTTTCCTGTACAAATTCACTCAGTAAAAGTAATTTATTAAAATCATTATTCAATAAAATAATCGTCCATGATAATGCGCTACGATTTCCCTATTAGAGAAGTAGTATAACACTAAATATATAAAAAAAAGTTCTTTTTATTCTCAATATTACATTTATTTATTTATTATTATTAATATTATTGTTAAAAATGGAAAAAAAATCAATAATTTTATTTTAAATTATCGCAGATCAATGGTTCAACCATTCATTTTAAAGGTATTGGCGAGCTCTTTTGAAAGATACCCATCATGAAAATTTATTTCCCCCCCCCCTTCCATTGGGGGAGGCGATGCTCCTAATCACAATTTTCTTTTTCCAAATTGATTATCTCTATTATAAATATTTTTTGTAAATTTCATAATGATTATTAAAAAATAATTCTCTTTATGCGCATTTATACAAAATTTTGTCCTATTCCACCACGTAGAAAAAGCAGGATAGCAACACAACCTGTAAGACAAATTTTATCAAAAGTTGATTGACACTAATTTATGTCAAGGTGTAATTACATACAATTTGTATGAAATTCTGTGCTGTAGTTCCTGTGATACAGTTGCCACAAAATTTTCTCTCTCTCTCTCTCTCTCTCCCTGTCTCTCTCTCTCTCTCTGTCTCTCTCTCTCTCACACACACACAGACAGACGTTTTCTAAAAATTATCAAATCGTGTTCTACAGCTCTCAAAACGTGTAAATTCATCAAAATCCAGAGGTCGAAAACTTTTACGAATCCAATACTTTCTTCTATTGAATATAAAGGAAAATAATAACTTTGTAAATGTATCGAAGAATTTTACGCTATTAAAAGGGGATTATTATTTATTTTATTCATTTAGTTAGTTTTTTTTTTGTTTGTTTGTTTCAGATTGTTTTGAATGGAAAAACACAATTTCAAAATAAATGACAAAAAGATATTTGTGTTTACATCTGAGAGGCAACATTGTAGCAAGCAAATGAAGTTGTATTTTATCATTTTAATTTTATTCTATCACTGTTGCGAAAATTTTTCGATTTTTAAGGATACAAAAACTGCCCGAGTAAATGTAACATGTACTTTTCGGAAAGAAAACTAGTTGGCATAGGTGGACTCTGCTCAGTTCCCCATCATATTTATATTCTCAGAAATTTCTAGTGCGAGACATATTATAATCATGTTAAAAGAAATGAATTTCACCAAAGCTTGATACAGTGACAGAATGAAATCCCCGCCTAATAGGATATCCACCGTTCACTTCTATATATTTATCTTATTCTAATCTATTAATTTGTTTTATCGGGGTCAATTCCGTTGTTTAGTTTTCATGCTACTATTTCCAATGCAATAATCCTCAAAATTCATATTTATATGAAAAATTTACAATTTCGCTATGTTGATAAAATCGTAAATTACGAATAATTTACGAAATTTTCCTATCAGAATATTTATATTCAATCATGTTCAAACAAATATCATAAACGTAATTTTGAAGTTGTCTAATGTATTTAGGATCCTCAAAATGGAAGTTTATGTTCAATTTTGCCTTATTCTGACATGTTAAATAAATCGTAAATTCCAAATAACTTACGAATTTTTTAAATTGGAAAAATCATAGTCTATGATATTCATGCCAGTATCCTAAATAATATTTCGAAAGTGGTTTGACAACTTTACGATGAAAATATCCCTCAAGATTGACGTTTGTGTGAAATTTTGCTCTATTCAGCCATGTTAAGAAATTCGTAAATTTCCAATAACTTACGAAATCTTTATATTGGAAAATTCATAGTCATTAATATTCATGCAAGTGTCCTAAATAATATTTCAAAAGTAGTCTGACATCTTTATGATGAAAATATCTCTCAAAATTGACGTTTATGTGAAATTTTGCCCTATACTGCCATGTTAAGAAATTCGTAAATTTTCAATAACTTGCGAAATTTCGAAAGTAGCATATATATAGTTACTGATGTTCATTCCGGCATCAAAACTGATATTTTAAAATTGGTCTGACATTTTTACAGTAAAAAGTTTCCATTAAATGCACGTTTAAGTGAATTTTGTCCTATTCTCCCATGTTAAGAAAATCGTAAATTTCTAATAACTTACGAAGTTTTTAAATTCGAATGTTGCAAATGAATAGGGTTCTTGCCAGTATCGAAAGTAATATTTTAAAACTAATCTGACCTCTCTGCGATCATTTGTTCGTGAGATATCGTGTTAACAGACTAACAAACTAACGGACTAACACACTGACACACTAACGGACTGACACACTGACACACTGACAGACTAACAAACACCCTACAGACAGACACCATAGAAATTTTGTCATTTTCGGATTCCTCACACCTGAAAACGTATAGAAAAGTCAAAAAACCGAGGTCGAAAATTTTCACGATTACCTAAGTTCCCCATACCTATAGTATGATGGGGAACTAAAAAAAAAAAAAAAAAAAAAAAATGATTGCTATCAATGATTTAATTAAAGAAAAAATTTTATTACAAAAAATAAAATATTTTCCTTTTTTAATGCTTTGTATGATATACACTAAGCGGAAAAAAAAAAAAAAAAAAAAAAAAAGCCGCACTGCAGAAAAAATGACTTATACCTTTTTAGTTGTAATAGCTTTATAATTAATAATTGAAACGGATAAAACTGTCAAGTTTGCATAATACCAAAGGGATGAAGTGATACCTATGTACATTTTTGATTTAATAATTCGCTTTATTACACTCTACGAAGTATATTTATAAAAATCTACATAAAACTTTATTTTTAAACATAACGCAATAACTATACACTTTGTATTCTATTATGATTTATTATATGTAATAAACAAGTTATATTTTAATATAGGAAATAAAACTATTTATTTGTAAGATCTAAGCAATTTTTTAATAAATAATTACAAGATAAAAAGAACTTTTTATATTCCATGTTTTTAAATTTTCTGTTGAATCATATAAACGCTACTGAAGGCAGCGGGAACCCGGAACAATTGGATAAAAGTATTTAAAAAATTCCTTGCTATCGTGTTTTGAGCTATTATAAAAGTTTCAAATAGCTATCTAGCCGGGAAGTTAGTTAAAAGTTGATTGCAAGCTTTGTACTGGTAACGCTGCCGAAGGCAGCAGGGTCCCGAAGCAATTGGTTAAAAATATTTTTAAAATGCATTTTCACTGTATTCTGAACTATTTTGAAACTTTCAAATGTCTAGCTACTCGGGAAATTAGTTAAATGAATTTTCTGTTGAATCATATAAACGCTTCCGAATACAGTAGGGACCTGAAACAGTTGACCAAAAGTAATTAAAAAAAAATGTATCGTCACCGTGTTCTGAGCTATCCTGAAAGTTTCAAATGTCTAGCTAGTCGGGAAGTTAGTGAAAAATCGATTGCAAGCTTTGTACTGGTAACGCTGTTGAAGACAACGGGAACACGAAGCAGTTGGTTAAAAATATTTAAAAAATTGATTTTCGCCGTGTTCTGAACTATTCTGAAAGTTTCAAATGTCTAGCTAGTCGGGAAGTTAGTTAAATAGATTTTCTGTTGAATCATATAAACGCTGCCGAAGGCAGTAGGGACCTGAAACAGTTGACTAAAAGTATTTAAAAAATGTATTGTCGCCGTGTTATGAGCTATCCTGAAAGTTTCAAATGTCTAGCTAGTCGGAAAGTTAGTGAAAAATCGATTGCAAGCTTTGTACTGATAACGCTGCCGAAGGCAGCAGGAATCCGAAACAGTTGGCTAAAGGTATTTAAAAAATGCATTTTCACCTTGTTCTGAACTATTCTGAAAGTTTCAAATGTCTAGCTAGTCGGGAAGTTAGTTAAATAAATTTTCTGTCGAATCATATAAGCGCTGCCGAAGGCACTGGGACCTGAAATAGCTAACTAAAATTATTAGAAAAATGTATTGTCACCGTGTTGTGAGCTGTCCTGAAAACTTGAAATATCTAGCTAGTCGGGAAGTTAGTTAAAAATCGATTGCAAGATTTGTACTGGACAAACAAACAAACAAACATACAAACAAGAATCGAAGTTAATAAAAACATGGTAAAATATGTATTCTGCATCGGGTTAATTCCACCTTTATATGGAATTATTGCTTTAATGCATAGTGGCATAGTATTATACCGCTTTTTGACATAAATCTAAAAAATTTCACTGCGCTAAATATTGTAAATAATTTTTCTAGTTCCTGCAAAGTTGTAAGCTGAAAATTCCGAATCATCCTCTCTCTTCCCAGGCCTTTTTATGACTAAACATTTTCGAGCGAAGTGAGATTAGGACTGTTTCCAAGTCTAATAAAGAAGAAATTCTACGATATTTTTTGTGGGATTTACTTAGAGTGAAAAAAGATATTATTACTTACAGAATTATAGGTGCTCATGGGAATGTATAAGCAATTTTAACAATTTGATTCAAATTGACGTACCACAGACGCCGTACAGTGAGGTGCATTATCATCTTAAAATGCTGTTTGAATAAAAGTCTAAAATACCTCCAAAATAGTCGGTCAGGTGCCACTTTTATCATCACTGTGTTAGTTTGAGTTAATTGATCCCTTGAGCATGAAAATTTGTCTGATTCTTTGAAAAAGTATGCACCTCCGTATCATAATGTACGGAGAATGTGTCACTGTTTTAAGAGAGCAGTTTTTATTAAGTCAGTCCTACTTTTACCGTCTTAGTAGTTTATTCATCAGCTGGAAATAAATTAAACTTGACTCATCAGAGAAACTCAGTTCACCCCGATAATTAACTGCTAACTTTTTTAAGTTTTTGATCAACTGATGTCTCTTTTTTTTTTTTTTTTTTTTTTTTTTTTTAAATATATATTTGTCCTTAATAATGGCTTTTTTGCAGATCTTCTGGTTTTTAACCTGCCTTGTTTAATTGCCTCCGGACTATTTTTGAAGAAAATATTTTGCTATACACTTTTTTAAAAATCTTTTTTAAGTTCTGAACAAGAACATGATACAAATCTATTTTTTAAACATTTGCTTTTTAACTTGCGATTAGCTTGCTTTGATGAGCAACGTTGCAGCCTAAAGCCAAACTTCCAGTTTACACGGCCAAAAAATTTTATATTTTACTAAAAACCATTTTACCAATATTTCGTTAACAGTTAATTACTTTGCCACCTCACGTATAAAAATATTTTTTGATTTTTATTCAAAAATTAAAACTTTTTGTGGCATCGTTAACTGCCTTATTCTTACCATTTTTGAAATAATTTCTGAAATTACAGTTTTTCTGACAATTGCATTTTGTTTTTAACACTGGACTCAATGCTAAAGTGCATATGGAAGACAACATAATAAAATCTGTTCGAATTTTGCTTTTTAAACGATAAAATTAGCGGTTGTAGAAGGTGAAAAGGAAAATACCAAAGTGCGGCTTTTTTTTTTTTTTTTGTCGCTTAGTGTAGATAAACATGAAATACTTTTGCACATTTTTTAAATAAAGAAGTAATGTAGCCATAAAACAAAAGTAACAAAGTGACAACAGTCTAATTAATTACTGGAAACAAGATGAATGCGTCATCCGACAAAAATGCAAATTAGTTGTCTTTCTAGAGAGGATGGAAAATAGATGGAACGTTTCCTACGACCCTCCTGGCCGACCTTTTGCAAGAGTGATGGAACATGCAGATCCAGATTTCTTACATGCGAATCACACAAGATGTTTGCTTGCGGGTAGTCTGCGAAAGAAAACTCTACTCTCGTTAACCGTTTACGTTTCCTGGGTTAGAGGTTTTGGGATCTCGAGTAAAATGCACTGAATTTCTTTTACTAGCTTTTTCCAAAAGAGAGTATTTTGTTTTATTAAATTTAAAAGTGTTTCTTAAAGAGAAGTCTTTAAAAGTGCCCATCAAATATGAAGGATGAAAAAAGTTATCTAAAAGTACGTTAAATGTGAAAAGTTTTTTTTCTATTGTATTTTCTAAAAAAATTAACAAATTCGTATTTCATTTGTCTTTTTATATGTCACTTCTATTAAAAGTCGCTTTTTCCTGCTTCCGAAGCATTTTGCACATATGTGTGCGTCTATCATACTGTTAGTTTTTTTGACAATTCAATCTTTGTTTAGAGTTTTGTGGCAACACTTGCATTTAGCCCCAATATAGGTATCTGGTTAACTGAAATTTCTATTTCTGTTTGGAATTTTGTACTGTCACTTGCAATTGTCATCAGTTTGTGTCCTCTTAGCTGAAATGTAATAACACCTCCATATGCTTAGATTTAAAAAATACGGGAAGACAATCGAAAAACTAGTATGTTGTGGCAACCACAAGACATTCTTCTATGTTTTCCTATGCAAATTCACTCAGTAACAATATTAAAATATAATAATTAAAAAAAAATACGATTTTTTTTTCAAAGTTTTTTGTCGTTAAAAGTAAAAAAAAAAAAAATAACTTTGTTTTAAATTATCACATATTTATAGTTCAACCATTCGTTTTAAAGGTATTGACGAGACCTTTCGAAAGATACTCATCTTGAAGATTTATCCCCCCCCGGGGGTACTTACCCCCAGGGGGGGAAGCGATGCCCCCACAGGTACAATACTTTTTCCTAATTAACTACTACTATTATCAATAATTCATATTAATTTTATAATCACAGGTTAAGAATAACTCTCATTATGTACATTTATACGAAATTTTATCCTATACTGCCATGTTAAAAATTTAGAAAAAATACGATCACAGCGCCACCTGTTGAGCGATTGACCCCCAAATCTAATCAGCGCCAGTGTATGTCAGGGGCCAACTAAATATCAAGTTTGGTTAATTTTCGTTAGAAAAAAAAAAAAAAAAAGATTTTTTAAAGTTTTTTTTTGTTAAAAGTAAAAAAAAATCGATAACTTTGTTTTAAATTATCACAGATTTATAGTTTCACCATTCATTTTAAAGGTATTGACGAGACCTTTCGAAAGATACCCATCTTGAAAATTTACTCCCCTCGAGGGGGGATTTCCCCCCCCAAGGGGGTTGGCGAATCTCCTACACATACAAAAATTTTTTCCCTGTTGACTATCTCTACTATAAATAATTCTTGTAAATTTCATAATGATTACTAAAAAATAATTCTCTTTATGCACATTTATACAAAATTATCCTATATCAAAGTCCTATATCACCATGTTAAAAATTTAGAAAAAGCGGGATGGCAACGCAACCTGTAAGACAATTTTTACCAAAAGTTGATAGGCACTAATTTATGTTAAGTTGCAACTACATACCAATTTGTATGAAATTCTGTGCAGTAGTTCCTGAGATACAGTTGCCACAAAATTTTGTCACACACACACAGACAGACTGACAGACAGACATTTTCTAAAAATGGTCAAATCGTATTCTACAGCTCTCAAAACGTGTAAATCCATCAAAAACTCGAGGTCGAAAATTTTTACGAATCCAATACTTTCTTCTATTGAATATAGAAGGAAGTAAAAAAAAAAAAAAAAAAAAAAAACTCTGGTCGGAATCTCATAAGAATCCTTCACACGAAGCTTAAATTATGGATGAAGCATGCTTTTTTTTATGACGAAATACATATTTATTAAACATATTATTATTCTATATATACAGAAGTTTTAATTTAAAAAATGGACATGGCGTCCCACGCTTCTATCGTTCTATCTCCCACCTCTCTTCTCTGTTGCCATTCTAAAAATATATATATATCGTTCTTTCTTGTTATTTACTCTGCCTTTTATGCAGCACCCTCTTTTAGTGCTTTATAACTCCTACATTTGAAAAGATAAAAAAAAGAAAGAAAAAAAAAAAAAAGAAAAAAAAAAAAAGAAAGAAAAGAATTGCAGAGAGAAACTTGTTTATCCAAAAATATACAATGGATATGACAACAGTTTTTAATGACTATGTTTTGAAAATAATGTCTGGTAAATGTGTCCTACCGCATGCCTCTCGCTGAGTGTGTCCTGCTGGAAGCGTTCCACTGCGTATTATCTTACTGCATAATATTCTACTACAGTTTTTATGCGTGTACGAATACCCACTGATAGCGCTACAGTCGAGTAAAACGTGGAAGGTTTTATTGGGTAGTATGAAATTTTATTGACAACAATTGTGTTGTGACACGTAGGGACATTCAGCAGTTTTTACTTTCTTCTATATGTAATATAGAGAAAGTATTGGATTCGCGAAAATTTTCGAAGTCCACTTTCTGATGGATTTACATGTTTTGGGATATGGAGAACACGAATTAATAGTTTTTAGAAAATGTCTGTCTGTCTGTCTGTCTGTCTGTCTGTCTGTATCATTTTTTTGTGGGCGCTGTATCTCACGAACCAATGAATGAAATTTAACCAAACTTGGTATTTAGTTGCACCCTGACATAAACTGGTGCTGATTAGATTTTGGGATCAATCGCTCAATAGGTGGCGTTGTGATCGCATTTTATGCAAATTTTTAACATGGCAGCATAAGACAAAATTCCGTATAAATGGGCATAAAGAGAGTTATTTTACACTTGTGATTGTAAAATTAATATGAATTATTGATAATAGTAGTAGTTAGCTAGGAAAAAAATTTTGTGCATGGGGGGGCATCGGTTCCCCCCCCGGGGGGGAAAATCCCCCCCCCGGGGAAGTAAATTTTCAAGATGGGTATCTTTCGGAAGGTCTCGTTGATAATAGTAATAGTTAACTTGGAAAAAATTTTTGTGCATGTGGGGGCATCGGTTGCCCCCCACCGGGGGGGGGAAGTTCCCACCCGGGGGGGCAAAGTTTCAAGATGGGTATCTTTCGAAAGATCTCGTCAATACCTTTAAAACGAATGGTTGAACGATAAATCTGTGATAATTTAAACCAAAGTTATCGATTTTTTTTACTTTTAACAAAAAAAAACAGAAAAATATCGCATTTTTTTTTTTTTTTTTTTTTTTAACGAAATTTAACCAAACTTGGTATTTAGTTGGTCCCCGACATAAACTGGTGCTGATTATGTTTGGGGATCAATAGCTCAACAGGTGGCGCTGTGATAGCATTTTATCTAAATTTTTAACATGGCAGCATAGGACAAAAATTCGTATAAATGTGCATAATTAGAGTTGTTTTAAACTTGTGATTGTAAAATTAATATGAATTATTGATAATAGTAGTATGTAACTAGGAAAAAAATTTTCTGCATGGGGGGCATCGTTTCCCCCCCTGGGGGGGAAGTACCCCCCCGGGGGGGATAAATTTTCAAGATGGGTATCTTTCAAAAGGTCTCGTCAATACCTTTAAAACGAATAGTTGAACTATTTATCTGTGATAATTTAAAACAAAGTTATCGATTTTTTTCACTTTTAACAAAAAAAAAAACTTAGAAAAAAAAAATCGTACTTTTTTTTTTTTTTTTTTTTTTTTTTTAAATATTGTTACTGATTGAATATGTATAGGTAAATATAGAAGAAAGTCTTGTGGTGGCCACAACATACTAGTTTTTTTTTTTTTTTTTTTTTTTTTTTTTCAGAGTTGTAGAGATGGATTAGGAACTTTTTCGAGGTATCCTTTCTCCACAGGACATCCTCGGAGTATCCTGAGGATAAAAGTATACCCTACGATCATCCTCAGCCATAAGGTAGGAACTTTTATCACCAATGTAGGAACATTTTGAGCTGTCCGTAGGGGCATTTAAAGTTTGAATTGGCAATACTGTAACGCATTAATGTAACATCCACATATTAGAACAACGTAATTCAACTTATAGCTCAGTAAGGTAAAGATAACAGTGTTCGCCACCCCTAAATTTTGCAACAGTGTTCGCCACCCTCGCCAAAAGAAACATTAAAATAAATAAGTGTTAATTAACATCTATGAATTTGAGTTCGCCCGAGCTTTCTCCGGTTCTAGGGAATCTAGCGCGAGCAGATTAAAATTCACAGATGCTATGAAACGCTTATTTTAATACATTTCTTTTGCAAGGTTGACGAACACTGGTATCTTTATCTTACTTAGTTTAAAAATTGTTCTCAATACCATTTTATATATTTTTTTAATATGCAAGTCTCTATCTGCAATACTTTTTTTTAAATTCACTTTTCAAATGTGAGAAATTATTTTTATTTATTTATTTTATTATTATTATTATTTTAGGGGGGGGGGAGGGGTTGGTTACTCTGTATAAGGTAAATCAAACAGTAGTCCAAACTGTTTTGTAGAGTTGATTTTTTTTAAGCTTTCATCATGTTAATTTTCTGAAGACATAAACAAATATTTGAGGCTAGCATTAAAAATAAGTGATTGAAAATTTTATATGTGCTTTAAAATTAGTGAATTGTTCTCCATAAATTAAATTAAATATCGCTTGATTCGGCAATACAGTTTATCTTGTGGAATTTTCTATTGTTTGCGTAAGTATTTCCTCTTTTGTTCTTCATTTCTTTAGTCCTATGCTAATAAAATAGGGATAAAAATTTCACCTATCTGAATGATATATCTTACTTAACAAAACAACGTCACTTACAATACTTAAGAAGGAAAAGTTGTAAGGGTTAGTATGTTACTTCCTGTATGTTTTATTGTCGTAAGCCATTATTGTAAGATAGGCAAAATTAAAAAAGTTTGTAGTCCGAAAATGTTATTATGATCTATATTATTCAATTTATCGAACATTTAAATTCTAGAATGTTCTGTTCTAGAAAATTCGTTAATTGTATATAAACTGATGTTACATTCAGTTCAGATAAAATCTCGGGTTCATCTTAATGTTCTCTGTGTCTTTTGCCTATGAAAATTTCACACAAACTGTTAATTAAAACTGCAGCAATCTATTCTACTATACACTATGAAGTAATTAATATATGTCGAAAATTAATTTAGAAAAAAAAGAAGAGAGAGAGAAAATCATATGTAACACATACATTTTGTAGATATGAATATTCAGTTTATGAACTAAAAATCTTAAAGCATGTCCTCTACTGGAAAATATGGTATCTGTCTAAACTCTACTTGGTTTCTTTTTTCTTTCTTTCTTTTTTTTTTTTTTTCATAAAGTTAGCAAAATAATTTAGGTAATCAAATGTAAATAAAATAATGAAACTAGTATGTTGTGGCCACCACAAGACTTTCTTCTATATTTTCCTATACAAATTCACTCAGTAACAATATTTAAAAAAAAAAAAAAAAAAAAAAAATCCAAGTTTTTTTTTCATTAAAAGTAAAAAAAATTCGATATCTTTGTTTTAAATTATCACATATTTATAGTTCAACCATTCGTTTTAAAGGTATTGACGAGACCTTTCGAAAGATACCCATCTTCAAAATTTACACCACCCCGGGGGGTACTTCCCCCCAGGGGGGGGGGGGGGAGCGATGTCCCCATATGCACAATTTTTTTTTCTAATTAACTACTACTATTAGCTATAATTCATATTAATTTCACAATCACAGGTTAAGAATAACTCTCATTATGTACATTTATACGAAATTTTGTCCTATACTACCATGTTAAAAATTTAGACGAAATACGATCACAGCGCCTCCTGTTGTGCGATTGATCCCCAAATCTAATCAGCACCAGTTTATGTCAGGAGCCAACTAAATACCAAGTTTGGTTAAATTTCGTTAAAAAAAAGAAAAAAGGTTAAGATTTTTTTTTTTTTTTTTTTTGCGTTTTTTTTTTTTTTTTTTTTTTTTTTTCGTAAAAAGTAAAAAAAAAATCGATAACTTTGTTTTATAGTTCAACCATTCGTTTTAAAGGTATTGATGAGACCTTTCGAAAGATACCCATCTTGAAAATTTACTCCCTTCGAGGGGGGACTTCTCCCCCAGGGGGGTTCACGAGGCTCCTACACATGCAAATTTTTTTTCCCAGTTGACTATCTCTATTATAAATAATTCTTGTAAATTTCATAAAATAATTCTCCTTATGCACATTTATACAAAATTTTGCCCTATATCACCATGTTAAAAATTTAGAAAAAGCGGGATGGCAACGCAACCTGTGAGACGATTTTTACCAAAAGTTGATAGGCACTAATTTATGTCAAGGTGCAACTACATCTCAATTTGTATGAATTTCTGTGCTGTAGTTCCGGAGATACAGTTGCCACAAAATTTTGTCACACACACACACACACACACACACAGACAGACAGACAGACATTTTCTAAAAATGGTCAAATCGTGTTCTACAGCTCTCAAAACGTGTAAATCCATCAAAAACCCGAGGTCGAAAATTTTTACGAATCCAATACTTTCTTATATTGAATATAGAAGAAAGTAAAAAATTAATATCTGATAGTAAATAATTTGATATTATCCCAAATTACAGTTTCAAGTGATATAGGGCAAGCATAAAATCTTGTTTTCAATATAAACATTTATTTTACGAAAACTATTATAATTAGAAATTTTTGTTTATTTGGGTATACACTATCTACCAATACGTATTTGGACACTTTCGAATTTAGACGTTTTGTTAAATATCAAGAAAAGTCCTTTGGGATTTATTTTAAAACTTTAGGAGTATAAAGAAAATGTTATGCCTCATATATTTCAGCAAAAGTTTTGTCCGACAGAGGAAAAGGGAACCAGTAAAAATTTTTTAAAAATCAAAATGTTTTGGATTACCCTGTAGGAAGTAATACTTAAAATACGTTTTTTCTGTAGCATGTGATTATCAGGATTTTTCTAATTATCTGTATAAAGTTTTATGAGGCTACCACATGTATTCATGGAAATATAATGGTTTCTTTAAAAAGTTGCAAATAAAATTATCACATTTTTTAGAAAAACTTGGCATACTACATTATACGCAGTATAATGCAATCAGAATGCAAAAATATTGAATACCATACGAAATATAAGCATTTTTACTAAATGTTTTTTAACTAAGCATGCGCAAACCTTTAAAATATTTCACTTACATATTTTAATAGCCAAAGGTATTGAGCTACTTATATGAAAACCCCAAATAAATATCGGGTAAATTCAAAAGGTTACGCGAGATAGAATGAACAGAATTTCAGTTCTCTCAAAATAAAAGTTAAACTATAAGGGGTTTTACTCACATTTTTATTTTGATTCAGTCAATGATAATACAATATTTGTTGATTGTAAATAAATATTGATAAAACCACCTATCATCTTCCTGTTCTTCGAAAGAAACCGAAATTCTGTTCATTCGTTCTCTCATATTTTTTTTTAATTTACTCGATATTTATTTCGGGTTTTTATACAAGTAGCTCAATATCTTTGGCTATTAAATTACGCAAATGAAATTTTTTAAAATCTTGCGCATAGATAGTTAAAAATTATTTTGTAAAAATTCTCATATTTTATGCATTTATTTATGCATTATTTATGCATTCTGATTGCAATGTGCTGTGTCTAATGTTGTATGCCAAGTTTTCTAAAAATGGCTTTGCAGTAGGTCTAACAATTTTATTTGCAACTTTTTAACGAAACCATATAAGGGGTTTTACTCACATGAATATATGATCACTCATCTCCATGAATATATGTGGTATCCTCATAAAAATTTATACAGATAATTAGAAGAATCTTAATAATCACGTGTTATAGTTAAAATGCTCAAGCATTACTTTCTACAGGGTGATCCAAAACATTTTGATTTTTGTTTCATTTTCCACTGGTCCCCTTTTCCTCGTTCGGACAAAACTTATATATGGAATGTGACTTATATATGAAACGTATATATGCTGAAATATATGAAGCATAACAAGTTCTTTATACTCCTAAAGTTTTAAGATAATTCCTAAAGAATTTTTCTAGATATTTGACAAAACGTTTAAATTCGAAAGTGTCCAAATACTTATTAGTAGATAGTATATTGTAAGTGAAACAGTTTTTAATAAAATCACACATTTCAGAGAATTGCAATGTACGCCTATTGGTAACTTGCAAAATATAATCTATAGTATTGTAGTTCTCGCGATGTTTCCTTTAAAACGCTTTTCCCAATAGTAGACCCAGAATCATTTATACTAGCCTACAGTTCTTCAATGTAGTAATTGATGTAGCAAACATCTTGTCCTTAATATAACCCCCCCCTCCCCCCACATACACACACACACACAAAAAAAAAAAAAAAAAAAAAAAAAACTAGTGCTGGGTCATCACAAAAATTCCTTCTATGACATTCTGATATATTAATTAGCTGCAAAAAAGGATTAAGAGAGGTTAAGAGAGTTTCATAACAGCGTCATACATCGGCCGATGTGCACCAAAATTCAAGCAGCATAATAAAAAAATGTTATTATAATATGATCAATATGACAAATTCTTATCATAATTTATTAATAATAGTTTTTTACTATAATAAGGATTTTTGTCTTATACAAGTGTGAGAATGCATAATTGAAATTTTCCTTTCCCTATATAATATTCCAATCCTTATATATATTTTATAAACTAATGAATGAGGAACGATTTTACAATTTGCGCACATGCATATTATATACGTATGTACGCATAAGGATTTGTCTTATAAACGTGTAAGAATACATAATTAAATATTTCCTTTACCTGCAATGTTACAATCCCTATATGTGCTTCATAACCTATAATGATAAGCAATTTCATAATTTGCGGGTGTGTATGTGTATGCATATGGACACATGCCTTCATGGCATAAGTGTGCACATGAATGTCTATAGCTTAAACTAAATCCGTAATATAGAAAAGTGTTTCATCCAATTTTGTTCCGAATTGGGTTGCAAATTATACTTCTGGGATCACCGAAGCGACTAAGCCATCCCTTCCGTGAGGATGAAAATTGTGATGGCACATCTCTGAACATCCTTAGGGGTGTGTCCCAGACCGTTGCCAATTATCCATTGCGCAGCGCTAGTGCGACGTTAAACCCAACCAACCAACTAACCAACTGAATTGGGTTGCAGGCTGGTGACAACGTTTTTATCATAGAATAAAAGCAATAACCTTTGTAGATTAATAATTTAATTAGTTAAGTCTCTTTAAATGCATTCGCGATTATATGGAAGATTACAAACTTTATACGAATGCAGGAAAATCTGGATTAATCAAGATCTGATTATCAAGATTACGTGCTTTTTCAAAAAAAAAAAAAAATTATATATATATATATATATATATATATATATATATAATAAAAAGTTAATAAAAATCCCAATAGTTATGAAATCAGTGAGGATAAATTTTACCGGATGACATTGTTAAGAAAGTACCTATAGTAGTACTGATTTTCACAGAAAATTCCTTGTTAGACGATTAAATAGAATTACGCTGTTTGGCAATTTTGACGAAGAAGCAATTATTGAGGATAAGAATTTAAATTTTACTAATTTTTGAGGGATGATAGGGGATGTTTTAAGTGTCACTTGTGGCACGAAAGTAAACGAATGCTCGGTAACCGATGAAGACATCTTGCATCTCAGTAAAAATTACAGGTTACGTACACGTTGAGGCTCGAGTGACTTACTTGGAGCAAAAAGATGACAGCACACTTGATGAAGAAACTGATAAAAGAAATTTGCTTAATATTACTCGTCAAAGAGTAAAAGAAAAACTAAAACAGATTTCTATCATTTCATTGTTAACAAAATGATAAAAGTAAATTTTTGTAATACTACTTTGCTATTTTTAACACTTTCCAACAAGGTTGAAAAGTGTTTATGACTTCGGTTTGTCTGTCTGTCTGTATGTCTGTCCGTCTGTCTGTCTGTCCGTCTGTCTGTCTGTCTGTCTGTCTGTCTGTCCGCGCTCTAACTCCCGTAAATATTTATGGAATTTCTTGAAACTGATATATGTTACTCAAGTTCACTATCGGACGGTCCCTATTGAAAATGGAGTTTATACCTCTACTGGTTTGTGTACAGGGACATCCGAAAATATTTCAAAGCATTGTGTTCTATGAGAGGTATTTCTATAAACCATAATTTCATACCTTTACTGTAGACATACCTTAATGAAATTGAAATATGTTATTCAAGTTCACTATTGGATGTTTTCTCTATCAAATGAAGGAAATACCACCATCGGTTCATCTACAGGAACACTCAAAAGTATTCCAAAGCATTGCGTTCTAGGAGAGATATTTCTATAAATCAAACTTTAATAACTTTACTATGCACGAAGTTTTAGGAAATTGAAATATGTTATTTGCATGCACAAGAGAATTCTTTGCATAGAATGTAGCATGATTAGCATTAGATTTACAGGGTGGCACAAAAATATCCAGTTATATTAAGAGGTATTAATAAAAAATTGCTAGAATTGTACTTTCGTTTACGTTAAGCGTTTTTAACACTTTCTAGCATTTTTTAAGTGTGAATATGATTTCAGTTTTGTGTATCTGCCTGTCCGTCCGTCTGTCTGTCTGCCTGTCTGTCTGTCCGATCTCTAACTCCTGTAAATATTTATGAAATTTCTAAAAACTGATATATGTTATTCAAGTTCACTATCGGATGTTCCCTATTGAAAATGGTGTTTATACCTCTACTGGTTTGTGTACAGGGACACCCGAAAGTATTTCAAAGCTTTGTGTTCTATGAGAGCTATTTCTATAAACCATATTTTCATACCTTTACTGTAGGCATATCATCTTAATGAAATTGAAATATGTTATTCAAATTCCCTACTGGATGTTTCCTGTATAAAATGGAGGAAATACCACGGATTTATATACACGGACACTCAAAAGTATTCCAAAGCATTGCGTTCTATGAGAGATATTTCTATAAATCAAATTTTCATAACTTTACTTTCCACGAAGTTTTAGGAAATTGAAATAGGTTATTTACATGCACAAAAGAATGCTTTGCATAGAATGTGGCATGATTAGCATTAAATTTACAGGGTGGCATAAAAATATCCAGTTATATTAAGAGGTATTAATAAAAAATTGCTAGAATTGTACTTTCGTTTACGTTAAGCGTTTTTAAACCTTTCTAGCATTTTTTAAGTGTGAATATGATTTCAGCTTTGTGTATCTGCCTGTCCGTCCGTCTGTCTGTCTGCCTGTCTGTCTATCCGATCTCTTATTCCCGTAAATATTTATGGAATTTCTTAAAACTGATATATGTTATTCAAGTTCACTATCGGATGTTCCCTATTGAAAATGGAGTTTATACATCTACTGGTTTGTGTACAGGGACACCCGACACTCGAAAGTATTTCAAAGCATTGTGTTCTATGAGAGCTATTTCTATAAACCATATTTTCATACCTTTACTGTAGACATATCTTAATGAAATTAAAATATATTATTCCAATTCCCTACTGGATGTTCCTGTGTAAAATGGAGGAAATATCACCACCGATTTCTTTACAGGGACACTCAAAAGTATTCCAAAGCATTGCGTTCTATGAGAGAGATTTCTATAAATCAAATTTTAATTACTTTATTTTCCACGAAGTTTTAGGAAATTGAAATATGTTATTTATATGCACAAAAAAATGCTTTGCATAGAATATAGCATAATTAGCATTAGATTTACAGGGTGACAGAAAAAATCTATTTATATTAAGAGCTATTAATAAAAAATTGCTGAAATATTACTTTTCGAGTGTTTTTAACACTTTCTAACATTTTTAAGTGTGAATATGATTTCAGTTTGTGTATCTGTCCATGTGTCTGTCTGTCTGTAAGCCCGCGCTCCAACTCTTGTAATTATTTACGGAATTTCTCGAAACTGATATATTTTATTGAAGTTCACTATCGGATGTTCCATATTGAAAATGGAGTGAATATCTCTTCTGTTTTGTGTACAGGGACACCCAAAACATTCGAAAGCATTTTGTTCTATGAGTGTTGTTTTTATAAACATTATCCCTATAGAATATTCCCCATTTAAAATGACATTAATAGGTCCTGTGCAACTGTTTACAGGGCCAAAAAAAAAAAGTATGCCAATGCATTACGTTTTAGGACAGAATTTTTTGAAAATTATATTTAAAAGTCTTTCTACTGTAAAAATCATAAAAATATTGAAATTTATTGTTAATACTCTAAAATAATCTTTTGTATAGAATATGATATGATTAACTTTCTGATTTACAGGGCTACACTAAAATATTAAGAGAGATCAAAAGCTGTAATTAGAATCTAATGGTTGCATTTTCTTTTGCGCTAAGCCTTTTTAACACTTTCCAAAATGCCTAAGAGTAATTTTAAAATCAATTAGTCTATCTGTATATTTTTCAGGCCTTCTGTCTGTTGTGTGATAACGTAGGCAAAGAATACTAAAAGTTATTCGATACAACAATTACGTACAGTTGGAAAGTGTTACTAATCAATGCGTACTGCATGATTTTTCTTTCTTGTTTCGTACTGTACTAATTTTAAATCTAAAATAACACTAAAATTTATGAGTCAATTCTCTTCCATATGCTCTGAGGGGACAAAGAAAAGTCCTAATATCGTGTCGGACCTCCTTTTGCCCGACGAAGTGAAGCAACTCGACGTAGCATGGACTCAACAAGTCGTTGAATGTCCCTTGTATAAATATTGAGTCACGCTGCCTCTATAACCGTCCATAATTGCGGAAGTGTTGCTGGTGCAGGATTTTGTGCAAAAGTTGGTCTTCCGACTATGTTCCATAAATGTTCGGCGGGATTCATGTCGGGAGATCTAGGTGTCCAAATCATTCGCTGTAATTGTCCAGAATATTCTTAAAACCAAACGCGAAGAACTGTGACCCACTGACATGGTGCATTTGTCATCTATAAAAATTCCGTCATTGCTTGGGAACATGGAGTCCATGAGTGGTTGCAAATGGTCTCCAAGAAGCTGAGAATAACCATTTCCATTCAATGATCTATTAAATTGAACCAGAGGACCTAGTTCATTCCATGTAAAAACACCCCTACACCATTATGGAGCCACCACCAGCTTGCACAGTGGCTTGTTAACAACTTATGTTCATGGCTTCGGAGAGTCTGCGCCACACTTAAATCCCACCATCAGCTCTTATCAATTAAAATCGTGACTCATCTAACTAAGCAATGGTTTTCCAATCATCTAGGGTCTAACCGATAAGGTCACGAACCCAGGAGTAGCGCTGCTGACGATTTCATGTTGTTAGCAAAGGCATTCGAATCGGTCTTCTGCTGGCATAGTTCATTAAAGCCAAACTTTACCGAACTGTCCTGATGGGCACGTCCGTCATACGTCCCATATTGATTGTTGTGGTTATTGCACACGGTGTTTCTTGTCTGTTGTTGTTTTTGTTGTCGTGTATGACAAAGTGTAGAAGTGATAAAAATAGAAAAAATAGAATAACAAAAAAAGAGAGATTAAAACTAAATATTGCCAAAAGCATGGATCACGGCCTTGGCAATGTCTATGGCTCTTTCTGTGAATAAAATGTCCATGTTGCAGTCATTGTCTATCTTAAAGAGGGCACCAGCAATGGAAGGGCAGCTAAAAAGGTGTTTGGGATCCAATTGCGTGCCTTGGCAGTGCTTGTATTCCACATATGTCCTGGAACCATCGGGCAGAATCTTCATGCACTTAAAGTGCTTTGTCCTTAGTCTTGTTATGGTTGTTGTTATTTCTCAGCCGTAATTTAATTCTGGCAGCGAGAATTTTTTCTTTGGGTTTGAACACAGCTTCCGTTTTGTGACTGTGTTTGCATCAGAAACCGTAGTAGATAGAGTTACAGGTTCGAGTGTTCTGGCTTCTTTGGCAAGGAAATCGACCACCTCATTCCCTTCGATATCTACATGGGCAGGAATCCACTGAAGGGTACATGATTTACCCATAGCTCCAATGGAGAACAGAAGAGAGTTGATTTCTTGGGTGAGCCTTATTTTTCCTTCCTTGATGGCTTCGAGAGCAGATCTGCAATCCGAGAACACAATGATGCCGTCGGAGTTAGCCATGCAAAGTAAATTTCTAAGGCTGTCCTAATTGCAATTAGTTCACACGTAAAGTTGGATGCAATTTGCATCCAATTCTAGTCTGTTAAGACTGATAAGTAAACGCATACGTCGCTGGTCTTGGTTATAAAACGCACGCGGTCGGCTACTGCGTTGTCCGTGGTGGAAGGTTATTTCTGAAATTATGTGTTCTTGGATCACTCTTGTCACCGTGGATCTCGAAATGTTGAATGCCCTAAAAATTTTCGAAATGGAATGCCTATTGTGTTTAGCTCCAACTACCATTTCACGCTCAAAGTTTATTAATTCTCGTCGTATTGCCGTAATAACGTCAGAAACTTTTTCACGTGTATCACTTGAGTACAAATGAAAGTTCTGCATATTCGCTGTCCATTTATACATTTTGTGCATTATACTACCGCCATCTGTATATTTCCATATTGCTATCCCATGACTTTTGTAATCTCACTGTATATTAGTTAAACTATCAGTGCCCTGTTGTTTAAATTTTTTTTTTCTTTTTTTTCACTTTCTACCTATATATGACAGAGAAAATATTATTGCTTTAGGATTAAATTTTAAAAATTGAGCTTTTATTATATTACATAGCTACCAACATTGCTAATTTTTAATTCAGATTTTTCACCAATATTTTTAAAAAGGAATCTATCACATATGTTTTCGACGAATAAATAAAATTAAATAAATTGAAAATATTTATAAAAATTCTCGACTTAAAGTCTCCTGAAAGTAACGGAGAATTATATGTAATTACGTGTTTTGAAAGTCCCCTAAATCTTAAAAGAAGGTTTTTAGCGGTTGATCTGTGTATGTCTATTACTGTAATTCAAAAACATACATTAGTAGGGGATCCAAATTCAGTATTCTTAATTCGTATTATTATCAGTATTACTTGACACTATTTATTGAAATTACATTTATACTAGTGGATCTGCAGATCAGGAGCCTCAACGTCCTATTTGCATCAGACATTATTCAATAGGTCATTTTTATTTATTCCTTATTATATAATAGTATATATTGATTCGATCGACTTATTACCATAATCAGATACATTCCTGAGGGGGGCTGCCGCCCCCCTCAACCCCCTGCTGTATCTCTCTTCTATACCCATTTCTATATCATATAAAGTGTTACGGAATTGTAAATAATTGCATTTATTTTTGTATAAATTCTTTCAAAGAGGCTTAGAAAGTCGATAAAATGCTAATTTTGTGTATTTCTAGTCGTTTTAGAGTTAAAATAGCCTAATTTTCTTTTAAAAACGCTTTAAAAAAGCTCCAATAAGGGAATAAATGGATTTGGCGCCAAATTTGGCGACTGCTTCCCTCCTTGGCGATTTTTTTGGTGACCTTGGCGAGAAAATCCTTATTAGGGATATACCAAATATGGAAGCTCTAATCTCATTAGCTGATGAGATACGAGAATTTTCCAGAACAGTCTGTGTTCGATAGAATTGTATAAAAGGAGCATTTTTTTTAGCCAAGGCGGCCAATCTCAGATCTGTGTCAGTTTCGTTAAATGCTTGCTTTGCTTTGAGCCTTTCTGAATGAGACTTGCTTTATGTGTTATTGATAAACAGTTTGTAATGTTGTTTTGCTGTTAACGGCTGTTGTTTAAGCTATGTGTACTGGTTGAATTGAAGCTGATACTTGGTTTATAGACCTGTATTTTTCTGGAACTTTCTGTGAATAAATCACTGAATTTTTGCAAGTTTCGCCTTTCATTCTCGGACAACTTACGAACCCCCAAGTACGAAACAATATGTATTCTTAATAAACGACGGTCTTGTATTATTTCCCTGAAATTCATAAATACCAAATTTCATAACTATCAAATTTTATACAAAAAAAATTACATAGCATATCGGAAATATTTTGCGTAACCTTTAAACTAATTATCAATTCTATGACCACAATTTTCAACAGGAAAACATGCTTTTAAAATTCTAATAAAATTTCATTATATTTGATGGGGTGTAACCATGTTAAAATACACTTTTAAGAAATACCGACAATAGACCGTAATAGTACGAAATTCCTTTATGTATCCCGGAAAAGTAGTCACAGTCATTATAAACGCCAATAATAAGAATAAGCCTAATTAATTATAACTCATTGATTTTTCAAACTAATTTGACATCATTTGGATGATTACAGTAATTATTTTGTGTGGTCCCATAAATCATTTAGTCTATACATAACCTTTTTTAAGAGTAAACATGATTTTAAGCATCTTTATAAGAGCACATATTTTCTTCAAACAACATAAGTTAAAGCATCTTACTCACGTACGCTAGTTTCATTTTCTTCATTGCAAAGTAATGATATTAAAATGCGTTTAAACGAAATTCACCCCATACGCCGTAAAGTTAAGAATTTTGGCGTGTCCCTGTACACAGTTTATAAAAAATATAGGAATAAAAATTATACAGCTGCTTATATGCAAACCTGGAACGTGTGCGCCAATTTGCAAGTCAATCGAAGGTTTTGTGCGGCCGCTATCGCGGTACATACAAATTCTTCCCATAGACCTTAATGATAAAAAAGCTTTGGCGTGTCCCTGTACACGAACTACAATTGGAATGCACACCCAAAACTATACAGCTAATTTCGTGGGGATCATGAACATGTGTACAAAATTTCAAGTCAATAGCGTGATTTTTGCGGCCGCTATCGCACGACAGACAGACAGACAGACGGAACCCAGAATCCTTTTGAGTCTCAACAGAAGGTCTCCATTCACGTTTCGGCAAAAACGTGCTTGATTTTTGCGGTGGCTATCGCGGTACATACAGATTCTTCCCATAGGCCGTAATGATAGAAAATCTTTGGCGTGTCCCTGTACACGAACTACAAATGAAATACACACCTAAAACTATACAGCTGATTCCGTTGGGCTCATGAACATTTGTACCAAATTGCAAGTCAAAAGCGTGATTTTTGTGGCCGCTATCGCGGTACATACAAATTCCTCCCATAGGCCGTAATGATAAGAAAAACTTTGGCGTGTCCCTGTACACGAATTACAAATGGAATACACACCCAAAACTATACAGCTGATTTCGTGGGGCACATGAACATGTGTACCAAATTGCAAGTCAATAGCGTGATTTTTGTGGCCGCTATCGCGATGCATACAAATTCCTCCCATAGGCCGTAATGATAAGAAAAACTTTGGCGTGTCCCTGTATACGAACTATAAATGGAATACATACCAAAAACTATACAGCTGATTTCGTGGGGCTCATGAACATGTGTACCAAATTTCAAGTCAATAGCGCTATTTTTGCTGCCGCTATCGCGCGACAAACAGACACAGACCAAAACCGTTTTGAGTCTCAATGTAGGGCCTCCACTGACGTTTCGGCAATAAATGGTTTGTGTCCAGAAACATGAAAAAGCATTCAAAACATTATGTTTATAAGCGGAATTTTTTGTTGGTATATTTCAATATAATTAAAATGCACTAAATGAGATATAAAAATTTTTTCATGTAGATTAGGTATGAAAAGCGTACTCCATTCGTTTACAAGAACACAAAAAAAAACTTTGATTTATTAGCATCTATATATGCAAATGAAGTTAATTTAAAGTTGTGATTTTCTTACCGTGCTAAATTTAAATAAACTACGCGGTGCATGGACTATTTACAGGGCATCCAAAAAATAAATGAATACTTTTTTTTTTTTTTTACACTGTCTGTAACTGATAAAATTTCTTTACCGAATTATAGCACGTTTGGAAGAAAAATTGCGTATGAATGATAATTATTTTCTTTTTCTCATATAATAAGCAAAAAAAAAAAAAAAATTTAAGTCCAATTTTCGATTGCTGTACTTATGTGTATCGAGGTTCCCTAAATACGAAAATCAATTTTTTTTAGAAGTTGCCTTATGTATCTGTAAGTTATAAGTTATAAGCACAACATAAAAACAACGCAAGAAGCTCCAAATTGGCATTTTGAAGATCCTATCGCACCCCGACAAAAAAGACAAAAAAAAAAAAAAAAAAAGTAGGGGATTTTTTTTATGTTTATAAAAAATGCATGTGAAGTGACCCAACGTGCACGGAAAGCGTCACATCTCTATCTCGAAAATTATCCATCTGAGTGTCAGTTTTATTATAATGCTAGTGAAAGCATTAGTCAATGCTTTACCTTTAAGCTGATTTCTCTCAAATACAGCCGACAGTAAAATTATTGAAGCGTTAACAATAATTCCTGATTAAAAGATGTGCACCTAATACTAATTTCTTAAGTAAATATTTGTCGAATCATGAAGTCTTATGCTGTTTATAAAAAAGTAAGTTGATGATAAAAAATTAGCGATCAAACTAAAAAAAAAGTGTAAAAAATGTGGATGTGTACTTAAATAATTTTGCTGCCGACTGTACTTCATTTTGGAATTGTGCCACTTTTGTTATCGAGGTGCCATTTGGGGAGACCACTTCAAAATTTTGACAAAATTTAGAGCAAGTTTCAAAGAGTGGAGGGGATTAAAATTCTCTGAGTAATTGGAAATACTTTTTTTTTTTTACAAATAATGAATACAAATATAACATTTAAAGTACTGAAGGGAGAGGTTTAGTCCATTTTAATGTGTCCGTCTGTGAGAGAGCCGTAGTTCCCCTTACGCGTTAATATATATGTAATAATACTGTTTCTAAAACTATCAGGGTAAGTAAATGTAGCATAAGGGTCATATTAGTTCTTTTTAACACTTTCCAACAAGGTTGAAAAGTGTTTATGACTTCGGTTTGTCTGTCTGTCTGTCCGTCTGTCTGTCTGTCCGTCTGTCTGTCTGTCTGTTCGTCTGTCCGTCCGCCTGTCTGTCTGCCTGTCTCTCTGTCCGCGCTCTAACTCCTGTAAATATTTATGGAATTTCTTGAAACTGACATATGTTATTCAAGTTCACTGTCGGACGGTCCCTATTGAAAATGGAGTTTATACCTCTACTGGTTTGTGTACAGGGACACCCGAAAGTATTTCAAAGCATTGTGTTCTATGAGAGGTTTTTCTATAAACCATATTTTCATACCTTTACTGTAGACATATCTTAATGAAATTGAAATAGTTATTCAAGTTCACCATCGGACGTTCCCTATTGAAAATGGAGTTTGTACCTCTACTGGTTTGTGTACAGGGACACCCGAAAGTATTTCAAAGCATTGTGTTCTATGAGAGGTATTTCTATAAACCATATTTTCATACCTTTACTCTAGACATATCTTAATGAAATTGAAATATGTTATTCAAGTTCACTATCGGACGTTCCCTATTGAAAATGGAGTTTGTACCTCTACTGGTTTGTGTACAGGGACACCCGAAAGTATTTCAAAGCATTGTGTTCTATGAGAGGTATTTCTATAAACCATATTTTCATACCTTTAGTGTAGACATATCTTAATGAAATTGAAATATGTTATTCAAGTTCACTATCGGACGTTCCCAATTGAAAATGGAGTTTGTACCTCTACTGGTTTGAGTACAGGGACACCCGAAAGTATTTCAAAGCATTGTGTTCTATGAGAGGTATTTCTAAAAATCATATTTTAATACCTTCACTGAAGACATATCTGAATGAAATTGAAATAAGTTATTCAAGTTCACTATTGGATGTTTTCTGCATAAAATGGAGGGAATGCCACCATTGGGTTATACACAGGGATACTCAAAAGTATTCCAAAGCATTGCGTTCCATGAGAGATATTTCTATAAATGAAATTTTAATAACTTTAGTTTCCACGAAATTTTAGGAAATTGAAATATGTTATTTATATTCTAAAAAGAATGCTTTGAGTAGAATATTACATAATTAGCATTATATTTATAGGGTGGCAAACGAATATCGAGTTAACTTAAAAGCTATTATTAAAAAAATTGCTAGATATGTACTATCGTTTAAGTTAAGCGTTCTTAACACTTTCTAACATTTTTAACGCTTTCCAACAAGATTGAAAAGTATTTATGACTTCGTTTTGTCTGTCTGTCTGTCTGTCCGCGCTCTAACTCCCGTAAATATTTATGGAATTTCTTGAAACTGATATATGTAATTTAAGCTCACTATCGGATGTTCCCTATTGAAAATGGAGTTTAAACCTCTACTAGTTTGTGTACAGGGTCACCCGAAAGTATCTCAAAGCATTGTGTTCTATGAGAGGTATTTCTATAAACCATATTTTCATACCTTTAGTGTAGACATATCTTAATGAAATTGAAATATGTTATTCAAGTTCACTATTGGATGTTTCCTGCATAGAATGGAGGGAATGACACCATTGGGTTATACTCAGGGACACTCAAAAGTATTCCAAAGCATTGCGTTCTATGAGAGATATTTCTATAAATGAAATTTTAATAACTTTAGTTTCCACGAAATTTTAGGAAATTGAAATATGTTATTTATATGCTAAAAAGAATGCTTTGAGTAGAATATTACATAATTAGCATTATATTTACAGGATGGCACAAGAATATCCAGTTAAATTAAGAGCTATTATTAAAAAAATTGCTAATACTTTCGTTTACGATAAGCGTTTTTAACACTTTCTAACATTTTTAACACTTTCCAACAAGATTGAAAAGTATTTATTACTTCGTTTTGTCTGTCTGTCTGTCTGTCCGTCTGTCTGTCCACGCTCTAACTCCCGTAAATATTTATGGAATTTCTTGAAACTGATATATGTAATTTAAGTTCACTGTTGGATGTTCCCTATTGAAAATGGAGTTTATACCTCTACTAGTTTGTGTACAGGGTCACCCGAAATTATCTGAAAGCATTGTTCTATGAGAGGTATTTCTATAAACCATATTTTCATAACTTTACTCTAGACATATCTGAATGAAATTGAAATATGTTATTCAAATTCACTATTGGATGTTTCCTGTATAAAATGGAGGAATTACCACCATCGGTTCATGTACAGGGATACTCAAAATTATTCCAAAGCATTGTGTTCTATGAGAAATATTCTATAAATCAAATTTTAATAACTTTACTTTCCACGAAGTTTTTGGAAATTGAAGTATGTTATTTATATGCACAAAAGAATGATTTGCACAGAATATAGTATGATTAGCATTAGATTTACAGGGTGGCACAAAAATGTCCAGTTACATTAAGAGCTATTAATAAAAAATTGCTAGAATTGCACTTTCGTTTACATTAAGCGTTTTTAACACTTTCTAACATTTTTAAGTGTGAATATGTTTTCAGTTTGTGTATCTGTCCATCTGTCTGTATGTCTTTCTGCCAGCGCTCTAACTCCTGTAAATATTTATTGAATTTCTCGAAACTGATATGTTTTATTGAAGTTCACTGTCGGATGTTCCATATTCAAAATTGAGTGAATATCGCTTCTGGTTTGTGTACAGGGACACCTAAAAGCATTTGAAAGCATTGTGTTCTATGAGTGTTATTTTTATAAATATTTTCCCTATAGAATGTTCCCCATTTAAAATGACATTAATAGGTCCTGTATAACTAGTTTGTTTACAGGGACAAAAAAAAAAAAAAAAAAAAAAAAAACACTGCATTACGTTTTAGGACAGAATTTTTTGAAAGTTATATTTAAAAATCTTTCTACTGTAAAAATCATAAAAATATTGAAATATATTGTTAATAATCTAAAATAATGCTTTGTATAGAATATGATATGATTACCTCTCTGATTTACAGGGCTACACTAAATCATTCAGAGAGATCAAAAGCTGCAATTATAATGTAACGTCTGCATTTTCCTTTGCGTTAAGCCTTTTTAACTCTTTCCAAAATGCCTAAGAGTAATTTTAAAATGAATTAGTCTATCTGTATACTTTTCAGTCATTCTGTCTGTTGCGTGATAACGTAGGCAAAGAATATTAAAAGTTATTCGATACAACATTTACTTACAGTTGGAAAGTGTTACTAATCAATGCGTATTGCATGATTTTTCTTTCTTGTTTTTTTTCTTTCAGTTTTTGTTCACCGAAGTTTGCATATACTTTAATAAGGTTGTCTATTATCCAGGATTAAGGATTTACTGGTTATCTGGGCTAATGAAGAATGTACTATACACTGTTAAAAATAATAGTTCAACGTTTCCCCAAAATAAATGATGCCAATTAGACAAATTTAGCTGCAGCGAATATTTTGGTGCTAAGTTTCACTATTTTAGTAGTATTTGCTACTAAAATTGTACTACTAAATTGCTAAAGAATAGCGCACCAAATTTCCAAAAAATATTGATTGCAGCTAACTGGAACCATTTTTCTAGTGAAACATGCTTTTTCTTTCTTTTAAACAATGTAGTTTAACCCTTTGCCGATCCTATTTAATTTCCCTCCAATATTGCCAAATTTAGGGACTTTTTTATTCAATATCCACAGCTAAATTTTAAATATAAAGGTTACCTAGTTACTTCGAAGGTTATTTGTCCATTATGTATATCAAATATCACTTCTCAAAATTATTGATGATAGTTGAATAAAAGACTCCCTAAATTTAGCAACATTGTTTAAAGCGCTTTAGACAGCGTTAAGGCTGGAAATAGGTGAAACTTGGCGATAATCCTGACATCTTTTTTTATAATGAACGCCGTGAAAAATTAAATAATACCCTTATTTTAACATAACAATTCCAGCAATTCTTTACAATACAATTTTAGAATATTGCTAATTTATTTACAGTGTTGAATTTGGCGTTCTAGAATGCAAAATGGTTCAACAAAGACGAAATCGGAAGTAAATTAAATCCATGCTAATTATTACTTTTGATTATCAAAATTAATAATTAGCATGTATAATGAGATACTTAAAATTCCTTTGGGACATCTTTTGTAAGATTTATATCGTGGCAAGCAAAGTAGTCATTAACTGATGTCTGCGAAAGAAGATGTCAAAAAATATTTCACCGTCGGAAGAGATAATTATGGGTATTTTTCCCAATAAAATGACCCTGACCTATATTTTAAAGCTACGACTGTCACGTGTATTTTACATATTTTTGCAAGACAGTAAGTTTGAGGTTTAGCTCATAACGTATTCCTGGTGGATCTTCATCTATTCCTCTCCCCGCTGTTTTCAGCTTACAGTGACAGAACACGTGTTAATTGAATCCCTGGTCACATACATATGTTTCAAGAGATGTCCCGACAGTCCAACATTTGTATCTCATTGTGGTACTTTCTTCAAAAAAAGAAAAAAAAAATCCTTACATATATCACTAAAGTAATCCATTAATGCCGGTGGACTTATTGGGTCATGAAAGAAATGTCCTTAAATGGATTGCAGTTGGCTCAAGGACGAACAATTGGCAGATGCACCTCAGATTCCAAGCGGAAAAATAACTTATTACGAAATATTACAATATTAGTTTTGAATTTTACCATACTTAACAAGACTGTTGAACTCAGGTTTAAAATTCCCTGACAAGGTAAAAACAGTTTAAGTCATTTGTGTAATATTTTAAACAGAAATGATTAGTTCTTCTTTGACAGTGGCTTTGAGGTGTTTTATTGCAACATTTATTCATTTCAACATTCTTAAATTTTTTTATTATTCATTTTAGACTTATTATTGTAACTGTATTTCTCGTTCTTCGACTACAGAAAGGGAGTCCACAATATTGAGCTGCTATCTAAAAACCTTTATTATACCCTATTTATTTCTCAAAAATGAAAGCTTATACATAAAGTAGATTAAAAAAAAAAAATGACATAAAATAAGCAAAGAAGTCTAAAAGTAGAAATTTAGTCCAAAAGAGAACATGCGTAAGAAACTAGTAAAGAGGGTGGTCGCCTAGTGATGCGGAAATTTTGTAAATCAAGACAGATCACGGACCAGTATATATTTAAAAAAAAAAAAAAAAAAAAAAAAAAACTGTACAAAACTTACTTTTTTGTATTATTATTCTAGAATTAAAAACAATATTTCCAGTATCTATTTAAAAAATCTCTATTGTGACATTTGAAGCAACAAACTCCAAGATGGAAAGTGCTTTAATGTTATATAATCTTGTTTTCGGGTAATATACTCTTCAGATGAATTGTAGTCACACACATATTTTTAATTCGTCTCCGAATGTCAGTAGGACCAACGTCTAATCCTGCAGCCGCAGACCAACGGACAATTTAAATGCTCTACCCTAACTATTTGACCGCTGTTTTTATCGGTTTTTGCTTGGTTGCGTGCTACTTCCGAGCGTGTTATTTGCGAACCGTGCTATTTGCGAACTGATCTTACACCTGGCAGCTTATTCCTTCCCCATTTCAAGATAAGGGGGTATCGTGCCAGAGAGCACTGTCATAATTCCCTAATCGATAAAGGGGATTAGCTACTTTTGTTAAAAGCTGCCAGTAGAAAAAGAACGATTAAGTGGGACTGTGAAAGTTCATCATTCTCATTTTTATTTGAGTATGCTCCCCCTTTCGTTCAAGATATATTGGTAGCGAAAGCGAACGAACAGCTTTTAGGCAATACATCTTTTAAATTTCTGCTAAGGTACATGATTATGTTGTGTGGATAAATGTATATGGATGCTTTTAATTTGTATGAAAATACATTGTATGCGTGTATATATATATATATATTGTGAGTGCATGTGAAATTTTTTACACCGTAATAGTGAAATTAGATATTTCAATTATAAAACTATTGTTAAAAAAAAAAAAAAAAAAAAAAAAAATTGTATGACTGACATACATTGATTCATAAGAGGGAAGGCATATATTTTCTTAATCCCTTTACAGTTGACTGCATACATGCAAGAAAAAAAAATTGTATCATATTTATTGCTTTTATAAATTATCTCTCGGAAGAAAATAGTGTTATTTGCATATGCATATTGTATAACAGGTCCTCATATATAACGTGTTTTTTTTTTTTTTTTTTTTTTTTATATATATATATATATATATACATGTGTGTATTTGCACGTTAATTTTTATTTATTTATACATTATTTTTATTTATTTACATCAAGTTAATTTTTATTTACATCAAGTACTGACTTATCATTACAATAATCATACATTATCAAGGAAGACTTGAATTAATAAATATTTGCATTTAGAAATAAAGCCTTTTGCAAGGCAAAATATAATGAAAAATTTATTATGAGTTGTATATTGGGTTAACCTGTATATTGTTGTTGTTTATATACAATAACCGTAAACAAAATATGACAGAAAACAATAATCACTAGAAGAAGAATGAGCAAAGGCCACAACGGCTTATAAAAAAAAATAAGCAAGCGAGAAATGAAATTTAATGGGAAATCTTTGAAAGATTTGATTAATTAACATGTTAATTAAATGATCATAATGTAAATCAGATTTTAGACCATCTGCAAGTTCAGAAATATTAAGGATATTAAAAATTGTGTTAGGCAACATGTCATATTGTACTTTTAAAGACATTCGTTAAAATGAATTTCAATTTGATTCAGTAATTTAACTATTATCTTAAACATCTTAATTAATAACCTTACTTTTTAAACAATATAATTATTGGGATGTTATTTTAAACTTATGTTATACATGAATTATAATTCTAACTTTTATATTGAAATTAAAATAGTTATTTAAATTCATAGATGTTGCATAATAATGTTAATAATTTATTATTATTGTTATCATTATTTTATGCTGTTATACTTGTTTCATATTTGTTATCAGGGTTGGCAGGTTTTTGACGCATGACAATTTTTGACGGTTTAAACCATGGTTAAAACCATCACGTGAAAAACCTTCTTGTCAAAAATAATTGTCATATAAAAACTTAGTTTAATAAAATATAGTTTATAAAGATTTTTTGAAAAGTAAATACATTGATGTTCTTTGAAAAACACATTGTTACAACATTTTGATTAATGTAAAAGACAAAACTTTAGCTTTTAAAATTTTATTATGAATTAATTTTATGTTCATTCTAAATATGCGGTGATACTTTTATATATTACTACGATAATTATTTGTAGCTATGCTTATATTGTATATGTTAAACATATTAATGTTTTTGGAGAAACATTATTATAACATTTTGATTAATATAAAAATAAAACTTTAGGCTTCTAAAAATTCATGATTTATAAATCATTGATAGATCATTTTGTCTAATAAATAATTTTATTTGCAATACAACATTGTGTATTTCAATTTCTTTAGTATTGTGCTTTTAGTATTATATATTTAACCAGTAAATAAAGCATAGCCTAATATTTTGCATATAAATATTTTATAGAAAAATATAACTTTTTTTTTCTTTTTTTTTTAATGACTGTTGATATAGCAAGTTTTTAAGAAAAAGCAATAATTCTGAATATTAAACAAGCTTGAATTGTGTCTGAAATTCTTATAATTACCGTGAAACAAGAGAAATAAGAACGCTCTCTGGACATGCGTAAATTGTAATAAATTTAATATTTACTCATACAGATTTTTTAAAAATTTATTATTCTAAGCTGTAGGGTCTACCAGCGGCCAAGTGGTTCTACACGGTTCGATCACAGGGCATGTTCGTTGGCCTAGCCATTAAGAGTTTTTCGTGGTTTTCTCCGAAACCTTCATAAATACGGGCTAGGACCCATTAGAAAGTCCCCCACAGAGGTTACTTTGTTTGGCCTGTGTATGTTTCTGTTGTGATTTATTTGGCTGGCTGTTCTTCGTTCTCATTCCTTTCTTTTACTATCAAATGAATTACATATATGTATATATATATATATATATATATATATATATATTAAACTTGGAGAGAATTTTGGCCATTGTTCACATATTTCTCTTGCATTCTACAATTATGTTACATTACATACAGACATATATTTTTTAAGGCGGTGGCGCGTAAAAGTATTATTATTATTATTATTTCTTTATTGATTTTTATTTTATTTGTTTATTTTACAGATGCACTAGGAAAGTAATTTTATCCGGGCTTTTACTTGCAGTAATTTCTCGTTTTTTTAGGAACTTTATGCCAATGTTTTCTAGAGTCATGTGGATTCCTGATAAACATTTCGGTAGAGAAGAAAATTTCTTTCTTTTCGATCCACTCTATTCTAATTTTCCTTACATATTCCCAATCTTGCAGATTAATTTTTTCAGAATGTTTTGAAGTACTAATTCCCCCTATTTAAAAATTGGTTTTCAATTAAAAGCTCAAATAGTTCTGTTAAACAAATTAAGTATTAAAAATTTTCACATTTGATAAATAAAGTAGTTTTTAATAATTTTTTTAAATACTTAGAATATATATATATACATATACACACACACGAAGTATTTTGAAATGTAGATTATAAATATAATTATTTTCAAATTTACATTGATTTCTGCCCACATATATTATGTTTTACTTAAAGAAAAAAAAAAAAAAAAAACTCCAGTATTCCTGTGCTTTCATGGCTTATGTTAAAAATCTTAAGTAAATTTGGAATTTTAAAATTTCATAAATATTAATATAAATGTATATATTAATATATTAAGAAAATGTACCTAATTTAATTGTTAAAAATTATGTATATATATATATAATATTTTATTAAATACCTTTTTAACTAATTTTTCTAATTATAATAATCATTATAACTATCTACCCCTATATATATATATATATATATAAACTGTTAATATTAAAATTATTTTAAAACAGATTCTTTTTTTCCCCATTGAAAAACGAAACATTACCATTAAGTAATCTCAATCAATTCATTAGATATACATAATTTTTTTATTAATTAAATTGTTTATCTAATCGTTTTAATTAATTTTTTAAAACTATTTTTATTTATTTAATTTCATTTTTAGTCATTCATAGAATTTTTCTTTTTAATTAAAAATATTTAAAATTGGTTTTTCAATTAAAAGCTCATAATAGTTCTATTAAACAAATTAAGTATTAAAATTTTCACATTTGATAAATAAAGTAGTTTTTAATAATTTGTTTAAATACTTAGAATATATATACATATACGCACACACACGAAGTATTTTGAATACAGATTAAAAGCATCCATACACATTTATCAGCGCATATAACGATCAATAATCATGTTTAAAACACAAGCAAAATTTAAAAGATCTTAGCAGCTTATCTATGACCAGAGAGGGGACATACCCAAATAAATATGAGAAGGGTTGACTTTCAAAGTCCGAATATATCATTTTTCTTCCAGACAACTTCTTACAAAACAGTTAATCCCTTCATACGTTAGGGGAGGGGAACTGGGCTCTCTGGGAGGGGAAAGAAAAGGAGGGCAAGCTAACAGGTGTTTCATTCGGAAAACGCACGATAATCCCCTATTTCGCAAATAGCACGTTCGCAAGTAGCACGACACCTTTTGCTTACCGTATTTTCCTGCATATAATCCGCATAGGCCAGATAAATCAGTTTTACACCAAAATTTTTTATAAACAGAAAATCTACATTTCTACGAAGCGTTGCTCATTAACTGTAATATGTTAAATAAAACTTCTGATTAAAAACTAATTTATCAGGAATTAGGATTATACGCAGGAAAATTATTTTTATTTTGTTTGAAAAACTTTTGGCTTTTCTTTCTCCGCATTTATTCTTTTATGAATGTGCAAAGTTGTTCTAGTGGCAGTAGCACGTAAGCTCTTGAAGAAAAGAAGAAAAAAAAAAGAGTCTAAATATCTGACCAGAATACAGTAGCATGCATTCCACGCATAACGTTGTCAATTCATATCCATTTTCTTGAACGAAACACAAAATACGTTAATGTTCTTCCTATTCTAGATTTTATAACGTCCTTTTATTATATCCTTGATTTCTAAAAAAAAAAAAAAAAAAAAAATACAGAGTGCAGAAGAGTATATGAAGCTATGGTAAGATTTAAGTTTTTCTCGGTCATCACTTTAAAAAGAAAAAAAAAAACTTATTTCGGTAAACATAGCAAAGGAATTTAAAAAAATTCCTTTATTTAATAAGTAAGTTGGTTCAAATACTAATTTTTCCTTTTCATTCTCTCTCTCTCTCTCTCATTATTTATTTATCTATTATTTCCCCATCATACTATAGGTTTTTGGGAACTTAGATAATCGTGAAAGTTTCCGACCTCGGTTACATATTTTGAAGTGTGAGGAAAGTGAAAATAACAAAATTGGTATGGTGTCCATCTGTAAGGTATTAGTCTAGTTTGTTAGTCTGTGTACACGATATCTCAAGAACAGATGATTGCAGATAGGACGGACTAGTTTTAAAATATCACTTATGACACGTTAAAATATCTAGTTTTAAAATATCACTAGTTTTAAACCTAGTTTTAAAATATCACTTATGATCACTTACTGGAAAGGATCCTATTGATTTGGAATATAATAATTTAAAAACTTCGTAAGTTATTCAAAATTTACGATTTTTATAACATGAGAGAATAGAACAAAATTTCGCTTAAACGTGCATTAAAAGAAATATTTTTACTGTAAAGATGTCAGACCAGTTTTAAAATATAAGTTATGATGTTTATTTAACATACTTAATTATGAAAATTTAATTTTGAAATCTTCGTAAGATAATGGAAATTTACGATTTTCTAAACATGGCAAAATAGGGGAAGAATTGTGCATAAACGTCCATTTTCAGGGATATTTTCATGATAATGGCGTCAAATTATTTTTGAAATATCATTTATAATACTGGCTTGAACAATATAAATTACTCTTTTTTCCCCCTTATTTTGTATATTTAGACCAATTACTTCCCCCCCTTCTCGCATCAAGTTTTTTCCCCCCTTGAGTATTTAAAAAAAAGAAAAAAAAAAATCGTGTTAAAAAAAATAGAACAACTTTACTACAGGAGTACATTGACGAAAATTAAAATTTGACACTGAAGTAATCTCGGACGTTTCTCGCCAAGGTCTTTATTTACTCAATTGCCATAACCATATTAATTCATCGCCGAAATTGCAACAAAAAATAAAAATTCGACAAGGGAGAATTTTATACTAAAGCTGTATCAAAGACATTTTTAGAAATTAATACAGCAACCGTTGTTAAAGTATGCAACACAGTTGCCTCGTATATAGAAAAATAGACTAAAAAAAAAGTCCTGTCATGCTAATTTAAATTCTATTTTGTTTGCACAGAATTTTATATCCATTACTTAGAAAACAAAAATAGACTTATTTTTTAAGGCAATAAGTATTAGGTCTTTGCATAAATTCGTGCGTTTTTTTTATTGCTGCATTTAATAAAAATACATGAAATCAAATGACAATTTTTATTCAAAATACTCTCCATTACTTTCTACAACCTTTTCCCATTTTTCGGGTAACCAATGTATACCACGGCGATAGAAGCTCTCGTCTTTGGAGGCAATAAAATGATCCGCGTCCGCACGAACTTTTGCAACGACCTAATAATTAAAAAATAAATATAGGCAGTAAATAAGGCAATAAATAATTAAAAATTATTTATTGCCTTAAATTTCCATATGTGTTTCGAGATATTTTTGTCGAATACTCTTTTTTCGTTTTCCTGTCTGACATTGGCAATGAACTCATTGGTTTTCATTTTCATTTTAAATTGGAGCATTTGAATGAGAAAAAGCCAACATGCCTAAACATTATGAAACATTTCATCAAAAATGTTTACGGAAAATAAATCGTCACGTCTAAATTACGTGCGAGAATAATACATCGACACTTGAAAAAATAAAATAAAAATGATTGTAATCTATCTACAATGCATGTAAAATGTATAACAAAGTAATACCAAGGTCTGTTTGTGAATTACTTTATTTTCTTTAAACTGCTTTTCTACTTATCAAACTGTTTCGATAGTCGTCCTTGCGTTTTCTAACATGATCGAAAGGTATTTATAAGCTTATTTTGTCTTATATATATGTTTGATCCGTTTATTTATCTATAACTTGTTTTAAATACACTTAAAAATTTCAGTTCAAGGTTGAACCAAAACCTTGTACTACATCATACTTGCCTTTTCCGGTTTTCCCGGAAGACTTCCGGTTTTTTAACGTATCTTCCGGTCTTCAGGACAGATGATGAAATCTTCCGTTTTTAAAAAAGTCGCGGATATCGTTCGTTTTAAAAAGAAACCCCAAATTTTCTACGAAAACTCCTGATTCTCAATCTTTCTCCATCCATAATTGTGAGATTCTAGAACATGTAAAGAGATAGAATTGTTAAATATTTCTTGCTGATGTAATTATTTTTTTGCCTCTCCCTCCCTTTATTTATCTACAACTAGTGATCAGCAACCAAATGTTCTGCAGAAGTCTTTTGTTTCCTAATCTTTATCCATCTGCAACATGAATGATAATATTAATTTTAAACTCCTTTCATTAGATTCTAGAAGTAGAGTTGAAAGAGTTTAATATTTCTTACTCTGTAATTATTTTTGTATCCCCCCCCCCTTCCCCGGATTGTGATTAATGATTAATTCTAGAAACAATAAGGCAATAGAAGTGCTCAATATTTCTCACGAATGTCATTATTTTTAGATCTTTATCGCTGAATTCAATGAATCTGTTCATTTTTCCTCAATTAAATTAAATATTTGTATGTCATATTTATACCAAATGTGTAAGCATGGAAAAAAAAAATGAAGAATAATATTTTCAGATAGGAAAGTTATTCCCAAATCAATTTAAGAAAATTAATCCTCAGTTGGTTTTATGCACGTTTGAAACTGATAATTAGCTACTGCTACTTTTTTTTTATATGTATGATTAATTTACATACACAAAAATCATATTCTATATTTGTTTAAAAAATTAGTTATACTTTAACTTAACCAAGATTTTTTGTCTATTGTTAAATAAATTTCTTACAGTTTCTTTTTTGAAGATATTTATATGTTGAAAAGAAATAATTTAATTTAAAACTTTTATATATTTAGTATAATCAATCTATAGTAAAATGTTTTTATAGATTGCTTCAAAATATTAAAATTCTAAAACTGTATTGTTCAATACGTCAAAGAAAAAAAGTTTAAAAAAAAAGAAAAAAAAATCTTCCCTTTTATAATGAAATCTTCTGGTTTTTCAACAAAGATCTTTCCTTTTTTTATTAAAATTGGTTGGCAAGTCTGAATCATGCAATGGTGAAACCTTCTACTATGATTTGTTACTTGTTGTTGAAAAAAAGCACCAAACCATAGTAAAAAGATCACCCCCATCTTGTGGTTACAACAACTATAGTACCAAGCTTTAGTAGAACCATGTACCAAATCATGGTAAAAAGTTTCGCCATCTCATGGTTGCAACTACTGTAATACCATGTTTTGGCTTAACCTTGGACAACATTTTTAAGAGTGCAGGACAGCCAGATAAACATTAGTAAAAATGAAGAGGGATAAGACCTGGAATTATACTAGGGTCCTTAGCATGAAGTGCAAATTTCTGATACTGGACTAACCCGAATGACGTCTGATGGTATACGGCTTTCAAAGTCACTAATATCCACCAGAAAGTTTATTTTCAACATATAAACATAATATATTCTGCTACATGAGTTATAAATAATATAATATTATTTATTTATGTTTGAAATTCTTTAAGTATACAGTTATTAGACATTTACAATTATTGTATACGCGTAAAAAGTTTTTTCTTTTTTCTTTTTTTCAGAAATGAAATTTTAAACATTTTTATGAATTTGAAATGCTCCATGGGAAATTTATAGGGATCAGTTTTATTAAAATTCTTTAACAGCATATATTGTCAAAAACAATCATTTCTCCAATGTTATAAGAAACAATCATCTTTCCAGTTTATTTAAATTTAAAACTAAGTTATCGTAGACTTTTAATAAAAAAAAAGAGGATGAAGTTAAATCTATTTTTACTTCCATTACCCGACTACCGTAGGTAATGGAAGTATTGTATTCGGTCCAAAAACTCGATGTCGAGTTTTCACCTGATTTACACGTTTTAAGGTCTCCTGAGTACAAAAAAATAGTTTTTGGCAATTGGTCAGTGTATGTGTATGCATGTGTGTGTGTGGAATCTTCTGGCTATCATATGTTCGAAACTAATAAAGATAAAACTACGAAACTTCATAATTAAGACAGGACTGGTGTAAAGATAAATTTTCCATATTTTGGTGAAACTTGGAAAACCAGAAGTGGGACATCGGAAACCGAAAGTCCATATCTCAAAAATGGCTCTAATAATTTTCTTCAAATTGCTATATAAATACTCTATTATATGCCCTTTCGAATGATATAGCTGATTAGTTCAGGAAAATTGATAGGCGCTCTGCATAAATAGCCCAATTTCAAGTCTCGCAAGTGCGTTCCTTTAAAAACGGCTATACAGAGTTTTTCAAACTTGCTATATTAACTCCTTTTTAAATATGCTTTTGCATGTATTTACTGTTTTACGGTCGATAATATTGTGTATGCCAAGTTTTGGTAAAAGTTGGTATCTGAAAAACAGCTCTAACGATTTTCTTGAAAATTGCTACATAAATGAATTTTAGATATCTTTTCTCGTGTATTAGGAGGTTATTACAGGAAAATTAACAGTCATCGTGATTAGGTGGGTCAGTGTTAGACCTCGGAACTTCGTGTTTCAAAAAATAACTGTACTTTTTTTTTTTTTTTTTCACCCGCTGTTTTATATGTCTTTATACGGTATATGAAATTTCTTTTACTGAAAAATTTTTAAGTATCTATTTTGTTAGGTCAATTTTATGTCTTCTGATCACATTGTTTCTAAAAAATGTATATAATACGTGTAATAGTAGGTAATGGAAGTCGTAAGGTTGTTCCACACCAGATTTTTATAACTTTTTTAATATATGAGAAAGTTCCATAGTATATTTTACTTTTAATTATGAAATAATTATTATTATTATGAAAGAATAATGTAAATGTATGCTAAATCTACTTTCATCTGGAGCACTTTAAAACATGCTATGTAGTGGTTATAGTTATGTGATGTTGGTTTTAATTGAAATTTAACTTACCGTAATTTCTCGTAGATACCCCGCAGGTTATATAATCCAGTTTTGCACCAGAAATTTCAATTGATAAATAAATTTATATTTGTTCGGGCTCTTCCTTCGAAAAAGTATGACACATCTTACCTGCGGCTTATCTACCAGAAATTAGGGTAGTTAATTCTTTAAAAAAAATAATTCAAATACCTTTACATGAAAAACAAACATAATTTAAATGAAATTCAATTTAGTTATATTTCATGATTATAATAACAGTAGTAAGAGTAGTTTTGGTGGTGTGGTGGTGGTGGTGGTGGTGGTGGTGGTGATAGTACTAGTAATGTAGTGGAAGAGAAAACTGAGCTTTTTTGTGGTATAGAAAAAAATTCATTTGAGAAAAAACAAGCATTATTTTTAAATAAAAAGCGTATTCATTACTTACAAATGCCTATAGAACAATTTTTACTCCTCCAATACTATCTAAGTGGAAAAGCTATGTTTGGCAAACTTATAAATAGAATTCCTATATAAGTTCAGAAACGTATAACGCCACTAAAGAACCCAGCAGTATGTATTCTAATTATTTTTAGCAACTCTGTATATATTAATAATAGTAAGGTTACGTTAAGCATAATTTAAACAATTAAAATTCAAATGCGTTAGGTGAATATCAAACAGTTTTAATAGAAATTTAATTTAGTTATTTTTCTGAAAAGAAAATTCTGATACGCTGCATCAATAACAAAATTAATTTTAATTTATATTTAACACAGTTAATTTCTACTTTCTGAATATATTATGTAAGGAAAGTATTTACTGAATATAAAGAAAGTATTTTTTAATTTATTATCTAAATCAATGAACAATTCCTCCAAAACTCTGCAAACCACGGATAAAAATTTATTTTCTTTTTCTCAATACATTATTGCAGCTGTGGTGTAATTGTTTCGGTTAAATTTCTTCCATTTTTCATTATTTGAATCTCTTGAAATGCACGCATGGAAACCATAAATAAAATTTTACTTTCTTTATTTCAATACATTGTTGTAGATATTATGTTAGTTTCGAGAAATACACCTGGGAAACAATTCTTAAGAAGATTATACCAATCATTTTTTATTAAATACGAATTAAAAAAAAAAAAAAAGTTATTATGTAATATTGCTTATGGCCGAATACCGTTCAAGACGGAATGACAATTTCAATTTGAAATGCAGCTTGTATTACCAAAGTTAGTTTATATTCGTTTCGATTTTTTATTCTGTCTCATCAATGTGTATTTAGGCAATTAAAATAAACTATCCTTTGTTTAATCAACGAAAATTTTGACCTACAGAATTAATCCTTTCTCATAAGCGAAAGTCGTAAGCAATTGCATTGAAAATGCCGAAACAAAAAGCCATTAAAAAATAATGATCCATAAATAATGCAAGCAAAAAAAGTGTCATCTTGAAGTTGAAAAAGAAAGTTGCCGTACAAGCTGTGAAGCAGTGGGCGCTTTTTGTACTAGTGACACAGTTCCAACCATAAAAAAGTTCCACACCTGCAGGATTCCACCATCATCCTTTTTTACAATTTGTTTTAAAGAGTTCTTTTTTGTGTTAATTTATTCAGTGCACATATCTCAGAGACACTATACAAAAGTGTTTCGTGTCTTATAAAGAAAAAAAAAATTAAAAAGGCACTTTTAACCTCGAAGTGCTTTATATCAAGAAATCAGCATCCGGGTCATCATTTTTATATAACGTATAAGAAAAAATGATATCGTTTCATGTGCATTTGTTTTTTCTTTGCATTTTACATTTTCATTTCTAATTGATTTAAACTACAATAAAACGCATTTTCCACTTTCTTCTATCTACACAAGAAGAAAATATTACGTTCGTGAAAATTTTCGGCTGCCGCTTTTCGATTGACATGATTTTCGCTTTGAGATGTCCTAATCATGGTTTGACAATTTTTTAAAACGTCTATCAGTCTGTGTACAGTCGATAACAAAAACCTCCGAACACTAGCAAAAATTCCTATGTAAAAAAAGTGCACTTAATACAGTTTTGTCAAATAAATCCTTGTCGAATCCAGTTCTTAGTCAGTGTAAGACATGATTCGATAAGGATTTATTTAACAAAACCGTATGAAGTGTACTTTTTTACATAGGAATTTTTGCTAGTGTTCGGACACTTTTCTTACCGACTGTATGTGTGAGCACTGAAATACTGTGAAAAAGTAAATAAAAATATTGTGAGCCCTGTACCTCACGAAATAGTGGACGGAATTGAAACTTTTTTTTATATTTGATTGGACCTTGGTATAACATAGAACTAATTGAGTTTTGGTATACATCGTCCAACAGGTGGTGCTGCTATGCACAAGTTTTCCCCATTTGCGGAAAGACTTCTCTCAACTTCCAAAACGTATATGTGCGCTGAATTTGATATATGAAAAGACATTTATAAAAAGCTATGCTGATTCAGTTCGCATGCATATTCGCCTACCGGTGGCGCTGCTACGTTGCAATTTCCCCCATTTTCGGGAAGGCAACTTCTAACAGCGTATAAGTGCGTCGGCCAATAAGTGGCGTTGTTATCATTCACAATCTAGGATTTTTCAAATGGGTATATCATAGCATCCGTTGGTTAAAATTACACCAATCTGCATTTGTAAAATCTTTATTAAGAGTGAAGATACGTTCATTTAATTTTTATGCATTTGATAAGTGGCGCTGTTAGATAGAATGATATAGAATAAAGCTTTGTAACTGAAGTATAACTTTTTGGGGGCCATATTTTTATTGGTTTGGCTAAAGAGAAAAATCTTGACCCACAAATTTGCAGCCTTAATGTCCCATTATTATTGCTCATTATTCAGCTGTTAAAATTATATTTATTCTATATTATGCACATATAAGGTTAACACGCATAATAACGAGGTACATTTCGATATGAGTACCAACGAGTATGAGTACCAACCTACAGTACCAACGAGTACTCTTTTAAATTGATCAACCCTATATATTAGTATAACAGGATTATTGCTTTCAGTCAGATATTCCCAACGTCATCATTTGCTGTATATCACCTTGAATATGTCAGGTTTTTCGCTATACAAAGCTAGCTATACTGTTCAAACCATCGCTACAAAAATTGTCACTTACTAATCAGGGCAAACTCTAGCTAGCACTGTTTTTTTTTTTTTTTTTTTTTTAACTCATTTGAATAATTCGTTCCAAATATATTAAATAAAAACCCCATTTAAACTATAAAATTATTAAAAAGGTAAGCAAGTCGATGCCAAAAAAATTACACATTCATCTTTTTCGATATAAGGGAAAATAAATTTATTTGCACGTGAATAACAAATATATTTATTTTATATAAGAAAAAAAATTATACTTAATAATTTTATTTTATTTCAATAGAGGTATAAGATAATTATTGTATGAAATTGTAAAAATTATTACAAAATTAAAAATCTGGAGTGTCTCCACTCGACTTTCGAAACATAAAGTAATTAACGGTTGTTTAAATAAATTAAGAAAAGTCTTTAAATAAAAAGAGAGAGAGAGAAAATTATAAGAGGGTGTTTGAATATTTTCCCCAAATAATATGGGACCGCGGTAGTCCAATCGGTAGAGCGCCGGCCTCGCAATTGGAAGATTGCGGGTTCGGTACTCGAGCCGGCCAAAGACCGTCGTGTACACTAATGGTGGCTGGTGCGCGTAAAATCTGCCGTGGCCGCAATGTCCTCCATGTTCCCATCAAAAATTATACCTCTGGGGGTCACCGAAGCGGGAGAGCCATCCCTTCCGTGGAGGATCAAAATTAAGATGGCATGTCTCCGGACCACCTCTAGGAGTGAGTTCCAGCCCGTTGCCAATTGCCCATCTGCGCAGCACTAGTGCGACGTAAACCAACCCCAAATAACCCCACATAATATGTTGTTTAATTTAGCGCTACGGCATTCAAATATTTTGAGCCCATACGTCATAATGATAATGAATTTTTAGTTGTGTCCCTGTAAAAATCTGTAAGTTCTAGATTCACCAAAATCCACATAGTTTATGCGATAGTGACCAATAACATGTATAAAAACATTAAAGCTCAATCGAATGAGGAATTTAGACACTATCGCATTTTAAATAATTTCAGCCCATTGGCCATAATAATACTGAATTTTTCGTTGCGTTCCGGTTTAAAAAAAAAAAATATATATATATATATAAGTACTGGATTCACCAAAATTAATAGGGTTTGTGCAACGGCGATCGATAACATGTTTATAAATATTCAATTCAATCGAGTAAGGTGTTTAGACACTATCGCATTTTACACAGAATTTTTCTTTGTGTCTCTGAAAAAAAAAAAAAACTATAATTGCTAGATTCATCAAAATCAATAGGGTTCGTTCTACGATGACCTATAACATACGTCCCAACTTTCAGCTCATTCCGACAAAGCGTTTAGACGCTATCGTGTTCACTCACATACATACAGCGGGTTGGGGACAAAATCTCGCCTACATAAATGAATGGAAAGCAAAAAGGAGTTGGTAATTTTTAATAATGTTGAATAAAATTTCATGACAACACATGCCTTAGTCAGAGCACCGGTATACACACAAACCCATCACAAAAATTGTTATAAATTTTGCTTAAAAGAGTTTAAAGACTATGTTTATTAACTTTTTTTTTAAAGATTAGTCATAAAGAATTCAATCGTGCTTATCTATTTTAAAATTTTTAATTAAGGATTGTGAACAGTGTTCAGCTTTGATGTCAGCAGTGATGTACAATATTTTTAAAATGTATTTTGAATGGTGAAAAACAAATGATAAAATAACTTTAATATAGATAAAATAATAAAATTCCATTCTATAATGTATTTATTTATTTTAATTAATTAATATTAATTTATAAGGCCCTGTAGCCTTCACCAGAGATCACATGTGACAGAAATACAAATTTTCAAATAGATCATATTATTTGTTTGATGCGACATTTTGTACCGCGATATTATGTCCGGATTCCACATACAGCCATACATCACCGTAAAAATAGCAAAAATAAACTCATGGGACCTCAAAACGTGTAGAAAAACCAAAATTTCAAAGTCGGATTTTTGTCATGATTATATATATGGGAAATTATATTTCCCGGCTATCATCTCCACTGTGTGATGTCACTGTGTACGCAGCTATCACGTGTGTACGTCACTGTGTATCATCACCACCCCCTGTAGATAAAGAAAGCCTTCCAACTGAATAGGGGCGTCACAATAGTTAGGCCGATCGTAAGAAAGACGGGTAAGCTTTATTTCAGTGATAAAGCTTGCTTATTTTGATTATCGTTATGAAGCTACTCTTTGTTTATAAAATTAACAGTAAATCTCAATATTTTATTAGTAATCTTAATAAAATAATGTTTTATAAGAAACGATAAAATCCATTTAAAATCCGACAGAAATAAAAATGATAACTTATTTTTTCGAATAATCTTCCATTCTTCTTTCATAAAAGCCAAAAAACAAATGAGAAGATTTTTTGAAATAAATAAGTGTCAGACAAAAAAAAAATACAAACCTAATTTTTTCTTCAGTGAAATATCAGAAATTTATTATTATTATGTATGTATAGACTTCAATTTCTTTATCAGTTATAATTTCTAAAAATTAGGTTAACATACAATAATAATATTTTCATATTTATATTCGTAGAAATAGCCTATGAAGAATCATAAGCATTTTAAATAATTTATTTCATTATATATATATATATATATATATATATATATATATATATATATAATGTAACAAGTTAACTGTTCATTTATCTCTTTAAAAATTTCACTAAGATTTCTATATATAAATATTATGTTATTCTCTTCTTTCATAGCTATTTTCTCAAAGTAACAATAATAAAATATTGACTTTTTATATTTGTGGAAATATTATACAGTGAACTATTTTAAATCAACCAAAACATTATATAAATATGCTTGTTGTTTTGGGTTTTGATCATTCTATATATATATATATATATATTCATTTTTAAAAAGTTTTAATTAATATATATATATAAACTACTCTATAAATATAAATAAAAACCTATATAAAGATTGTAGAAAGATATATATAATCTTTCTATAGGTGTTTTAATTCTGTTGATTATTTATAAGCAATAGAATTAAACCTCCTTTGAATAATTAATTAATAAAATCATCATTAAACAGTTTTATGAAAAAATATTGTTTCTTTCAAGATATAAATTGAATGGGAATACAGAAACATGTTTTCTTAAAAACATGTTACAGTATGTGTTCACTTTTTTTTTTTTTTTTACTCTACTGAAGTTAAATGTTTTTACATTAAAAAAGCTAAATGTACAAAAATAAAATAAATAATAATGATCTCATTATTACCTTTTTTTGTTAAATAACCTTATTTGGTTATTTATTCATTATTATTATTTTTTTTTTAATGCTATTTTGTTGTTTTTATTCAGTAGGTATTCGGTATTTTTCAGCTCGTTATTATTGAGTAATGTACTTTCTTGTCATATATTAAAATAATAATAATAAATATCTCTGCTTCCAGTGGGTAACTCAATATTAATTAAGGCGTATACTTTCAATCGTCTAAAAAAGGTGCAATGTTATTATTTATATATGTATATATATATATATATATATATATATATATATATATATATATATATATATATATATATATATACATGCACATGCAAGCACACACACATTCATTTGTGTATTGCTTCATCTATTTATCTGCAATAATTTCTACTTTTAAATTTGCTAAACATAACTACACACATAAATTTCATATTTTAAAATGTATGCTTTTTTAAAAAGCTCGAATAAGCACAAATATTTTAAAAGAAGTAAACACACAAAAATCAAGATTTAATATTTTTATTAAACACATCTTAATTAGATTCAAAAGTGCGATGTACAATTCAATAATAAAAAATATTTTTCCAATATCTGTATTTTAATAATGATGAGCATGTGAAATAACACCAGTACCCTATTCAAAATAATTTGCGACAAATACACGTATAAATAATAATATAAGTTATTTGAAGGATTATTTCTCTTTTAGAAGTTTATTTGTTTATTTTCCGTTTATTATCGAATTGTAAACTTATCAATTATAGCAATTTATCAATATGAAGACTGTACTTGAATGCATGTAACTTTTATTCATAGAAATTCTCCCAAGAGATGAAACAAATTCATTTTTAATAATTTATATTCAAATATTAAGAAGTTAAAAAAAAAGAAAAAGTAGTTAAAATAAAATTATATACAGAAAAAATTAAAGAAAAAAAAGAAAAAAAGCCTAATTTATATATATATATATATACATATAATTTTTTTTTTTTTTTTTTTTTTTTTCTAGAATAACACCAATAGGTTTGAAATTTCAGTTATATTTTAAAAGAGAACAAACTGTTATTATAAAATAATAAAAATAATTAATTACATTTAATTAAAACTTCATGAATAACCTTCAGTTGAAAAGGTTTGGATTCATCTAAACTGATGAAACTCTTATTTCATAGTATTCAGTATTTTATCACAATTTGAAATTTAATTAATCTTTACTTTCAAATTATTTTGTAAAATTAAATCCTGTAAAAAATAAATAAATAAATAAAGATTTAATGATTTGAATGATTTTACACTTACATTCTTCCCTTGGATGTTCAATATATTCTATTTGTTATAGCTATATATTGTTTAATTGTTATAATGCAAGGCAAAACATTATGTGGGGAATGCCTTTTTATAAACAGACATTAAAGTTAGCACTGTATAATAAGTTTCATCAAGGAGGAAGATATTTTAAAAATGAAACTAAAAATCTGTTAGCACAGAATTACAGATAAGTCTTTCAAATTAATAGCGCAATAGCAGCATTTGTAATCTGAATGTTATAAATAATAATAATTCTTTATAATAATCAAACACGAGGAAGGAAGACTGAGTTAATCAATAAATAATTACATATGGAAATAAAGCATTTTACAACAATAGCCATTGAAAAAGTAAATAATAATAATAATAATAATAAATAATAATAATGCTCCCCCTCCCCCCCCCTCTCTTTATATATATATACAGCCTGTTCTTTTTTTTTTTTTTTTTTTCAATTTAAAATTCTTTTGCACAATATGCTATTGTAATATCTCCAACTTTCTTTTATCTTATTTAAAATAAATATTTCTTATTATTTATTAGAAATAAAACTTAAGCTGCATTTAAAGTCATAAGTTTTCGTTTTTTATTTTGTACATTAAAATTTAGTTGGTCATTAACTTTTTTGTAGTAATTCTTTAAAAATAGATTTGTAGACTTTTTACAAATTTCAGTCAATAGAAAGTTAGCTGTATGGTTATTTTCACAGGTTTCTACGTCAAGATAATTTTCGGTGATATTTAGAATATCTATTGTTAAATTACATGCTACTGCTCTTTTATTTTGTACTTTTAAAAATGTATTTTCATATTTTGGCGATAGCAGTTTTGAAATAATTATATAATTATGCAATATTATTGTGTTTACATCATTAGTGGGATATTTTAGACCTCCACGATCTAAACTTTTAATTAGCAAAAAACAACGTTCATCTGCGGTACTAAATCTCTATCTAGTGAAAGTTTGTATTTACAAATTCTACACTTAATTTTTTTAAATATAGAGTGAATACAATATCCTGCAACATAAGTTAATGCTGGATGCAATGATTCTAATTCCTTAATGTCATCATTTGAAATAAATATTTCTCTCAGAAATGGTGGTATACTACAATTTAGTCCATATGCATCATTACTGTCGTTTTCTATTGGAGCCATGTTAATTGTACCATGAATATTGGATTTAAGAATTAAAGGTAGCATTGACTGAATTCTGAGTTTTTTTTCTACCTCAAATACTTGTGTCACTGAAACATTATACTGACATCCAGCAAACTGGCGATATTTTCCAAAACGACTTTCTAAAGCATCAGTTTGTAATTTACCTGTCAAAATATAATCAAACCCCAATTCTTCAACACAATATTTTGTTAATTCAATAGTAGCATATGTTGTTTGTTTCAATGCTTGCATAGTCTCTCGAGAAAGTTTCCCAGATTGCATGCTTAATCTCTCCCATTTTTCTAGCCAGTTTAGAAATATATGTAAATAAAAGAAACCTTCATTATCCTCATTTGAAGTTAATGGATATTGGTGAATATTACGCTTATGAAGTCCTTTAAATACAGATTTTACATTCATAATCTCAAACCAAATATTAATAATTCTTAAGTAATTTGCAGTATCAATAGCATTTGAGATATTATTACTGGGGCCTACAATTTTTAAACTTTCACAAACAGTGTCATTGAATATGTTTAAAGCTAATTGAACATTTTGTCTTTCAATATTTGTAGGACACAATGACTTTACAGTTAATGTATGGGCACATTTAACAAGCCCATCTCTTTCTAACTCATAAAGTTTTCTTAAAGCAATAAAAGAAGCTGTTTTAATACAGTCTTCATTTGTATCTGACACAGAATCAAATGCTGGATAAAACATGGATTGTTCAGAATTTTTTTGATTAAGCCAATTATTTCTTATAGATTTCAGTAAATGAACAGAATCAATAATGTAAAAGATAGGTTTTTCTTTATTTGCTGGATTTGGGTAACATATGCTTAATTTTGGAGGCTGTGCAAAAAGAGATACAGCTTTTTTATTAATGGCATTGTTATCACTAGTTATGCAAATGACATTAAAACCAATATTTTCTAATTTTAGAATTATTTTTGAAATAATGGTATGTAACATTTCAGCTGATATTGTTTTAACAGGTAAAATATGGATAACATCCTTATAGGCTGATTTTAAACTCTGGATCATAAATACAAAAGCAGAATTTGCAACTTTTTCTGAATTATATGATGTGCCAATTATATCCCCACATTTAAAATCTAAAAATTCCTTTAAATGAATTTCATCCATCATAATATTTATATTTTTATCACAGTCTTTAAGGTAATGAAATTTTTGTTGGGCATATAGCAAAAAATTCTCATCAAAAGATTGTATTCTAGGATCAATATTGTAAGACGAAGAGAGTTTATGTAATGTGTTGGGATGCGGTAAAATCAAAACAGACCTATTTCTTAGAAATCTATAGCTGTGTGATGAAATTGAGTGCAATAAACAGCATAAAACTAAAAGATCTGAACTATACCTATGTCTGGTTTTACTTATCCCTAATAACTGAATTTGTTCAAATAAAAAATCTATTATTTCGTATTCACTTTGGGAAAGAATTTGTTTCATCTCTTGAAAAATATCTTTAATTATGGATTTTAAATAATTTAGTTTACTATCTGAAGTATTACTATTATAATTAGTTAATTTTTCTAATAAAGACAAAAGGCAATTTATATTATTAATGCAGATTGGCAAATTGATATTATCAATGTTAGTTAAAGATATATTCTTATAAAAAACACTTACCATTAAGTCTTTATCAATGACTACGGAAATAATTATTTCGGGTACTGGCGTTGATGACAAATGTATAAAAATAATTTTAGAGTCTAATGTTATAGTTGTGAAGGTATTAGGAATATCTATTGTTTTTAAAATATCTGAAAGTTCATTCAAATTATGAAAAGAAGATTTCTCTTCTTGCATTTTTTGTTCTTCTAAACTTAATAGAATTACTTTTGAAAGTTGCTCGTTCTCGATCCTTTCATATTTGTCCGCCGGAGCTTCTCTAGATGTCTTGTTTTTAGATAAGTATGATGGACATCCTTCAAATATGCATGGAATTGCATCTTTTTTCAATCTGGGCTGTAACAAAGAGGCACAAATTTTGTTTCCTGTTGCAGGGTCATAGCTTTCTGCAGAACGTCTAATGTCTTGAACTTTAAAATGCAATTCACACACCTAAAGTGTAAATAATGTGAAATTTAAAATTTGCATTTTTTTTTTTTTTTATTTTATTGATGAAAAACTATTACATTTTAGTAATTCTAATTTTATAGCTATGAATTTATATTATACTTTTACGGTAATGTTAAAATATGAAATTAATATTTTACAAAATATAATTTTAAAAGTTTTATTGTTATTTATTATTAGTTTAAACAAGAGAAATTTGTAGTGATTTTTTTTTTTTTTTTTTTTTTTTTTTTAAGAAAGGAGGGGGGGGGGGTATTTAATTTTAATTTTATAATACTATTAAACAGGTAAATTACAATATTATACTAAAATAAATTAAAAATTTTCTTTTTTAAATTCAATGAAATAGAGATTTTTGGTGATAAAATTACTGAAAATTTTCTTGCCTCTGAAGAAATATAATTTTGGGACTCAGAAATAATATTACTTAAATTTATTGCAATATTAATTGTTTAAATATTAATAGACGTATAAATTATCTCTAAAAAAAGAGTTAAATTGAACACGTGCCATTTGTTAATTATATTAGAAACACTTTAAACACACGTAAAATTAAATTTTATTTAAAAGATGTTAAAAAATTTTATCCGAAGCTTTTCGCTTTAATAGTAAAGCATGTTTCTAATATAATTAATAGACGTAATTTAATATTATATTAAATTAATTTAAATAATAATTTTTTTTTCTTTGAAATTCAGATGAATGAAAATGTAAACAAATTAATTCTGTTTAATTCATGCATTAACTAATACTTCTCAGCAAATTTTATATTTATCAACCTAATTCTGCGTAACTATACAGCTTTAAAAAAATTTCATTCACTCCTAACTAAAATAACTTATAAAACATAAATTTAACTTACCTTAAAATTTGCAGTAATATTCATATCTTTTCGAGGAATGGTATTAATCCATTTTTCTCGTAATTCTGGATCCTTTGGCAAGCTAAAAACAGACACTTTAGGTCCTGTGGCATAATTGCCATTACAAAATGGTATGATACATTTAAAAACCATAATTTAAGATTTAATTATCTTAAAAAATTCATAATTAACGAAAGGAGAACCACGTGCAGGTGCAACAACGCTTAACGAAAGAAAAATGTAGGGGAACAATATGAATTCTACGCTACGCTGATAGTATTTCCCGTTCCCCCTATGCATATAAGGTGTGTAGAAATCCTGTTTGAAGGGTTACAAAAATTCGAAGAGCGATAACCTCTTCGTAATAGGTAGCCTATCCGAAAATCATCGGCCTAACTATGATTCCGTCAACTACCTTTAAGGAAGCTGTTGGAAGGCTTTCTTTATCTACAGGGGGTAGTGGTATCATCCCTTTCACTGTATGCGTGCGCACCTAACGCGCGCTAGTTAGTTAGTTATTGAGTTGACGTGGAGCGGTTGTGAGAAAGACAGACGGTCTTCTCCGCTCGTAAAATATGTATATGTTAGTGTTTCTGTAATGTCCCTTTTCTTTATTTTAATAAATGTTGTAATGTTATACTGGTCTGTAGCCGTTTCCCTATATTTTGGGGGCTCGACCTATCCCGTTAAATTCTACCCCTAGATGGACGTTACTAACGGAAAAGCCGCTATTTTGTTTTCAACACAGTAGCGTGAAGACGAATGTTTCAATTATTTTTTTCTTAATAAAATGACTGACGAAGTATCCTATAGTTGATAAGACGTTTGAATAATATTTAATAGACGTTCTCAAGTGTTCTTCATTTTATCTTGAAATGTTCTTCGTTTCATCTAATGGACGTTATTCCATAACGGATGAAATTGTCCGGTTTTTTTTATGAAATACCAGAGTTGCAAGTAATATTATTTTATATGCCAACATCATGCCGATGACTTGGAGTTTTTCAGTATTAGTGCTCCCTTCTTCATGATCGACGTATTCTTGTTCTTAAAGTGCTTCATTTCCGAAGTGATTCTATTTCAGGTTTTGTTCCTTATGTTTTTTTTTTCTACCTTCGTTAGCTGCAATAACCATCGCTGCATCTGCATGGGACTGTCCTTAATGTCAGGTACGAGCATGCATTTTTTTTTTCTCCTCTTTGTATGATAGTATATAAAAAAAAAAAAAAAAAAAAAAAAAAAAAAATGTTTTCATTTGTAGTTTAAATTTGGATTTAAATTAATTCATTGCCGTTTTACGCCCTTTAAAGATGACTTGCTTGTTGATTTTATATAACTAAAGAATTTTTTTCCCCCCATATTCAATTACTTTCCATGAATAAAAAGATATTCTGTTCCCCAATATTTATTTATTGTTCTTAAAATATATATGTTCTGGTTTTAATCCATTTTTTTTTTTCAATATTTACTTAAAAAAAAAAAAAAAAAAAGAACAATTTTTTTTTTTTACTTCTGTTTCCTTATTTTATGTTTCTTGCATCCTAAAAATGGCCCTTAATTTAGGCGACCTTCCGCTAGTTGCAAATTCTTTGAAATATTCTAAAACAAATACCATAAAATTGCTAAACAGGCTATTAGGATACCCAACATTTGATCATCAATCGCGTAAACGTATGCGAAATTTTAGCGGTTTTACTGCCGATTTCGACATTAATAAACATCAAGAAAACATTTTAAAAACGTTTAATTTATCCGATTTTATATCAATCGCTAATTCGCTACATTTAGAACCAGTCGGTAGTAAGGAAAATTTATGCAAAGACATTTTTAATGCACTTACTAACTTATCTGAGTTTCAGAAAACATTAGATACTAGTTTTTTATCAGACGAAGACGATCTCAGTGTAAATAATCATTCTGTTGAAACCCATTCTTCGATCGTTCCAAATAGTTCTGTTTTTCAAACCCAAAGCGAAACTTTCCATTCGAGTGTTCAAAATATTTCTCCGAATGACGCTGCAGACGCAATGTCTGATTTGAGTAATCATTTCTGGTTTCTCCTCAGAGACTTAGCTAGCACATGTAGAACTTTTTCTGGAAATGATTCATATTCTATTCGTAATTTCTTTAATGACATTGAGGAACAATTCTGTTTATTTCCTAGTCTTACCGATCAACAAAAACTTATTTTTGCTAAACGTTTAATTAATGGTTCTGCTAAAACATTTTTATTTTCGCAACGAAATCTTAATACTTACGAGTCATTTAAAGCCGCGTTAATTTCTGAATTTTTGGATACCATACCATCCATCGAAATACATAAACAATTAGAAAACAGAAAAATGCGTCCTAATGAAACTGCTACGCAATATTTTTTAGCGATGCGCGAAATTGCTAACCGAGGTAACGCTATTATTGACGATTCTTCAGTAATTCAGTACACCATTCAAGGTATACAGGGTAACCCCTCTGAAAAAATTCTTCTCTGTGGAGCAAAATCTTTTTCAGAATTTAAAGAAAAATTGCGTATTTATGAAACTGCTCTTAATACAATAAACTTAAATCAACGAAATTCAGTTAATTATAAACAAACATATGACAGTCGAAAACGCAGTACTGGTCACACACAATCAGCTTTCACTCGCGAATCCAAATTTAATACTGGTCCGGCATCTCAAAATAAATTACGTTGTTTCAATTGTAACGATATCGGTCACTTATCTAAATTTTGTCCTAACCGTTCTCGTGGCCCTAGGTGCCTTGCATGTGGTCTTTTTGGACACAAGTCTACCGATTGCCGCCGAACCGCTGCAAATGAAGGACCTCCTTCCAGAGATAGAGTTAACACTGTACATGAATCGCATGCTTCTCATATGTGTAAACAAGTTAAAATTAGTGGTAATGAATTAACTGGTTTGGTTGATACTGGTAGTCAGTTAACCCTTTTGAAACATTCTGCATGGACAAAAATAGGTTCCCCACCGTTGTCAAAAATTAATAAATCCTTAACTGGTTTTGGCTTTGCGCGTATACATGTCATCGGTACTTTTAATTATTTTATTACTATAGACGATCAAGAGTTTTCAGCAACTATTTCAGTTGTACCCGACGTGTCCACATTTTATGACCTTATAATTGGATGTGACGTCATCCAACAAGCGAACATTAGCATTTCACCCACCGGTGTTACTTTTTCTAGTTTTTCACAACAAAATGAGTGTACCGCAGATCCAAATTTTATCATGACGATCACTGACGATAGTCCTAAATTTGATATTGGCCCTAATGTTTCACGACATATTCGTAACGACATTAACAAACTGTTGTCGACCTATAAACCTAATAAAATCAAAACTGCGAACATTGAGCTTAACATCACTTTAACTGACGATACACCTATTTTTCACTCACCCCGACGTCTACCCTTTACCGAACGAGACATTGTAGACGCACAAGTCTCTGAATGGCTTAAAGATGGTATTATCGAACCAGTGTCCTCCCCATATGCCAGCCAAGTTGTAGTTGTTCGAAAAAAAGATGGTAAACACAGAGTTTGCATCGATTACAGGAAGCTCAATCGTAAGTTAGTTAAAGATCACTACCCCCTCCCCCTAATTGATGATATTTTAGATCGACTTCAACATGCAAAAATTTTTAGTACGATAGACCTACGTAATGGATTTTTTCATGTACCCGTAAACAAACAGAGCCGCCCTTTCACTAGTTTTGTAACCCATAACGGTCAATTTCAATTTCGCTTCATGCCTTTCGGACTTAGCTCCTGCCCTTCAGTGTTCATGAGATATATAAATGCCGTTTTTAGAGACTTGATTGCTGCCGGCATAGTACTCCCTTATATGGATAATCTTGTAATTCCCGCGAGTAACGAACATGAGGCCGTAGAACGTCTAAAAACTGTTCTTCAAACAGCAAGCGAGTACGGACTCGACATAAATTTTAACAATTGCCAATTTTTACATACAAAAATAGATTTCCTCGGTCACATAATAGAAAATGGTAAATTTTTGCCATCCCCCTCCAAAACTAAAGCTGTTTTAAATTACCCAGATCTGAAAAATGTTAAAGACGTACGTAGATTCCTTGGCCTTACAGGATATTTTAGGAAATTTATCCCTCATTTTTCTACCATTGCAAAACCCTTAAGTGATCTTCTGCGTAAGGACACCCCTTTTCAATTTCAAAATGAACAAAGAGCCGCATTTCAAAAATTAAAATATTTACTTTCCCAAGAACCAGTTCTCAATATTTTTAATCAAAATTCCCCTATTGAGGTACATACAGACGCGTCTATAGATGGCTTGGGGGCAGTCCTGTTGCAGAAAAACATGCATGATAATCAATTCCATCCAGTCTTTTATTTTTCGAAGAAAACATCTGATAACGAAAGAAAATACACTAGCTTTGAACTTGAAGTTCTGGCTGTGGTAGAAGCCCTCAAAAAGTTTAGAATCTACCTGCTCGGAACAAATTTCAAAATTATCACAGACTGTGATGCGTTCGTCAAGGCACTTAATAAAAAAGAAATAAATTCCCGCATTGCACGATGGGCTCTGTACCTTCAAGAATTCCATTACAACATTGAGCATCGAACAGGTTCCCGCATGGCGCATGTGGACGCTCTAAGTCGAGCTCCACAATGTTTCATCATCCAAGATAGCCTTCATATAAAGCTTTTGAAAGCTCAGCAATCTGATGAAGAAGTTCAAGCATTAAAAATGCTCCTGCAGTCCACACCTCATGATAATTACACTATAAAAAATAATCTTCTATATAAAACAGTGAACGGTGTTGATTTACTCGTCGTCCCTAACGACTTGCAGAATAGCATAATTAAAGAAGCGCACGAGCGTGGACATTTTGCAGCACTCCGTACCCAAGAGCTAATAAACAAAGATTTTTATATTCCTCACCTCAAAGACAAAATCGAAAGTTGCATTAAAAATTGCATAAAGTGTATACTCTATAATAGAAAACGAGGTAAACAAGATGGTTTCCTCCACCCAATTGATAAAGACGATGCACCCCTGCACACATACCATGTTGATCACCTTGGTCCCCTAGCTACTACATCAAAAAAATACAAGCATATATTGGTCGTTGTTGATGCGTTCTCCAAGTTTACCTGGCTGTACCCTACAAAATCTACAGACGCCGCAGAAGTTATTAGCCGACTAGAAAGCCAACGATCCATCTTCGGTAACCCCGCCAGAATTATCACAGATCGAGGTCCAGCATTCACTTCCACTGCATTTAAAGACTATTGCCACGACCAAAATATAACCCACATACCAATTACAGCAGGTTTACCAAGATCGAATGGTCAAGTTGAAAATAAAAATTCTACTATCATCGCAGTCTTATCCAAACTATCATCCGACAACCCCGAAAAGTGGTTTTCCCATGTGCCTGCTCTCCAACAAATCCTCAATTCGACATTTCAAAGAAGCATAAAGACGACACCGTTTCAATTACTATTCGGTACCAAGATGAAAAATAAAGATGACATCAAGATCCTGGAGCTTCTCAACGACGAATCTACAAACACATTCCAGAGGCAACGTGAGGAGCAGCGTATCGACGCGAAAAAACAGATTCGAATAGTGCAAGAAGAGAATCGCAGGCAGTATAACCTTCGAAGACGACCAGCTGCTAAATTCCAAATCAACGATTTAGTCGCAGTTAAACGCACCCAGTTCGGGCCTGGTCTGAAACTAAAACAAAAATTTTTAGGTCCATACAGGATAACCAAAATAAAACCAAACGACACATATCACGTCGTCAAGTGTGACTTCGTAGAAGGCCCATTCAAGACCAGCACATGCGCTGAATTCCTGAAACCTTGGACCGACACTTTTGCAACACTTACTTAACATATTTCTTCAGGACTTTTTATTTTTTTTTTAAACTTAATTGACATAGTTCTTCAAGACTTTCTATTTTTTTTTTTTTTTTAAGAACTCTTCCTTGGACATTTTCGTGTGCACAATTAAACTTTTTTTTAAATCATACGTTGAACTTGAACTTGCCAAAATAAGAACTCTCCTTCTAACGAACTGTTTTTTTTTTTTTTTTTTTTTCCCCATGAACATTCTTCAATATCTGATTTTTTTTTTGTGAAAATTATCTACCTATTTTTTTTCTACTTGTCTGTATGTATATTAACATCTTATCTTATTTTATTTTAGTATTTTGACCATATGATTCAGGTTTTGAGTGTAATATTTACAATATTTTCCATTTGGTAATGTATACAATTTTTTTTTTTTTAATAATGCAGCTCTATTATTACTGTATCTATAATTCTATTATGTAGTGTTGTGTTGTATATTGTTTATTTTTTTTTATTTCTTTTGTTTTTGTATAATTTAATTTTTTTTTTTTTTTTTGTTTAATAACCTTCAGGCGAGGCCGCCTGCTTGGTCATGATGGCCGATATGGGAAATTATATTTCCCGGCTATCATCTCCACTGTGTGATGTCACTGTGTACGCAGCTATCACGTGTGTACGTCACTGTGTATCATCCCTTTCACTGTATGCGTGCGCACCTAACGCGCGCTAGTTAGTTAGTTATTGAGTTGACGTGGAGCGGTTGTGAGAAAGACAGACGGTCTTCTCCGCTCGTAAAATATGTATATGTTAGTGTTTCTGTAATGTCCCTTTTCTTTATTTTAATAAATGTTGTAATGTTATACTGGTCTGTAGCCGTTTCCCTATATATATGTATGTTTGGAAAGTCATAAGATAGCAGAAATTAAATCAGAAAACAGTACATTAATATTGATAGACAGGTGTACCTTAAATTTTGAAAGCCAGAAAAATCTAAAAGATAATACACGATTAAATATTGTGAAAATTAATATAAATCATTTTATTTTTACTATGAAAACGAAATAATATTCTAAAGGAGCACAAAAAGGGCAAATGGATTTAATTATACACTTCCATTAGTATTTTCTTATAAAAACGATCCAGTAAACTGGAACACAAAGAATTATAATATTATTCCTCTTATTTTATTTTATTTGGGAAATTAGAATATTTATTGCCAGGTGACAATTATTAGACGCTATAAAATTTTAAATAATTTGAGTCTATATGCTGATAAATAATTATTCTTTGTCTGTCTCTAAAAAATCAATATATCCCACACTCATATAAACTCATACAGTTCGTGCGACAGTGAATTACTCTATGGAACTCAGGTGATCTCAGTATAAATATTCCAAACTCTCATAATCGAATTTTTCCAAGATTACAGTACTTTCTACATATAATTTTGTTAGGTAATACATAATAGTAGGAGAAAAATAAACAAAAAGGAAAGTTATAGTAACACATGTATATATCTTTATATTTCTTCCCAAGTTTTATGTTGTTTAATGAATAGTAATGTATCCAAATTTTTTTTGTGCTTCCCTGTAAAAATGGTAAGCTCATAATATCAAATATTTATTTATTTTTATCTTTCCAATAATTCATCTTTACTAAAGTTATAATATTAATATATAATAATAATAAAGTTATAATATATACATAGAAAGGTAAAATATATAAAATAAAGATATCACTATGAATAATTTGAGCCCATAGGCCGCAATGTACAAAAATTCTAATTTCCAAAAAAGAAAAAAAGAACTAAGTCCTGCATTCTAATTAGGAAATTAGAATATTTATCGTTAAGGGACAATTATTAGACGCTATAGAACTTTAAATGATTTGAATCCGCAGGTCGATAAATAATTATTCTTTTTACGTCTGTAAAAAAACTATATATCCCACATTCATAAAAACTTACACAATTCGTGCGATTGTGACCTAAAACGTACCTACAAACTTTCAACTCAATAGAACAAAGCGTTTAGGCGTTATCGTGTTCACTCACACGCATACACACAGATAGGCATTACGTATAAATAGCAAAAATAAACTCAGGTGATCTCAAAACATATACATATACCACATTCGAATATTTCCAAGATTATGTTACTTTCCTTACATAATCTTGTTAGATAAAGAATACATAATATTCGGAAAGAAATAAATAAAAATTAAAATCATGGTAACGTACGTCTCAATATTTCTTCCCAAATTGTATGTCGTTTAAGGAATCGTAATGTATCCAAATTTTTTTGTGTTTCCCTAAAAAAAACTATAAATGGTAAACTTATAATATCAAATATTTATTTATTTTTATCTTTCAAATAACTCAACTTTACTAAAATTTTCTTTAAATAATTAGAACTATTTAAATTTACTTTAAATAGTAACTTTAATAGTTCGAGGACATAGACCTCAATGTACAAAAATTCTAGTTTGTATATATATTTAAAAAAAAAAAAGTCTTGCACTCCTGTACATCTGTATGGTTCATGTGATGATAACTTATAACATGCTTAGGAATTTAAATCGAAATCTAAATCGAAAATAAATTTTTAGATAAAAAATGCGGTAACATGCTCAAAAAAATTCTTAAATGCATTTAAAAAATAAAACCTAAACAGACAGGGATAAAGAGTGGTGTATACAGTGTACAGTCGGTAACAAAAGTATCCGAACACTAGCAAAAATTCCTATATAAAAAAAGTAGAGTTAATACTGTTTTCTTAAATAAATCCTTGTCGAATCATGTTCTTAGTCAGTCTAAGAACATGATTCGACAAGGATTTATTTAACAAAACAGTTTTAAGTGTACTTTTTTTATATAGGAAGTTTTGCTAGAGTTCGGATACTTTTGTTACCGACTGTATCTACATAAATAAGCCGCGGACGTATGTTGTCCTAAATTTCCTTTTATACTATCTCGTGATTAGGTCACATGGTTAAAAAAATATTAATACAAATAGCTAGATATATTTTTATAAAATGCATTTTACAAATAACTGTCATTGCTTTTTAAATCTGATGATAAAAATTTAAACAGATAATTATACAGAACATAACATTTAAAAGTAACAATATGTTTCGAACTTAGCATCCTCACTAAAAACAACTTTAAAACATTTTAATTCAATAATTTTATAAAGTTTTTATCATTGAGAAATTTTTAAAATATTTTAAGATAAATATCTGAAATGGAAAAATTACAGCAAAATATTAAAGAAAAGAAGTCGTCTGTGGATTAACGGCCCTCTTCACTTACCGTCGTCGGAAGCCCGAGCAAATGATTTTCTATGTGGAAATTTTCTTTACAAATGACTTATTAACTAACACATATTTTTAAATTCTGTTTTCACATTCATAAAATTTCCAACTGTTAAATTGACGGACCTTTTTCAAAAATGTATTTTTTAAATTTTTAATATTTTGTTTTGAAATTGCAAAATGGAAAAAATTCACATATTGAAAATTCGCATTTTGCAACTTCAAAATAAAATATAAAAAAATAATTTTTTAAAAAAGGTCCGTCAATTTAACAGCTGGGAATTTTCAGAATGTGAAAACAGAATTTAAAAATATGCATTAGTTAATAAGTTATTTGTAAAGAAAAATTTCCCGTAGCATTTGCTTCGGCTTCCGGCGGCGTTGAGTGAAGAGGGCCCTTAATTTGTTAGAACGTCTCTCCGTTTTGAAAAAAAAGATACACTTGAAAAAACATTACGCATATTCATATACTTAGTCATTATTTTAATTTTTTTTTTCAAATAAAATATGTCAGTAATAATAATAATAATAATAATAATAATAATAATAAAATTAAAAATATGTATTTGGATCACAAATAGCCTAAACAGCAAAAATGGTTTCAATGTAAATATTATTATACATTTTATCTTTATATAACAAGTCACAAAATTTATGTATATGATCCCTATGCATAGCATTCAATTTTTAATTAAATGTAAATCACTTAATTATAAATGTACAGGCAAGTAGATTTTTGTAATGATGTTGTTACATTAAAAATTAAAAAACTTAACGGACCAAATTTGTCTTGAGAAGTTGTATAAAAACTTAAAAGTGTAACTTTTTAAACATTTACTCGAAGAAATTCTTATTAATTTAACGTTTAAAAGTTCTTAATTTAAAGTTTTTAAGTACCTTATTTTCAATACTTCTGCAATTTGCATTTTTCACTTATCACTAAAAGTTAAAGAATTAATCATAGCTTCAATATTTTTGAGTCACCCTAATAAGGCATAAAATGTTTTGTTAAACGTTTTACATTTGAAAAAGGCGTTTAATTTAATTTTTAATTAAATGTGATTTTTGTAAAGCTAATTTATTTTAAACGCATTTACTACACAAACAATATCAACAATACGTTGAAAATTTTCCTTACAATTAATTTCTTTGGAAAATACGGTTGCGTTTTCTTTATACGGGTGATATGATCAAAGTATGTGATGTAATATAGTGAGAGTGCACAAAAATCTCACAGAGAGCACAGACCCGTTGAAGAGAACTCACGACAAAGGTGTGACTATTTTATAATCAGGACGGTCAATTTTGAAATGTTTGTCTACTTTGTTGCGCATCTTCCTTCGAATCGCTAAAAATGGAGCTGATTGGTAACATCTGTATGCTTCAAACAGCTATCCGAGTGTGGACATAAGCTCATAGTTAGGCTTGCAAATTTTTATTCTATCTTCTTTTAAATTTTGCTGTACATTTCATTAAAGCTTTTTAGTTATTAGCTAACGAAATTATTTTTAAGAAAAAAAGAAGCAAGACATTCTCCAGGTAATATTCAAAATTATGCTTTTCGAAGAAATAATTCCGTAGAGACTATTCCTTCTATAATTGCTCGAGAAAATTTCAATGTATAAGAGCAAGAAAGTAATGAGAAAGAAATAGATTAAGAACTAATCTGTAATTATGAGTCTATTTCATAAGTTCTGTTACACACCCATGAACCGACTTTTAATCATCTCATTTCGTCCCAACTCCGTCCACATAACGGTACTTTCTACTTTTTCTGGGATTTATTTATGTCTTTTACAAAAGTAGGTCATGGTGCATTACGATAAGCACCCAACAATCTTGTCCATGTGAATTTGACTTTGACGAAAACAGAATAGCGGATGAGTTTCATTATTCAAAAAAGAAAAGGTACAAAAGAAAAAATAAATTGTCTTCAAGGACGGCCTTCTGTGCATTATATGAAGAAGAAATAAATTCTTTGATGTCACAAAAATATTTTGTGATTGGTATTCTTTCAGTGGTCTATTTCTAACTGCATGGTTTTATAATATTAAGTTTTTTTTTCTCCTCAAAGTTGAAATCATATTATCTTCGAGGGATGCTTTATAGATTAATATGGAGGTTAGGTCATTTTGTTATTACATAATATACTGTAGCGTGTGAAAATATGACTAGCAGGCTTCGCTGAGCACTATATTTAAAGGATTTCTTTTTAATTGAATAATTGAAACGTTTAAACAAATATATTTCGATCGGTGACTATTTTCGTCACAGTTTTAGTATGGGATCTCCTCGACAATATCAAACATATTTTGAACTTCTCGATTCTGTGCAACAAAATTATTATTAAAACGAATATTCTCGAAAACAGTCATATAGAAACGTTAATTCTTCGAATATTCTGGAAACAGTTGAAGCTGTTACTCGTACAGTAAAAGTCACTATACGATGAATGGTCTGGAACAGTAAAAAAAAAAAAAAAAGTCACTTGTTCCTCAGGAGTAAAGCAAATAACATCAAATACTCCAGAGCAGAAATTTTCGCTCACTCACGAAAAATATCCAATCGCTTAGAGCTCAATCCTTAAAGTGCAATCACTCAGAATAGGTCTCTGAGACTGACCAAACTGGAAGTGAATGATCTGCCCTTTTATTTTCACTTTGCCTGTAAAACTACTTTCACTGCAACAGTGCAATTGTTGCAGGAAAAAGACTTAATCCCTTGTATCAATATACTACGAGCACTATTTCTGCTGTATTTTAGACAACTAATGTTTCTATGGTTAGAAATATTTTCCATTAAACATATTTTTATTTATTTATTTAAATACTAATTTGAATTAATCAAGTATTTCTGCCCGACAGCGTGCAAACGCAGTCACACGCAGCAGCACATTTATTTTTATGTTAAATTAGCGTAGTGATTGGTATATATAAAAAAAAAAAATAAGTAAGTAAACATTTTCGTGCTACACAACTTTATTATATCTCTTCCTTGGCGGCTTTTGAATTTTTGTCGCCATATTAGTGATGAATTTCTTTCTTTTTTTTTTTTTTTTTCCTTTGTATAATTTCTTGCATAAAAATAGAAAGCTTGTTTTGCTAATACTGTTATCGGACACCTTTTCGTTAACATATAATAATCCTTCATATTCTGTTTATTTTATTAATGGTTTTTAGGTTTAAAATAGTGCTTGCTGTAATAAATTTTCTATTTTTAAAACTGCATATTTTTTCTATAAAATTATCTACTTAGATTGAACAGGATTGAACAGGGCGCAGAAAAATAGATCATTTATGTGACTAATAATAGCAGGAGACTTGGCGTTGGAATATTAAAACAGGAATAAACTACTACGTCAGAAACGCCAAAGAAAAATTATTGAGGTGCATACAGCTGTTTCGGTAGCCTAAAGCGTACCGTCTTCAGTGCAAAAAGAATTCTGAATCTGGAGAAGTGCTCTTATATATAGGAGAGGGACCGGAATTAGTTCAACCAATAGGATTACGGAAGAGGTGGGGAGTGTGGCCAATAGGAATTAAGGAATGTGTAGCTGTGTAAACAGTAGAAAAATTAAGGAAATGTGGACTGAATGTAAAATTTCCAACAATCAGACAAATAGGGAACAGCGAAATCACAATTTACAAGGTTTTTAAAATTTTTATAAATATGAAAAGCTTCAAAGAAATCGAGTTCATGAATGGATTTAGGTCTGCAAATTATTTTAGCTGAATTAAATTTAAAATTATGATTTTCCTCCCAGCAATGTTTAGAAATAGCCGATTTATTGGTTTCTTGTTTGCGGACGTAATTCATATGTTCTTTTAGACGAAATTTAAGACTGCGTTTAGTTTGGCCAATATATGATAAACCACACTGACAGGAAATACTATAAATGCCCCAAGAATTATGCATATCAATAGGATCTTTTAACTGAGAAAAGGTGAGTTTATTGGAAGGCGAAAATATTATTTTAAAATCATATTGTTTGAAAATTTTAGCTATGGTTTGACTGGTTTTAGAAAAATAGGGTAAAACAATACTGATATTAGATGTGACTGATTTAGTAGACGAAATACGAGGGAGTTGTAATTTTTGGATAGCTTTGTCTATAATGGAAGGGTCACAACCTCTGTCAATTGCGATGGCTTTCAGGTATTTAATTTCAGATTTCAATAAAATAGGATTTGAACAAATATTAAGGGCACGGTTTACAAAAGTATAGAAAGCAGCCATTTTTTGGTTAGGTGGGTGACATAAACGCGCATGGGGAGGAAGGGAGACTGCAAAATTTTTACGATAGACAGTGGTTGAAAATCCATTTACAGTGCGAGAGACGAGGGTATCAAGAAATGGAAGGGAGCCATTATTTTCTATTTCATATGTAAACTGGATATTACTGTCAATTGAATTTAAGGTTTCTAAGACATGGTCAATATTGTGATGAGATATGTCGATAAGCGTGAAGGTGTCGTCAACGTAACGGGTCCAAAAAGGAAAAGATATTTTCTTAAAAAGCTTGCTTTCGAAATAGTGCATGTAAATGTCTGCGAGAAAAATTACAAGAATTAATTTCTCTTACCCGCATTTGTTTATCACAAACCACTTTTTCTTTCCAAAATAAATTCTATCGTCAGTCTGAAGGTTTAGCCATGGGTTCCCCTCTCTCCCCATTTCTCGCAGACATTTACATGCACTATTTCGAAAGCAAGCTTTTTAAGAAAATATCTTTTCCTTTTTGGACCCATTACGTTGACGACACCTTCACGCTTATCGACATATCTCATCACAATATTGACCATGTCTTAGAAACCTTAAATTCAATTGACAGTAATATCCAGTTTACATATGAAATAGAAAATAATGGCTCCCTTCCATTTCTTGATACCCTCGTCTCTCGCACTGTAAATGGATTTTCAACCACTGTCTATCGTAAAAATTTTGCAGTCTCCCTTCCTCCCCATGCGCGTTCATGTCACCCACCTAACCAAAAAATGGCTGCTTTCTATACTTTTGTAAACCGTGCCCTTAATATTTGTTCAAGTCCTATTTTATTGAAATCTGAAATTAAATACCTGTAAGCCATCGCAATTGACAGAGGTTATGACCCTTCCATTATAGACAAAGCTATCCAAAAATTACAACTCCCTCGTATTTCGTCTACTAAATCAGTCACATCTAATATCAGTATTGTTTTACCCTATTTTTCTAAAACCAGTCAAACCATAGCTAAAATTCTCAAACAATATGATTTTAAAATAATATTTTCGCCTTCCAATAAACTCACCTTTTCTCAGTTAAAAGATCCTATTGATATGCATAATTCTTGGGGCATTTATAGTATTTCCTGTCAGTGTGGTTTATCATATATTGGCCAAACTAAACGCAGTCTTAAATTTCGTCTAAAAGAACATATGAATTACGTACGCAAACAAGAAACCAATAAATCGGCTATTTCTAAACATTGCTGGGAGGAAAATCATAATTTTAAATTTAATTCAGCTAAAATAATTTGCAGACCTAAATCCATTCATGAACTCGATTTCTTTGAAGCTTTTCATATTTATAAAAATTTTAAAAACCTTGTAAATTGTGATTTCGCTGTTCCCTATTTGTCTGATTGTTGGAAATTTTACATTCAGTCCACATTTCCTTAATTTTTCTACTGTTTACACAACTACACATTCCTTAATTCCTATTGGCCACACTCCCCACCTCTTCCGTAATCCTATTGGTTGAACTAAATCCGGTCCCTCTCCTATATATAAGAGCACTTCTCCAGATTCAGAATTCTTTTTGCACTGAAGACGGTACGCTTTAGGCTACCGAAACAGCTGTATGCACCTCAATAATTTTTCTTTGGCGTTTCTGACGTAGTAGTTTGTTCCTGTTTTAACATTTATGTGACTACTATTTCAGTTTATTTATTTATTTTATTTATTTATTTATTTTATTTTATTTTGTAATATTATAGGGAAACGGCTACAGACCATCGTAACATAACAACATTTATTTAAAACAAAAAGGGGACATTACATAAACACTTAAATTGCTGCATTTTACGAGCGGCAAACACCGTCTGTGTTTTACAGAACCACTCCACGTCAACTCCATAATCATACATTGGTTTACATCCAAGCGGGAGCGTCTTTCCCTCGACAACGATTAAACATCATCTGAATAAAAAAGGTGCGCTTCTCGGTGCGTGCGCATACATTGAAAGGATGATACAAACAGTGACGCAGTAATATCGTCATAACTACATAGCAGTGACGTCACACAATGGAAGTAAAGGTAATAGCCGGGAAATATAAATTCCCATATCGGCCATCATGACCAAGCAGGCGGCCTCGCCTGAAGGTTATTAAACAACAAGAAAAAAAAAATTAAATTATACAAAAACAAAAGAAAAAAAATATATATATATATATATATACAATATACAACACTACATAATAGAATTATAGATACAGTAATAATATAGCTGCATTATTAAAAAAAAAAATTGTATACATTACCAAATGGAAAGTATTGTAAATATTACACTCAAAACCTGAATCATATGGTCAAAATACTAAAATAAAATAAGATAAGATGTTAATATACATACAGACAAGTAGAAAAAAAATAGGTAGATAATTTTCACCAAAAAAAAATCAGGCATTGAAAAATGTTCATGGAAAAAAAAAATTGTTCATTAAAAATAGAGTTTCTCTTATGTTGGTGAGTTCAAGTTCAACATATAATTAAAAAAAAAAGTTTAATGTTGCACACAAAAATGTCCAAGGAAGAGTTCTTAAAAAAAAATAAATAGAAAGTCTTGAAGAAATATGTCAATTAAGTCTTAAAAAAATAAAAAGTCCTGAAGAATGTTAAGTAAGTGTTTCACAAGTGTCGGTCCAAGGTTTCAGGAATTCAGCGCATGTGCTGGTCTTGAATGGGCCTTCCACGAAGTCACACTTGACGACGTCATATGTGTCGTTTGGTTTCATTTTGGTTATCCTGTATGGACCTAAAAATTTTTGTTTTAGTTTCAGACCAGGCCCGAACTGGGTGCGTTTAACTGCGACTAAATCGTTGATTTTGAATTTAGCAGCTGGTCGTCTTCGAAGGTTATACTGCCTGCGATTCTCTTCTTGCACTATTCGAATCTGTTTTTTCGCGTCGATACGCTGCTCCTCACGTTGCCTCTGGAATGTGTTTGTAGATTCGTCGTTGAGAAGCTCCAGGATCTTGATGTCATCTTTATTTTTCATCTTGGTACCGAATAGTAATTCAAATGGTGTCGTCTTTATGCTTCTTTGAAATGTCGAGTTGAGGATTTGTTGGAGAGCAGGTACATGGGAAAACCACTTTTCAGGGTTGTCGGATGATAGTTTGGATAGTACAGCGATGATAGTAGAATTTTTATTTTCAACTTGACCATTCGATCTTGGTAAACCTGCTGTAATTGGTATGTGAGTAATATTTTGGTCGTGGCAATAGTCTTTAAATGCAGTGGAAGTGAATGCTGGACCTCGATCTGTAATTATTGTGGCGGGGTTACCGAAGATGGATCGTTGGCTTTCTAGTCGGCTAATAACTTCTGCGGCGTCTGTAGATTTTGTGGGATACAGCCAGGTAAACTTGGAGAACGCATCAACAACGACCAATATATGCTTGTATTTTTTTGATGTAGTAGCTAGGGCACCAAGGTGATCAACATGGTATGTGTGCAGGGGTGCATCGTCTTTATCAATTGGGTGGAGGAAACCATCTTGTTTACATCGTTTTCTATTATAGAGTATACACTTTATGCAATTTTTAATGCAACTTTCGATTTTGTCTTTGAGGTGAGGAATATAAAAATCTTTGTTTATTAGCTCTTGGGTACGGAGTGCTGCAAAATGTCCACGCTCGTGCGCTTCTTTAATTATGCTATTCTGCAAGTCGTTAGGGACGACGAGTAAATCAACACCGTTCACTGTTTTATATAGAAGATTATTTTTTATAATGTAATTATCATGGGGTGTGGACTGCAAAAGCGTTTTTAATGCTTGAACTTCTGCATCCGATTGTTGAGATTTCAAAAGTTTGATATGAAGGCTATCTTGGATGATGAAACATTGTGGAGCTCGACTTAGAGCGTCCACATGTGCCATGCGGGAACCTGTTCGATGCTCAATTGTGTATTGAAATTCTTGAAGATACAGAGCCCATCGTGCAATGCGGGAATTTATTTCTTTTTTATTAAGTGCCTTGACGAACGCATCACAGTCTGTGATAATTTTGAAATTTGTTCCGAGGAGGTAGATTCTAAACTTTTTGAGGGCTTCTACCACAGCCAGAACTTCAAGTTCAAAGCTAGTATATTTTCTTTCGTGATCCGATGTTTTCTTCGAAAAATAAAAGACTGGATGGAATTTATTATCATGCATGTTTTTCTGCAACAGGACTGCCCCCAAGCCATCTATAGACGCGTCTGTATGTACCTCAATAGGGGAATTTTGATTAAAAATATTGAGGACTGGTTCTTGGGAAAGTAAATATTTTAATTTTTGAAATGCGGCTCTTTGTTCATTTTGAAATTGAAAAGGGGTGTCCTTACGCAGAAGATCACTTAAGGGTTTTGCAATGGTAGAAAAATGAGGGATAAATTTCCTAAAATATCCTGTAAGGCCAAGGAATCTACGTACGTCTTTAACATTTTTCAGATCTGGGTAATTTAAAACAGCTTTAGTTTTGGAAGGGGATGGCAAAAGTTTACCATTTTCTATTATGTGACCGAGGAAATCTATTTTGGTATGTAAAAATTGGCATTTGTTAAAATTTATGTCGAGTCCGTACTCGCTAGCTGTTTGAAGAACAGTTTTTAGACGTTCTACGGCCTCATGTTCGTTACTCGCGGGAATTACAAGATCATCCATATAAGGGAGTACTATGCCGGCAGCAATCAAGTCTCTAAAAACGGTATTTATATATCTCATGAACACTGAAGGGCAGGAGCTAAGTCCGAAAGGCATGTAGCGAAATTGAAATTGACCGTTATGGGTTACAAAACTAGTGAAAGGGCGGCTCTGTTTGTTTACGGGTACATGAAAAAATCCATTACGTAGGTCTATCGTACTAAAAATTTTTGCATGTTGAAGTCGATCTAAAATATCATCAATTAGGGGGAGGGGGTAGTGATCTTTAACTAACTTACGATTGAGCTTCCTGTAATCGATGCAAACTCTGTGTTTACCATCTTTTTTTCGAACAACTACAACTTGGCTAGCATATGGGGAGGACACTGGTTCGATAATACCATCTTTAAGCCATTCAGAGACTTGTGCGTCTACAATGTCTCGTTCGGTAAAGGGTAGACGTCGGGGTGAGTGAAAAATAGGTGTATCGTCAGTTAAAGTGATGTTAAGCTCAATGTTCGCAGTTTTGATTTTATTAGGTTTATAGGCCGACAACAGTTTGTTAATGTCGTTACGAATATATCGTGAAACATTAGGACCAATATCAAATTTGGGATTATCGTCAGTGATCGTCATGATAAAATTTGGATCTGCGGTACACTCATTTTGTTGTGAAAAACTAGAAAAAGTAACACCGGTGGGTGAAATTCTAATGTTCGCTTGTTGGATGACGTCACATCCAATTATAAGGTCATAAAATGTGGACACGTCGGGTACAACTGAAATAGTTGCTGAAAACTCTTGATCGTCTATAGTAATAAAAGAATTAAAAGTACCGATGACATGTATACGCGCAAAGCCAAAACCAGTTAAGGATTTATTAATTTTTGACAACGGTGGGGAACCTATTTTTATCCATGCAGAATGTTTCAAAAGGGTTAACTGACTACCAGTATCAACCAAACCAGTTAATTCATTACCACTAATTTTAATTTGTTTACACATATGAGAAGCATGCGATTCATGTACAGTGTTAACTCTATCTCTAGAAGGAGGTCCGTCATTTGCAGCGGTTCGGCGGCAATCGGTAGACTTGTGTCCAAAAAGACCACATGCAAGGCACCTAGGGCCACGAGAACGGTTAGGACAAAATTTAGATAAGTGACCGATATCGTTACAATTGAAACAACGTATTTTATTTTGAGATGCCGGACCAATATTAAATTTGGATTCGCGAGGGAAAGCTGGTTGTGTGTGACCAGTACTGCGTTTTCGACTGTCATATGTTTGTTTATAATTAACTGAATTTCGTTGATGTAAGTTTATTGTATTAAGAGCAGTTTCATAAATACGCAATTTTTCTTTAAATTCTGAAAAAGATTTTGCTCCACAGAGAAGAATTTTCTCAGAGGGGTTACCCTGTACACCTTGAATGGTGTATTGAATTACCGAAGAATCGTCAATAATAGAGTTACCGCGGTTAGCAATTTCGCGCATCGCTAAAAAATATTGCGTAGCAGTTTCATTATGACGCATTTTTCTGTTTTCTAACTGTTTATGTATTTCGATGGATGGTATGGTATCCAAAAATTCAGAAATTAACGCGGCTTTAAATGACTCATAAGTATTAAGATTTCGTTGCGAAAATAAAAATGTTTTAGCAGAACCATTAATTAAACGTTTAGCAAAGATAAGTTTTTGTTGATCGGTAAGACTAGGAAATAAACAGAATTGTTCCTCAATGTCATTAAAGAAATTACGAATAGAATATGAATCATTTCCAGAAAAAGTTCTACATGTGCTAGCTAAATCTCGAAGGAGGAACCAGAAATGATTACTCAAATCTGACATTGCGTCTGCAGCTTCATTCGGAGAAATATTTTGAACACTCGAAGGGAAAGTTACGCTTTGGGTTTGAAAAACAGAACTATTTGGAACGATCGAAGAATGGGTCTCAACAGAATGATTATTTACACTGAGATCGTCTTCGTCTGACAAAAAACTAGTATCTAATGTTTTCTGAAATTCAGATAAATTAGTAAGTGAATTAAAAATATCTAATAAATATCTATAAATATCTTCTAAATATCTATAAATTTTCCTTACTACCGACTGGTTCTAAGTGTAGCGAATTAGCGACTGATATGAAATCGGACAAAGAAAATGTTTTTAAAATTTGTTCTTGATGTTTAGTTTATTAATGTCGAAATCGGCAGTAAAACCGCTAAAATTTCGCATACGTTTACGCGATTGATGATCAAATGTTGGGTATCCTAATAGCGTGTTTATCAATTTTATGGTATTTGTTTTAGAATATTTCAAAGAATTTGCAACTAGCGGAAGGTCGCCTAATTTAAGGGCCATTTTTAGGATGCAAAAAACATAAAATAACAAAACCGAAGTAAATAAAAAAAATTGTTCTTTTTTTTTTTTTTTAAGTAAATATTGGGGAATAAAAAATGGATTAAAACCAGAACATATATATTTTAAGAACAATAAATAAATATTGGGGAACAGAATATCTTTTTATTCATGGAAAGTAATTGAATATGGGGGGGGAAAAAATTCTTTATTTATATAAAAATGAACAAACAAATAATTTTAAAGGGCGTAAAACGGCAATGAATGAATTTCAAATTTTAATTACAAATGAAAAAAAAAAATTTTTCCTTATATACTATCATACAAAGAGGAGAAAAAAAAAATGCATGCTCCTACCTGACATTAAGGGCAGTCCTTTATGCCGTGATGATTAAAACATTTTATTAAGCAGGAAGAATTAGATGATGATGAATCCATGACTTACATGTAGAATGCTCTTATTATTTGAAAAACGTCGAAATGATTAACTTTTGAAATGAAGCACTTTAAGAACAAGAATACGTCAAGCATGAAGAATAAAGCACTAATACTGATATACTCCACATCGGCAGAAAGTTGGCATATCTAATAATATTACTTGCGACTCTGGTATTGAACAACGGCCAGTGTTCAGTATGTATTTCAATGAAATAATTAAAAAAAAAATATCGTCTGCAGAAAAAAAAAAATGAATTTCGTCTAAAGCAAAAGAAACATCCAGGAGATACGAAGAACAGGACGAAACAATAGATAAACGTCAACGATCAGAACTTTTAGTAGAATTTTCTTGAGAACGAATAGCATTTTCGCGCTACTGTTTTAAAACAAAAGTAGCGGCTTTCGTGATGCTAGGGGTATTTCCGGATAGGTCGAGCCCCCAAAATATAGGGAAACGGCTACAGACCATCGTAACATAACAACATTTATTTAAAACAAAAAGGGGACATTACATAAACACTTAAATTGCTGCATTTTACGAGCGGCAAACACCGTCTGTGTTTTACAGAACCACTCCACGTCAACTCCATAATCATACATTGGTTTACATCCAAGCGGGAGCGTCTTTCCCTCGACAACGATTAAACATCATCTGAATAAAAAAGGTGCGCTTCTCGGTGCGTGCGCATACATTGAAAGGATGATACAAACAGTGACGCAGTAATATCGTCATAACTACATAGCAGTGACGTCACACAATGGAAGTAAAGGTAATAGCCGGGAAATATAAATTCCCATAATATTTTATAATTTTTATATTTTTGATGCGCTATCAAGATTAAAATCGCTGTTGCTAAATTAAAGTTCTTGACGAAATGCTCGGTTACTTCAACGCAAAAAATTAAAAAATCGCACAGGAGGATCTATAAATAAAACTGATTTTAGTACAACATATATTAACATCTTAAACTATATTAGCACTTTATCAATGTGTAAAAAAATTTAAAAGTGATGGTGACGTCAATTTTTGTGAGATGCATAATTTTTTTAAAATAATCTTTTATTGTCCACGTTTAGATAAATGTATTTATTTTCCTGTTGGAAAAAAAAAGTGAACTCGTAAATTTTTTTGGCAACAGTTAAATTATGGGTAAAATTTAAATGGCAAATTTTTTGCTATTATTAGCTTATTATTTTCATATTTTTATTAATTAAAAGAAAACTAATCAAAAATTCGAAAATCTGACTTCGATGTGCACAATGACCCTTCGGGGGGCACCTTTATGTTAAATCACGTGACTGTCCGAGCTACCGCTTTCGAGAACAGTCAAATATACATATATAGATCTATATACAAATATTTCTCAATAGTATTAGATAAGATATAAAATGGAACCGCTGCAATTAAAAGCACTCTATTTCATTCAGACAATGAATAATTGATGTGATATCAGACCGTACCTAGGAACATTTCTTTTTTTTTTTTTTTTTTTTTTTTTTTTTGGAGGGGATCACATTGAAACTATAATACATAATGTTAAATGTTAAAAATGTAGTATAACTCAAAATTTTTGACAAATTTGCAAATTTCGGGGGGAAGTGTTGTGCCCCTAAAACCCCCCCTTTGACTGGGACCCTGATTGACATTACGAAAACATATTTTTAATTTCTATCACAATAACACAAAATGTACTAAATAATGCAATTGATTTTGCAGCAGATTTCCTATCAAAGAACTTTTTTCTTGTATATTTTTATCTTTAAAAAAAAAAAAAAAAAAAAAATCTCGTATATTTTGGTATGCCAACAACGATGTTCTATTGACTTAAAGAAAAATTCATGTCACGAACTAATAAACAAGAAGGTCAAATGCACCAAATGTGGATACTGTACCACTAATGGACACTTTTAAATATAAATTCTAAAAAGATTTTTATGGCACGTACAGAATTGTCTCACATTCTGTGTTGGTTTTCCAACATACTACAACTAATAACTTGAATCTTCGTATTTGAAGTTTGAACTACGAAGATTTCAAGCCATCAATTGTAGAATGCGAATAACTTAATCGAAATATATCATCGAAACTTTTATATATCACTAATATCATCGAAACTTCTTTGTCGGGCAGTTTTGTTGTAGGTTTTGTCCTAGGTTTCCATTAAGAAAACACTTTACAAACACGTATCTAAAAAAAATTAATTTAATTAAAAACATGTCAAAAGCACATGTACAGTCGGTAACAAAACTCTCCGAACACTAGCAAAAATTCCTATATAAAAAAAGTACACTTAATACAGTTTTGTTAAATAAATCCTTGTCGAATCATGTTCTTAGTCAGTCTAAAAACAGGATTCGAGAAGGATTTATTTAACAAAACTGTATTAAGTATACTTTTTTTATATAGGAATTTTTGCTAGTGTTCGGAGACTTTTGTTACCGACTGTACATTCATTCGAAGCTATTCGCTTTAATTTTTTAAAGCATCTTCAAGAATCATAAAAATGTTTCTTTCTTTATTTATTTATTTACTGATAACACATATACATCAGACTTGTATGCTTCACATGAAGTGCGCTTGTAAATCTTCGTCAGATAGACAGATAGCACATGACAGAATTACATTACGAAGAATTCGAAAAACACCCACGGTCACCGCGGCAGTCGAACCCACTCTCTTACACTCGAAGGCGATTAGCAGTGTGGTGCCATAACCACTCGGCCACGGAGGGCCCATGCTTCTTTCTTGCATTTTAAATATGCTTAAACAATAGTTTACAGTTAAAGTTAAAAACGACGCTTGACATATTATTGTACGTAAGCACTTATAACGGTATTCAACTTAGAAGGAAAATGATGAACTTGAGTTAAACGTAGGCTACGTGATGTAGGTAAACTGTCTATTGGTAGGAAAAACGTATGAGTAAACTTGTAATAGGAGCTATGGCAAACACAAGGGTAGAATCTTGAAAAGTGAACAATGTGGTGACGTCAAACTTAATTCCAATATAAATGAGATGCTAAGCTATGGAAGAGATTACTTGAAAGATGAACTTTGAAGCAGGAACCGTGGGAAACAAGGGTAGAACTTGCAAGGTTAACAAGGTGGTGCCGTAAGACCATATGAGTGAGATGCTAAGCTATGGAGTAGATTACGTGAAGAGTGGAGACTTGTAGCAGGAATTATGGGAATTGAAAGGGTGGAATCTTGCAAGTTAAACAAGGTGGTGTCGAAACATCAAAGAAGAAAATTTTTCTGCATTCGTCGGTTTTGTATACACTACCCCAGGTGCAGTACCTATATGGAATAAAGCTAAAATTATTTCAGCTCTTTCCCCTCTTAGTCCTATTTTAGCAGATTTATTACTTATTGAATTAGAAAAACGCGTATTTGAAACTTCCATACTAAAACCTACTAAATATTTACGATATGTTGATGATATTTTTATCTCCTGGTCTTATTCAAAAAATGCACTTCTTAATTTAATTGATTGTCTCAACAACCAATTTCCATTGATAAAATTTACATATGAAACTGAGATCAATCGTACGCTTCCGTTTCTTGACCTTAAGATACGTCGTAATGAAGATAATACAACTATATGGTTTGCCGTCTTTTCCAAAAACACATTTATCCCTTTACCGATCCCGGCTGATTCAACTCATCCTACTAATTATAAAAATGCTTTTTTTAATTCCTACATTATCCGAGCTATAAATTATACTACTTTTAAATTTAATGAAAAACAACAAATCAACAATATTATTCAAATAGGTAATGCTGCAGGATATAGTAAATCTAGTATTGTAAGATTAGTTAATAGAATAAAAAATCGCATGTTAATTAAACCTATTAATCACACTCTAGATTCAACTCTAAAATTTCGTTATACTAATAGTCTCCCTTTCTGTAAAGAATTCAATAGCTTTAAACATTACACACAACGTAAATTTAATTTATTTATCCCATTCAGTTCTCCTATAACTACCCTCATGTCCATAAATTAAGGATAATGCTAGCTGAACCAAATAAAGGTTCAGAAACAAAACAAACATGACTTATTCATAAAGTCCATTTATTAAACAAAATATCACGAACAAAAAAAGGTGGTTTATGTAGGATACCATTTATAAAAACTACGATTTTTGCTCCCTGAAGCAATTACAAAAAATATCTCTCTTACAAAAACTTAACATTACATGGTTGGTATGATGGTTAATACATTGTATGTCTCTCAGATGATGAAATACAGTCCTTACAACGCCTAGGAATGCTGAGTATTAAATTATTGATCTTATCTTGGGGAAGGTTACTCTACTCAGTAAGCAATGCTCTCCGAAGCTCCGGTACACATGTAGGAGGTGGTTGAAGAACTACAACTCGTCGGAAAAGCATGTCCTACACATGCTCTATCGGATTCTAATCAGGTGAGAATGCTGGCCATTCCATGCGAGTGATAGCTTCAGATTGTAGGCATCCGTGTACAACGTTTGCATGGTGAGGACGCGCATTGTCATCCATAAACATAAATTCTGGGCTCATGGCACCCCTAAACAAACGTACATGTTGTTCCCGACTGATGTCCCGATAAGTTTAGCCTATCATTCTTCCGATTTGAACATGCAGATATGTTCTGGTGCCCAATATGACCCCCCCCCCCCCAAAAGAGCACTCCTGCCCCACACGGTGTCGTTCAATGACTTTGTTTTGGTGGTAACGGGTACCTGACGTTGTACATATGAAAGTCTGGCGTGAATCACACTGCAAGCTAAACCTGGACTCGTCGGAAAACATCACACAAGCTCACTGTGCCGCTGTCCACATTGCATGTTCTCTACTCCAAGTTAACTACTGGCACAGTGTATTGCCGTGAGTGGAACACATCTAACAGGCCTGCGAGCATATAGACCAATATCTCCCAAACGTCTATCCACGGTTTGTCTTGAAACTGTGGCTTTCGTGGCTGCAGACAGCTGACGAGACAGGTCTGATGCTGTGCTTTATCTGCTTATTTTGGCAGTTACTACCAAATACCGGTGGTCATTCGGAATTGTAACTCGTCGCCGACCAGTACTGTAACGTCGACTGGCATTTCCATCATTTTGGAATCGTTGCCAAAGCCTAGAGATGACACTTTGAGCGATTCTGAGTTTCCCCGATACTTCTATCTGAGTACGCCCACATTCTAGTCGGCCGATAATTCTACCACGTAAAAAAATATCTGCATGCGTCCTCTGTGTCATAACTATTCCGTTGTGGCACTGAGCGGCATACAGAACGCTTGTGAACAATTTTCCTTCTTTGCTCCCATTCCTTATCTTCCCCCTTATTACACTTTCGTCATTGTAACATCATACCGGCGTCATCTGACGGCTTCTTATAATTTGCATATTATTTTTAAAGATGTGTGTGGTATTTCTACAGGTGAAATTTTTGCATTAAAGTTCGATTTCAGTGTGAATGTGAATTATCCTTAATTTATGGACGAGTGTATTAAACAATTAACCCTTCATGACCGCGACTGAAATGGACCCACTGGAGGAGTCTATCAAATTCCCATCGAAAGCAATAAAGAACTTTTCTATTATATTGGACAGACTAAGAGAACTTTAAATAAAAGAATACAAGAACATATACGAAACTAGTTGGCATAGGTGGACTCTGCTCAGTTCCCCATCATATTTATGATCGCATAAATTTCTAGTGTGAGACATATTATAATCATGTTAAAAGAAATGAATTTGACCAAAGCTTGATACAGTGACAGAATCAAATTCCCGCCTAACAGGCTATCCACCGTTCACTTCGATATATTTATCTTATTCTAATCTATTAATTTATTTTATCAGGGCCAATTCCGTTGTTTAGTTTTCATGCTACTATTTCCAATGCAATAATCCTCAAAATTCATATTTATATGAAAAATTTACAATTTCGCTATGTTGGTAAAATCGTAAATTACGAATAACTTACGAAATTTTCCTATTAGAATATTTGTATTCAATCATGTTCAAACCAATATCATAAACATAATTTTGAAGTTGTCTAATGTATTTAGGATCCTCAAAATGGAAGTTTATGCTCAAATTTGCCTTATTCTGACATGTTAAGTAAATCGTAAATTCCAAATAACTTACGAATTTTTAAAATTGGAAAAATCATAGTCTATGATATTCATGCCAGTATCCTAAATAATATTTCGAAAGTGGTTTGACAACTTTACGATGAAAATATCCCTCAAGATTGACGTTTATGTGAAATTTTGCTCTATTGTGCCATGTTAAGAAATTCGTAAATTTCCAATAACTTACGAAATTTTTATATTGGAAAATTCATAGTCATTAATATTCATGCCAGTGTCCTAAATAATATTTCAAAAGTAGTCTGACATCTTTACGATGAAAATATCTCTAAAAATTGACGTTTATGTGAAATTTTGCCGCATACTGCCATGTTAAGAAATTCGTAAATTTCCAATAACTTACGAAATTTTTATATTGGAAAATTCATAATCATTAATATTCATGCTAGTGTCCTAAATAATATTTCAAAAGTAGTCTAACATCTTTATGATGAAAATCTCTCTCAAAATTGACGTTTATGTGAAATTTTGCCCTATACTGCCATGTTAAGAAATTCGTAAATTTCCAATAACTTGCGAAATTTTCAAAGTAGCATATTTATAGTTACTGATGTTCATTCCGGCATCAAAACTGATATTTTAAAACTGGTCTGACATTTTTACAGTAAAAAGTTTCCATTTAATGCACGTTTAAGTGAATTTTTGTCCTATTCTCCCATGTTAAGGAAATCGTAAATTTCTAATAACTTACGAAGTTTTTTAATTCGAATGTTGCAAATGAATAGGGTTCTTGCCAGTGTCGAAAGTAATATTTTAAAACTGATTTGACCTCTCTGCGACAATTTGTTCTTGAGATATCGTGTACACAGACTAACAAACTAACGGACTAACACACTAACAGACACCCTACAAATTTTGTCATTTTCGGATTCCTCACACCTGAAAACGTGTAGAAAAGTCAAAAAACCGAGGTCGAAAATTTTCACGATTACCTAAGTTCCCCATACCTATAGTATGATGGGGAACTAATATCAAAGAAGGAAATAGTTCTACTCTAGTCGACTACATTGATGCCAACGCAAACGCTAACCCTATATGGGATAAAGCCAAAATTATTACAGCACCATCTACTATCCAAGAACTTTACATTTCCGAAGCTATTAATATAATTAAATGCAAAAATACAATAAATTCCAAAGATGCTGCAATTTTGCCAATAATTTGGCACAATATTATAAAATAGATAATGGTTTATTTCTGCTAATTCATGATGGTTTTTCTCCTACAATAGCCTCGTGTGATATGTCAATAGTTCCAGCTTCTCTTATTTTTCTTAGCTCCACGATCCAACCTTTACGGGACTTCAAATTGACTTTGCTGATATTCACGTTATTAAAAGACTTAACTGTTGACTGTGAAAAGAAAAAATATTTAAAAACTGCTCATTGGTGGAAACGAATAATAAAAATCCCTGATGATGCTTTACTATTAAAGCGAAAAGCTTCGGATAAATTTTTTAACATCTTTTAAATAAAATTTAATTTTACGTGTGTTTAAAATGTTTTTAATATAAATAATGTACAAGAATTAACTATGTCAGAAGCCATTAATATTATAAAATGTCAAAATGTAACAAACTTTAAAGATGCAGCAATTTTGTCAAAAATAGTGCATTTCCATTTAAAATCAGTTAATATGTTTTTCTTTTCTTACATATTTCTTATAACATTGCGATGTGTCAAATACAAGTCCTGGGAATGTCACCTCTATAACACTATAATACAAACTCATATGTGCCCTCTATAGTTTAACCTCAAGTAATCTACTCCATAGGTCAACATCGTATGCCTATGAATTCAACTGAATATAAGATCTACGACACCATTTTGTTAACCTTGCAAGATTCCACCCTTTCAATTCCCATAGTTCCTGCTATCCAGTCTTCAAGTAATCTACTCCATAGCACAACGTCTCACTCCTATGGATATTAGTCCTACGGTACCACCTTGTTAACATTGCAAGTTCTACTCTTGTTTCCCAGGGTTCCTGTTTCAAATTTCGTCTACCATACCATAGCTTAGCCTCTCATTCATATGGATTTAAGTTCGATGTTACCACCTTGTTCACCTTACAAGATTCCACCCTTATGTTTCTCATTGCTCCTACTACAAGTTTACTCAAAGGTTTTTCCTGCCAAGTTATTATAATTTATTAATGAACTTTCAACAAAATCTCATTGCATTCGCTTGTATTAGCAAAAAAAATTAATTAACCAAATATAACTTTTGTATATTGTGATTAACAAAACAATTTTTTGTCAAAGAAACAAAATCTTTCCTTAGAACTTGAAAATAAATAAAATAGTGTAGCCACATTTCCTAAAACTAGCAGTGAGGACGAATCCAAAAAGTTGGAGTGGAGGGATGCCAGCTTGACCGGCAGGTTGGGATTTGGAAAGAAACATCCAATTCGGCGCTCTGTTATCACTTATTTTCTCTTAATCAGATGACTGTCACCCATATTTTAACACTGGACTCGTTGAGTTAGCACTAGCGCAGAGGCTTCCATGGTTTCATGAAATGTAGTTGAAGAATAGAAGAGACGTTGCAACTTCATATTTTAAAACATTGAAACACTTTTTACTTTTTTTATTTATTTATTTAATCCTAAACAGAATTAAATTTCGTATCCGGGTCCTATTATTTGGGTACTCTTTGCGAATTTATAAACTCTTAGATTCTGAAATAGACTATTTCTTATTATACAAAATTCAAGGTGTACCACAAATGACGGTACTTTTTTCTATCTGAGAGAAATAGGATTCTGATTATGAAAAAGAAATTCCTATAAATTTCTCAGGAAAATCTGAAGACTGGTGGAGGGCGGAAGATTTGTTTTACGTGGGGATGATTAAAATTCTATTGACGAATTGACTCGATTTAAATAAAACAATTTGATTAAAGCACTGCAAATGAAATGTACCAGCTGAAATCGTTAATTTTTTTAAAGGCAATTTGTTTTTAACCCGTTAGTAGTCGCTATAGACAGCGCCACCTATTATAAATTGCGCACTTTTTATTTAACTGTCACCAATAATTTTAAGAAGTGATGTGATTGGCGTTTCTTCGAATTTATTCGCATTTTATGTATATCAAATGCCACTTCTAAAAATTTTTGGTGGCTATTGAATAAAAAAATTTGGCAACACTAAAAAATGGGCGGCAAATCGACCAACTAGCGACTACTAACGGGTTAATTTCAGACATAATTTCTTTCTATTAAGATATTTTTTGTTAAATAAATATATAGGGTAACAGACCAGTAATTGACCCTTTAGTGGAAATTTCTTAACGTTTCCTCTAATTTTCTAATATAATCATTGACAACATTTTTGGAAATTTTTCCAAGTAATACAATCAATCGACAGCAAAAGTATTCGAGCCCTAGCAATAAAACCTGTTTAAAAAAGTAAACTTAATACTGCTTTGTTAAATAAATCCTTGTCGAGTCATGTTCTTAGCCAGTCTAAGAACATGATTCGACATGGATTTATTTAACAAAACATTATTAAGTGTACCTTTTACTTTCTTCTATATTCAATAGAAGAAAGTTTTGGATTCGTAAAAATTTTCGACCTCGGGTTTTTGATGGATTTACATGTTTTGAGAGCTGTAGAACACGATTTGACCATTTTTAGAAAATATCTGTCTGTCTGTCTGTGTGTGTGTGTGTGACAAAATTTTGTGGCAACTGTATCTCAGGAACTACTGCACAGAATTTCATACAAATTGGTATGTAGTTGCACCTTGACATAAATTAGAGCCTATCAACTTTTGGTAAAAATTGTCTTACAGGTTTTTCTAAATTTTTAACATGGTGATATAGGACAAAATTTTGTATAAATGTGCATAAAGGGAATTATTTTTTTGTAATCATTATGAAATTTACAAGAATTATTTATAATAGAGATAGTCAACTGGTAAAATGTTTTTTGTACGTGTAGGAGCCTCGCCAACCCCCCCTGGGGGGGGGGGGGGAGTCGCCCCTCGAGGGGAGCAAATTTTCAAGATGGGTATCTTACGGAAGGTCTCGTGAATACCTTTAAAATGAATGGTTGAACTATAAATCTGTGATAATTTAAAACAAAGTTATCGATTTTTTTTTTTACTTTTAACGAAAAAAAACTTAGTTTTTTTTTTTTCGAAATTTAACCAAACTTGGTATTTAGATGGCCCCTGACATAAACTGGTGCTGATTAGATTTCGGGATCAATCGCTCAACAGGTGGCGCGGTGATCGTATTTTTTCTAAATTTTTAACATGGCATTATAGGACAAAATTTCGTATAAATGTACATAATGAGAGTTATTCTTAACCTGTGATTGTAAAATTTAGTTAATTAGGAAAAAAAAATGTGCATGTGGGGGCATCGCTTCCCCCCTCCTGGGGGGAAGTACCCCCGGGGGGGGGGAAGTAAATTTTCAAGATGGGCATCTTTCGAAAGGTCTCGTCAATACCTTGAACTCGAAGGGTCTCGCTCTCGTCAATGGTTGAACTATAATTATGTGATAATTTAAAACAAAGTTATCGATTTTTTTTTACTTTTAACGAAAAAAAATCTGAAAAAATATTGCTGTTTTTATTTTTATTTTTTAAATATTGTTACTCAGTGAATTTGTGTAGGAAAATATAGAAGAAAGTCTTGTGGTGGCCACAACATACTAGTTTGATATCGGAATTATTGGCTAGTGTTCTGATACTTTTGCTGCCGACTGTAATCAATAAATGAGAATTAATAACTGGGAAAATGATTTCTCAATTAAAGTTCTCTTTTCTACAATTTATGTTATTTACAATAATAGTTTCAAAGTGAGATTTTGCTACTAATTGACCATTTATATCCAACAAATGTCTGTCTTATTATTGATTGACCATTTCAATTTTCCAGTTTAAAAGTTGCTTAAAATAAAAGCTATTAGTAAAACTAGAATGTTGTGGCCACCATGACTTTCTTCTATATTTTACTAGGCAAATTCACTCAGTAAAAATAATTTATTAAAATCATTATTTAATAAAATTATCTTCCATGATAATACAGTATGATTTCAATATCAGAGAAAAAGTATAACACAATGTCCAAAATAAGTTCATTTTATTCTCGATATTACTTTTTTTTTTTTTGTTAAAAATGAAAAAAAAAAATCGATAACTTTATTTTAAATTATCACAGATCGATGGTTTAACCATTCATTTTAAAGATATTGGCAAGCTCTTTTAAAAGATACCCATCATGAAAATTTATTCCCCTCGAGGGGTGACTTCCCCCCAAGGGGGTGGGGGGAGGCGATGTTTCTACATATACAAAAAAATTTTCCCAGTTGACTATCTCTATTATAAATAATTTTTGTAAATTTCATTATGATTATAAAAAAATAATTCTTTATGCACATTTATACAAAATTTTGTCCTATACCACCATGTAAAAATTTAGAAAAAGCAGGATGGCAACGCAACCTGTCAAACAATTTTTACCAAAAGTTGATAGGCACTAATTTATATGAAGGTGTAACTATATACCAATTTGTGTGAAATTCTGTACAGTAGTTCCTGAGATACAGTTGCCACAAAATTTTGTCACACACACACAGACATTTTCTAAAAATGGTCAAATCGTGTTCTACAGCTCTCAAAACGTGTAAATCCATCAAAAACCCAAGGTCGAAAATTTTTACGAATCCAATACTTTCTTCTACAGAATATAGAAGAAAGTAAAAATATATTTCAATTTAAATATATACTAGCTAGAGCCCGTCGAATTCGACGATCACTTTATTGACCGTAATGTTTCAAAAATCGTCGCATCATTATTTAAATGTATTTCATGTTAAAACATCTAATATAATTTACGACATTTCACTTAAGAAAAGAAAGTCGGAAAAATGCTTATAAATAGAAATACTATATATGACATCACTTTCTACAAAGTACTGTCAATGTGACTCCATCTTTTATTTTCTATTTCGTTTAGTAATAAAACTATATGTTAGCTGACCCGTCCGGCGTTGCCCGGGCCCATGATATCTTAAATTTGTATTATTTTATACCTTTAACTCGATTTTGTTTGAATTTCTGTTTTTAAATGAAAGCATCACGAAAAAAAATAATCATCTGTAACAAAACAATTACCTCGAACCGAACGAAACTCTGCCTTGTAACCCCGGTGCTTCCAGCAGCGCATACACGGGCCGCTATCAACATAAAAAAATTCCCTAAAATTAACCTGGAACTGAACGAACCCGCCCGGCAATATACGGGCCCGTGATAATAACCTTAAATTTGTATAATTTTATATCTTTAACTCGATTTTGTTAGAATTTCTATATTTAAATAAAAGCAGTGCGAAAAAAAATAATCAGCTGTAACAAAAAAAAAATTACCTCGAACCAAACGAAACTCTGCCTTGTGACCCCGGTGCTTGCGGCAATGCATACGCGGGCCTTTAATACCATGAAAAAATTCCAAAAAATTAACCTGGAACAAAACAAACCCGCACAGCATTGCCCGGGCCCATGATAATAACCTTAAATGCACCTTAAATTTGTATGGTTTTATATCTTTAACTCGATTTTGTTTGAATTTCTATTTTTAAATGAAAACATCACAAACAAAAAATAATCATCTGTAACAAAAAAAAAAAAAAAAAAAAAACCTCAAACAGAACGGAACTCGGGTTCGTGACCCAGTGCCTGTGGCACGTATATGTAGGCCGCTAATAACATGAAAAAATTCTCGAAAATTAACCTTGAACCGAATGAACCTCTGACTCGTGTTACTGCTGCCTGTAGCTGCAGCACCGTATAGCAGGCATGCTATGCACACGCTGCAAAATCCCCTTTCCTCCACCAGAGAGCGCAGTATGTTGTATACGAACATCACCAATCGCCTTGAATTTCCAAGACCTTTCAAATAAAGTGTCACATGGTGGTGTCAACTGCAAAATCCTTTAGTTACACTTTCCACCGCCAGGGGGCACAGCGTGTTCTATACGAACAACACCAACGGTCAGGAAATATCAAGACCTTAAAAATAAGTTGTAACATGATAGGATCTACTGCAAAATCACCTAGTTCCATTTTTAATCAACAGGGTGCGCACTATATTGTATACAAACATCCCCAATCAACATGAAATTTCAAGACCTTTATCAACAATCGCCTTGAATTTCCAAGAGCTTTCAAATGAGGTGTCACATGGTGGTGTCAACTGCAAAATCCTTTAGTTGCACTTTCCACCGCCAGGGGCAGCAGTGTGTTCTGTATGAACATCACCAACGGTCAGAAAATACAAAGACCTTTAAAATAAGGTGTAACATGATAGGATCTACATCAAAATCACCTAGTTCCATCTTTCACCACCAGGGGGTGCACTATATCGTATATAAACATCCCCAATCGACATGAAATTTCAAGACCTTTAAAATGCGGTGCTAGATGTGTGGGTCTAGAACGGATTTCCCTCTTAAACTAATTTTCCCCCTCCCCCCCCCCTTCAAAATCGAAAATTCTAAATTCGCAGAAAGTGTTTTTTTAGTATTCGAGTCTAGTCCCCCCATGTACAATTTCTTCACCGTGAAGTAATTTGGAGCTACTCGCCAACGTGTGTTTAACCCCTGCCCCCCCCAGTGGGGGGACCGATCGACTTTTTTTATTTTTCTCTTTTCATAACATATCTACAGACCAAGAGCTTTTTTTTTAGACACCACAACCAAATTTTTACACCTAGCCGTTCTCTCAATTTAGTGGAGACAGACAAAAACACGTTTTAAATTAATATATAGATTATTATACATTCATATAAAATGTATGAATGTATACTTAACAATAAACATCAATTTATCACCCAGATTACCGCCAGTAGTCTATACTGTAGCTCCAGTGCGACGTTAAATCCACTCATTCATTTATCCACCCAGGGGTAAAGATGTTCCTACATGTTAAATATCCTGTACATGTTCGTACAAGTACAAAAATATTTTCCATGTTGACTATTATTATTGTAAATATTTTTTTTTAATCCCAAATGATTTGTTAAAAAAAAAAAAATCTCATTGTGAATATTCATACAAAATTTTCTCCTATATTGCCATATTGATAATTATTTTTTTAAAAAAAGGGGGGGAGGGGGTACGGCAATCCACCTATTGAGTGATAAGCACCAAATTTTGCAGCAAGTTAAGCTTCAACGAAATAAAAACTTTTTTTTTAATTCTGCCCATTGGTTCGTGAGATAGTGTACCCAAATTTTTGGGTACATACACAGACAGTCATTAAAAAAAAAAAAAAAATTGTGTTCAGGCCATCTCAAAATGTGAATTCTCCGAAAACTGGAGGTTGAAAATTTTCACGAATCCAATACTTTCTTTCTTCGCATATATACAGTCGACAGCAAAAGTATCCGAGCACTAGCAAAAATTCCTATATAAAAAATGTACACTTAATGTTTTGTTAAATGAATCCTTGTTGAATCCTGTTCTTAGTCACTCTAAGAACATGATTCAACAAGGATTTATTTAACAAAACAGTATTAAGTGTACTTTTTCTATAAGTGTACTAGGAATTTTTGCTAGTGCTTGGATACTTTTGTTGCCGACACTGAGCTGAACAACAACTGGAACAAATGGTTCTAATACCTTTACACAGTGTTCGTGCGTGCCAGTTTTTCTGCAATCGTTTGCCGTACAAAGTCATACCTTGCACGGCAGGCAACATTTGTCGGGTCGTCTATTATTATTATACCTTTTAAAAAATTAAAATTTAAAATTGTAATATCATTCTTAGCAAATGATTATTCGAACAGACAACCTTTACACAATTTTACCTTAAAATATAAAGGTATCAAATGCTTTCTGCTGTGCAACGCTCGGAAGACAAACCTTCCAAAAACGGCACGCGAAAACCAGTGCAGCATTTCCTCCAGTTGTTCTTCAGCTCAGTGGTTGCCGACTGTAGTATACAACAAAGTAAAAGTATATAAACAATTTTTAAGTATTTTAGGTGTTATAATGTATGACATGGCATAAATTTTAACGGCATGCTACTGTAGTCTGATTTTGAAGTGTTACTGTAAAACCGCTTATTTCCATAAAACAAATATGTTCTGGCTATCAATAAACTTTCTTCTATATTATTCTATATGACAGCGCCACCTAATGATTAACATGCACAAAAGTTTTAATCATAGCTTTTCGCTATACAGACTTAACATACCCAGTTTGGTACAAATTTAACTAACATATACTGAGATGCAACCTTAAAGGAATAATATGAGAGGAGTTGGAATATACAGCGTATCAACATGCAGGGGAAATGAAGTTAACTCTTGTCTATATTCAAAATGGCTGCCGCAACAGTAGCCAAGGCTACCTCAGGAGCCATATTGAGTCAACCAAAACATTGACTGCGTTATTTTATTTATTTGACAGCTTTGAAACCTGTAGTTACAATGACTTTTGTCTCGAATGATCCATATTACATAATTTCACAATAGCAATGCAGAATTTTCATATAACTTTGTTACTTAATAGATCCTGCCGTTACGATTTTGGCTTTATGTTTTTCCGGACATGTCATCTCTTCTTATATCATTCATCTAAAGATGTAACCATATGGAAAATTACAGAAGTAGAATAATGAATAATAGCAGCAACACATGTCGGCTGATATAAAGACTTCTTTTTAAAATGGCCATGAAATTTGGTACATTTATATGCTATAGAAGCTGAAACATTAACTTCCCATACACAGAGAAAACTGCAGAATAGCCCCCTCCTGTTTGAGGGACGAATTTTGAAATTTGCTGACATTACTTTTTAAGTATCTGTGTAAGTAATGTTTTAAAGTGATGGTCTTATAAAAATCACATCCCCACTCCCTGCTCCCTTTGTGAAGTGGAAGGGAAAACTTCGGAAATTGCAGAAACTGGTCTTATGTTCGTGTCTGTTATAATCTGAAATAAAGCAAGAATATTTTGAATTATTCACATTGAAATAAGAAGAGAAATAGGAAAAAACATGGGGATAACCCCCCCCCCCCCACAAAAAAAAAAATGAAAGAACAAATTTGGAAAAATTGCCTCTTATATAATACCTTTAAAACAACAGTTTTGTGAATTTCTAATTTTCTTTGAAATATGACCAATATAAACAATACATGAAAATAACGTTCTTGCCAATTTCCCTTGGGTACAGCAAAATTTGAAAAATCTCGAAATTAGTCTTTAGATATTCATGTTTAAAACGTTTTAAAGCAACAGTAATTGAAATTGCAATTTAAACATGAAGAGACATGTGAATTGTGAAAATCAGTTTTTGCTCCCCCTCCCTTTAGAGGGAGGAATTTTGAAAGTTCTAGAAATTGACTATTATACATTCTTCCTTATATTTTAAACTAAATATGTTATGAATATCTTTTCAAAATTTATTATTGAAATGCTATATAAATATTTAACAGCAATTTAACAAAACGTCTACTTTTTTACTTCCATTACCGAACTGCCGTAGGTAATGGAAGTATTGTATTTGGTCCAAAAATTCGATACCAAGTTTTCACCAGATTTACAAGTTTTAAGGTCTCCCGAGTCTAAAAAAGTAGTTTTTGGCAATGTTTGTGTATGTATGCGGGGAATCTCATGGCTATCATATCTTCCAAACTAATAAAGATAGAACGACGAAACTTTAGAATTGAGACAGGTCTGGTATCCAGATGAATTTTCCAAATTTTGGTGAAAATTGGAAAACCAGAAGTGGTACATCGGAAACCGTAAGTCTGACCTTAAGTCCATATCTCAAAAAAGGGTCTAACGAATTTTTTCAAAGTTGCTATATAAACACTCTATTAGATGTCCTTTTGAACAATATAGCTGGTTAGTTCAGGAAAATTGACAGGCCTCCTGCATAAATAGCTCAATTTCAGATCTTGCAAGTGCATTCCTTTAAAAATGGCTGAACAGGTTTTTTTAAAACTCGCCATATTTAACTCCCTTTTAAATATCCTTTTGTATGTAATTATTGTTTTCCGGTCAATAATTGAGTTTGTCAAGTTTTGGTAAAAGTTAGTAGTATCTTAAAAACAGCTCTAACGATTTTCATGAAAATTGCTACATAAATCTATTTTAAATATCCTTTCTCATATATTACGTGGTTATTACAGGAAATATTTAACAGTCATCCTGCTTATGTAGGTCAGTTTTAGATCTCAGAAATTGGTGTTTCAAAAAATAACTCTGCCATTTTTTTTTTTTTTTTTTGTTATACTTTAACTCGTTATGTAAACTTTTGAAGAGACAGAAAGCGAAACACTTGGATTAGCAAACAAACCAAAGTTACTGATGTTATTTCTAGAGTCAAGAAGTTAAAAGGAAGCTGGGCTGGGCACCTTGCGAGAAGAAATGATGATAGTTGGACCACTAATGTTTTATTTTGGATAGAATACCAAGAGATAAGAAAAGACCGAGGAAGAGACCCCTGTATTGCTGGAGAGATGAAACTGTGAAGCCTGGACGAGCAGAATGGAGAAGAATTGCAGAAAACAGGGCAATTTGGAATCACCTAAGAGAGGCCTTCATCCTGCAGTGGATTGATAAAGTCTGAAATTGATAATGATGATGATGTAAACTTTGTTTTATATGCCTTTACACGTTTGTCAGGTTTCTCTTACTGGAAATATTGGAATGATACATTTAAGGCCTCGAAGTCTTGAATAATTGGTAACATAAAATACAACAAATTTCTCTCATCACACAACATTTCATTCAGATTTGAGCATCATAATTTCTTTCTTTTTCTGGAGCTATATGCTTTAAGTTTTGACTGAAGTAAAATCAGATATGCATTTTTCCATTAACTAACCACATGGTGGCAGAAGAAATGAATCTAGAAGATGCTATATTCATAACAGAAAATATCTTTTTATAAAATCTTCTTCTCGAACTCATTTTTAAACTATCTAGCTACTTCAGATATGAGAAATCTAATATTTGATGATAACCTTTTGAATGCATATTCTAAGCACTGGATTTTTCTGTTTTAATTTCAGAAGCACAATTTGTTAATTCCACAGATATTATTTACATCATCTGATGAGAATCCAATGCAGTCTCCAATATCTATATTGTTTTTATCTAAGAACAGTTTGATTTCTTTGAAATGTGCTTCCTTGGTTGTTATGTTACTTTTATAATATTTTCAGTTTGTGAGAAAAACTTTATACGTAAGCACAATAGTTCTGAGTATCCATGGATTCATCAATCAATAAAATGTATTTGTTGCTCCTAAAGTCATCATTTATGGAAACTTTTATTGTAGGACTTATAACATTTTAAATAAAGCAAGAATATTTGCTTCTGTGTAATTTCATATTTGCTAAATTCGTTTTCTTTGGCATAATACTTAAGATCTGTTAGATGATCAACTGCTTTTATGCTGCAATGATATGCTAAATTTAATTAAAAATTTTTTTAGATCTTCCTTTGCTTAATGAGTGCAGACGAAAGTGATTTTGATTATATGATTCACTAATAATCAATAAACCCTAATATGCATATGAAATCACATGTTATACATATTATCTATTAACATTAAAAAACATCAAAGAAAGTGCTATGTTAGATTTACAAATATCAAAACCAAAAAGATAGACACTGGGAGCTTACTATTATCCAATGTTTTTATGAGCAAAAGTATCCAGACATCAGAAAATAGCATGTTATTGGTCAATTCGTTAGTTATGGGAGGAGTAATAAGCAATTAAATGATCTGATTCATCACCATCAAAAATTTTTAGTTAGTTACAGTAACAGTTAGTATTTGGCACAGTTAAAATTTGGAATGACAGTTAAAATTTGGAAATAAAAAAATTGTAAAATAAGAAAAATAGCCAAAATTGGTTTGCCTAATTCATCTAACTTTTTCTAGACAAGCCTGATGAAGATTAGTCAAATTGGCTAATAATAGCCAAGTATGGCAATTTTGTGATGCACAGACACATTTTACTAATCCTAATTTGCTAACTAATTATACTGGTGTCACATTCATATTTTAGTTTTCACATAATTTTATGCTATTCTGTCAAGTTGTGAAAATCATTAGTTTCACATAAATTACGATATGTAGAACGTTGATATTCATTAATGTCTATACAGTATCTTAAATAGTATAAGGAATTAAAATTGAGATTTCATTCTTTAGGCCTGCTGTACATCTTTTCTATGGTTTTCTCCTGAATTCACATGAATGCAGACTAGAATACTTCCCTACAGTGAGCACCCACCCAGGCCTAAGTCCCAAGAGTAGACAATCGACTTGAAATCTTACAACATATTTTTATGATTATTTATTCTTGAAATAATGAACAGAAATTAATCAATTGATTAACAAACTGACTAATTTATAGTACACCACATCGATATTATGACCTATCGGATTCCTCAGACCTCAAAACATATAAAAATATCATAAAAATGTAGTGTATAATTTTCATGAATACCAAATCCAGTACTTCAATTGTACATTTGTGTTTTTCAGGAACATGCTTTCTCCTAGAAACTTATGACAAAGAAACTCAGTTGAGATATTAAATGTATAGATAATTATTTTAACTTTTTATTCGGAATCGGTATTAGCTCAGGGCCACAGGCGCCAACAATGAATGTGCCCAATGATATGTCCTCCCTACTCATTCTTAATACACACAAAAACATCCGATTATATTACTTTCAATTTTACTCAGCTCCTTAATCATTAAAAAAAAAAAAAAAAATCTTGTAAAGGAACCACTTTTGTGAATTTGAATTTTGTGATGGTGTGGCAAAAGAGCCCAATTTCTGCCTGGATTGACTCTTATTATCCATTTACATAATTCTATTGTCAAAGTATTTATATTATTTAAATTTATGATAATCATTTTTTAGATTTGCCTCAAACTTAGTTAAATACTTTGACCATAATTAGGTGGTGGTTTATCAAGGTTAGCTGTGAAAGAAATCCACCAAAAAGCAAAGTGGTGGTCTTCAAATGAAAAACAAGTTTCCTTCATTATTCTTTCTTCTTTTGCTTCCCCTTTTCAAAAAAAATACAAATTATTTTTGTAAACTATAAACATTGTCTCTGAATTAATGTTATACATTTTTTAGATTCTTCATTTAATTCTGTATAAACAGATATTTATAATTTTGACTTTCGTGCTTTGTGAAGATCTTGCAACAAAATAGAAAAATATTGATGTTCTAAAATCCTTCCAAATTTAAAGCAGTAAGAGTTAAAAAATCATTTAACCCTGTTGCTCTATCAGCAACTATTTAACACACACGTACAAAAAAAAAAAAAAAAAAATTGTATTCATTTCTAAAAAAATTAATATATAGTGCGGAGATATTTTCATGAAAATTCATGACTTCGTTAGTAAATAATATGAATATGTACTCCTTGAAGGATTTATGTTTATTTGCATTTCCAATGAATAATTTTCAACTTATTTCTAATGTACTGCTTCTGTTTGGTTAATATCACCCGATTCTATTTTGTACTAAAGTATATAAACTAAAGGCTATACAAATACTAATTCAACAAGTGAAGATAAGAATAAATTTTGCATAATCAGTGAATGTGTTTCATGTGTAGTGATACACAACGTAGAACACATGATATGATATTTCAAACAAGAAAATTAAAGTGTGGAGATTTTTGTATTTTGTAAGTGGTTTGAGAACTCTGTAAAAGGCTGTATACTCTAATGTAATGTATTTGACAGAAACTGTCAAGCTCATGCAAGCAATAAACGCTAAGTAAATAACCTAAAATATGGAAATAAAATATGGTTTTTATGTAAAACTTCATTAGTTCAAATTATTAAATTATTTAAATTTAAGGACTAAATATATATTTAGCATACAAAATTACCTTAAAAATATCCTTAAACATGGAGACAGCAAATTAATTTCGACCACCATCGTGGCCATCTTCAGTGCTGAGACACAATCTAAACGTTTCTTCTATTTTCCCGGCGTTGTTTTGTTGTTGCTGTGATATCTTCGCTTCTCTTCGTTTTTCATCATGATCTGTTGCCATTCCGGTGGAACTAGATAGTGTTCTCGGTCATTAACAGTTAATGGGTTATTGATAATTTCTATGGCCTCCCTTTTTAAGGCGTAATTGTAAGAGTTATACGGAGCTATTTTTTTAATGTTTATGGTATTAGTATTAATTGGGTTATTGTTATGGGTAGTGGAAAAGGCGGTGGAGGATTTACCATATTTTAAATCGGCACGGTGCTCTTTTTCGCGTTCATTAATCCTTCTTTTGGTCATTCCAATGTAGTTTGCTTTATTGCCGTTAATATGTTCGAATTCAATTTTATAAATACCGGCGGTGGAGTTTTGGGGGATAATATCTTTTTCGTTACGGATGTGCTTCATTAGTTCTACAAGCATAGAGTTTATACTGAAAAGTAACTAAGATCAACGATATGAAAAATCAAATATTACAGTTGTAAGTTATTTTACGTGTGAACTTATAGGATATAATGTTACATTGTAAAACCTGGTAAAACTATTTAAAAAAAAAAAAAAATTATTATGCTTGGTACTATGTCAAAAAAAAAAAAAAAAAAAGAACTGAAAACCTCTTATAAAATGACAAGTAAATACATTCGTGGCCCTATCATTCACTTAAGAAATACTCCAACTGCTGCAAACTATATTCCTAAAAAATATAGTGCAGAATATGTCAGAAAGCCTGAACTATGTTCAAAAGAAATTTCAGCTACCTGGGGAAATTTTGAGTATTTTCTTAAGCGAAAATAAAAATGTAAGTGTAAATAACAATCTGCTAAAAAACACACTTTGTAATACTTAAAATGTAAACTAACAGCTGTATTTTTATATTATAGCATAAGTGTATAATCTTAAACATTTGGCTTATTACATAGAAGAAATGGCTTTGTATAACAAAATCGATTTTTGCAATTTGAAGGAAATTTAGAATGTGTCTGGGGGAAATTTCTGAGGTTTGAATATTTTCTGCACCCCTGCCTAAAAAGAACAAAAATATCGTTTTTATGAGTAAAATACATCATAATAAATTAATCAGAAAAAAGTCTGAAATGGTATTGCAATAGAATGACACTAAAGGAACTGTGATTTCTGCATATGTAAAGAAAAGAGTATTATAATTCATTCTTTTTTCCATAAATTAGCTCATATTTACACATTTATTGCTTTTTATTTATTTTTTCAAATATATGAATTATATTCAACTATATTCTTATTTATTTCTAAGAGTGATTTGGTTTAGGTAATTTAAAGAATATAGGCTCCTGCAGTTAGTAATCAAAGACCAGGTCATGTTGACCCAAACATTACATGCAAATAGTAAATGTGAACAGAACATTAGGATTAAGAAACTGCTTAAATACTGTAACAGTGTAAAATATCAACTATATTTCATCTCTTACATTGGAAAAAAAAAAATAATAATAATAATAAATTTTACTAAAAAATATATTTTTCTTAACACGTTCACGCCGGCACATTTTGTTTGTATAGTCTTCTCAAAAGTATCCAAGCACTAGCCAATAATTCCGATGTCAAAAAAGTATACTTAAAACTGTTTTCTTCAATAAATCCTTGTTGAATCATGTTCTTTGACTAAGATCATGACTCGACAAGGATTTATTTAACAAAGCAGTATTAAGTGCACTTTTTTTGGACAGGGATTATTGCTAGTGCTCGGATACTTTTGCTGCCGACTGTAGTTGTGACCCACCGGTGGGTCACGTCGGCGTGAACGTGTTAAAGAAAAAAATTATTTATTAATGCTCCAGTATTTTGTGTATTTTGGAAAATCTACTTTGGTACAGTCATTTTGAAAATAAAATAAAAAATTAGTTTGAATCCAGCAAGACTTTTGAGGTGACAATGTAGTACAAATATAGAACAATTTTTGATTCTACAGTTAAACAAGAAATGTTAGCCCCATTTTTTTCTTCTGATAGTTAATTTGAGTTATTGATTGTTGACTATGCTGCATTTATTCTTTAACCACATTTCTTGCGACCATGGAAGCCTCTGCGCAAGTGCGGATTGAACGAGTCCAGTGTTAAAATAGGGGTGACTGAGAGAAAACAAGCGATAAGGGAACACCGAATAACTGGATGTTTGCCAAACAGCTATCTCTCGGCCAATTTTGCATCCCTCCAAACTTTTGGACTCGTCCTCACTGCTAGTCGTAGGAAACGTGGTCGCACTATATGTTAATGATTTATACTTAAAAAAAAGTTTTTTACAAGAAACAGCAAACAAAGTAATAATTTTAGTCACTTTTTACTTTTTCATTTTATATTAGTTTCCTATATGATTTAAAAAAAGCTTCTATTGGGCTTCACTGCCAACTCTGTTAAAAGTCCATTCTGTTACACTGCTCGTGTATCAGAGTGGACAGTATTCTATGAATTAATAATTCAATTGAAAATAACTTTCAAAATGTTATTTTGGATGAATATATTTATTCGACATTCATTTTGATAAATTTTAAAAATCCTACAGAGCCAAAGTTAAAACTGATTGATGGATATGAATTCCCATTGAATTGTTTTTTTTTCAAAAAGTTTAATATATTTATGTAAAAATTGGATTTTGTACAAAATTTATGAATGCAAAATGTTGTTTGTCTATAGCAGTTAGTTATAACTGTGTTGTGTTCACTTTGTTACAGCACAGTTTTTTATGATTACAAGTTAAAAAATTTAACCCTAAAACAATACTTTCTCTAACGTAAGGGTAAGAGAAAGTAAAAAATAAATAAATAAAATAAATAGAAATTTTAATCTGTTTAGATATATGCAAATTGTGCCGAGAATAATAAAAATCTGGTTCTATTTAGCTTTACTTGATGTGAGAATATTATTTTTACACATAATTTTTTTAATTTTTCACCTTTGGAATATGAAAAGTATAATTTAAATATACATACTTTTATCATAATTTTTTATTGTATTCATATGAAATAAGTATTAATTTCTATCATAACAGGAGACTTGGCTTTGGAATATTATAAACCCGGATAAACTACTCCGTCAGAAACGCCATCCTATTGGCCACACTCCCCACCTTTTCCGTAATCCTATTGGTTGAACTAAATTTGGTCCCTCTCCAATATATACAAGCACTTCTCCAGATTCAGAATTCTTTTTGCACTGAAGACGGTATGCTTAAGGCTACCGAAACAGCTGTATGCATCTCAAATATTTTTCTTTGACGTTTCAGACGTAGTAGTTTATCCAGGTTTTTAAGTATTAATTTCCTTATGTTACACAAAAGTTTTGTAAAATTAAAAGTAAATTTACGTAAATTAATGAAATATACAGTTGTAAATAGTAGAATGGACAAAATTTCCCATTAAATATCAAAAAACTATATTAATCATATATATGCTCTAAGTGAAACTAATTAACTTTTAAAATACAGATAAATTCAATGTTTTTGTTATTATTATTTGACATTAATTTTAGCATAAAATAAATAAAAAATCATTTTTGAAGCCTTAAGTGTATTTTTCTTTTCTTTTTTTTTTTTTTTTTTTTTTAGAATCGGCCGTATATATTTATACATTAAAAATAAATATAAAGGAAAAATAAGTAAAAATGTTTAAACTTTTTTTTTATATGATGTTAATCTTCACTCATCTGTAGTGCATCCTTAGCATTCTTAATTTAGTTTTATTTCGTAATGTTTTACCATTCTCCAGAAAACACATTTTTGTAAAAAAGTAAATTGATACAAGTTTATTTTGTTCTCCTTGTCAAATTAATATAAAATTCATTAATGATTTAATAATGAACAACTTATTCATACTTTATATGCTAATTTGTTAAGAATCATATGGAAAAGAGAAAAAAGAGAGAGAGGGGGAAAAAAAAAGAACATGTATATTAATATATATATATAAGCAAAACAAAGTGTAACATGGAGGCCTTTATCTCTGCAACTATTACTCATTTACATATACTTCCAATTACAAAATGTTTTTAAAAGTGTAAGCAATTTATGATACGGCATGTTTAAATTAACAAAAAATTGATTTTCTGAAAATTACAAAAATTAACTTTTTATACAGTCCCAAGTTTTTATAGTCATATTTAGTAAAAGTTAACACTCATCTTAACAAATATAACATTTAAATGGTATAATACTAAAGGATTATCGTTTATGATTTAAATTTAAATACCTTATATTTACCCTTTTTCATAAAAACGAATATATTTCGGTATTTTTAATACACCCCGTCATTTCAACGCTGAAGAGGGCTGCGATAAACATGCCGAAATATATTCGTTTTTATGAAAAAGGATAAATATAAGGTACTTAAATTTAAATCATAACATTTAAAGTTTAATTTCTGTGTGCCCAAAATTGACTAAGATATTTAGTTTCAAAGTTTGGGATTTTTTCACATTTCCTAGGCCTTTATTAACCCTTTCAGCGTTAGCCATTTTTTGGTATATCTGTTTAATGATTCATAAAATTAATACTATGCACAGTATAAATATGAAAATTTAATACAATACTCTATACATGTTTATTAATCTTATTTTCTCGAAAAGAGCAACATATATTTCAAAATTTAGCCATACCAGCCTTTTGTTTTGACTATGTGTAACGGAAAAAGACGGGCTTAACGCTTATAGGGTTAAGAAGTATTAAAAAAATTTTTAATATACCCCAAGAAAATGGCAAAAAAAAAAAAAAAAAAATCCCAAACATTGAAAATAAATATCTCAGTCAATTTTTGGAACATTGAGGTGAAATTTTTTGTGTTATAATTGTTAAGATAAGTAGCAACTTTTACTAAATATGACTATCAGGACTAAGGAACTGTACAAAAAGTTAGTTTTTGTAAATTTCAAAAAATTAAGTTTTTAAATTTAAACATGCCATATTATAAATATTTACATTTTCTAAACATTTTATAATTGGAAGTATACATTTGCGACCAATGGTTGTAATGCAGGGTTCATACTCATACATGGGGAAAAAATTCCCTGAGTTTTCCCTGAGTTCCCAGACAATTTTCAAGATAATATTAGCGACATATTACAAGAAATGCTTCTTTAGACAGGACAAAATACACAGCAACATTACACTGTACGGTGTCATATTACTGTCGATATGATAGAAATTCAGGTAGAAATCATTGTTTACATGCGTATTTTCACAATAATTAATCAATTGAATTTTGATACGAAGCTAAACAAAAAAAAATATAACTCGAGAGAAAGAAAATATCTGTTTTTCAAGGTTTTATAACCGATTTTCCCTGATTTTTAATGAAAATTTTTGTTTTCCCTGACTTTTTTTAACAAATTCCCTGAGTATTCCCTGTTTTCCAGGTTTTCCCTGATGAGTATGAACCCTGTGATAAATACCTCCTCATGACTTCGTTTTGCACCCTGTATATAGTTCTTTGTGACTTTTGTAAGTCAGTGCACAGCTAAATAAGAGATTTAAAAAATAACCCAGTTTGTGATATGAAATAAAACTGAATTTTAGAAAATTAAGACATAATATTAGTTATTTTACAGATTTTCAATTTCTTTGTTTACAGGTAATCTTCCATGTATCTTTTTAGCTAAATTCAGTATAAAATTAATTTCAGCATCATTTACATCATCTTGATTCATTATATAATGAAGCAAAATTTTAACAGCACTGAAGGCATCTGCATGAGTAACAACATTTGTTTCTCCAGATATGTTAGAATCTTCTGGTTTAGAAACAGAATTTAAAAATCTACTTTGTATTTTTTCACCATGGTTCTCGTTATTATTTTCTTGCACACTTTGTAAGTTTGTGTCATCAAAATCGATAACTTCTGATTTAATATTTGTTATCGGTATCTCTTCTGGTGCAAAAGTTGATGAAGGAGAATTTACAAATTTACTTTGCGTTTTTTCAAAATTTCTGAGGATTGTAGAATTTCCTGATTGAATGGGTATCAATGGAATTTTGTCAGAATCACTGCTTGATTCCTGCAAAAATAAATTATAAAATTATTTTATTTTTAATTTAATGAAAGAGGAATAAAAAGCAGCACTTAACAAAAAGTGTCATTTTATATAAAACTTATTTTCTGTACACAGATTGAAAAATACATAAGGTAAAGATTCGTCACTCTTAAAATTTGCACCAGTAGTCACCACCTTCACAAAGGAAATGTTAAAATAAGTGTTAAATAACATCCATGATTTTGAATCTGCCAGAGCTAGGTTCTTTGAATATTACAAATTTTATGCAATTTTGTAATTTTATGTTTAAAAAGATAGTTATAATCAAATACTGTTAAACTACATCGTTTTTTTTTCTGTCAAGCACCACTAATCTGAGTTCATATAATCCATAATACCATAAAATTGTCACTGTTTCTTTTCAGTGGAGTACCGTAATTTTGCATTGCTACTTCCCACCACTCCTAAAAAATTCTCTAATTTTATGCCTTAATCCTCATAGCAGAAAATGCAAGACGTGAGAAGTACAGTCCATTAAGAAATTATAAGACCACTTTAATTTTGTAAATTATAAGAAAAAGATTCTAATCATAATTTAAATACATAAAATAACATATTGCTCTATATTTTTTTATAATTAGTTTGCAATAACTTGGTATAATGCAATAAATGTTTAATTAAAATATATATTAGAAATAAGTGAAAAATAACCTGTTAACAAAATATAAGACTACTTGTCAAAAAACAAAATTGTATAAAAAATTAATATGATATTGGTCCTCCATTTTTCCTGATGACTTCAAACACTCTGTATTTCATTGAAATAACCAGGTGATTAAGTTCAGTTATAGAAATATTGTACCATTCTTTTGCAATGGCTACTTCCAGTTCATTGGCAGATGAAAATTGTTTATTATTAGCATAAACTTTGCAAGATAATGTACCCCATAGATTTTCCATGAGGTTCAAGTCTGGACTTCGACTTGGCCATGGCAAAACATTAATTTTTTCTTTTCTAAACCATTCCTGTGTGGATTTAGATGTATGACAAGCAGGGTTGTAAGAAACCCAGCCCAGGTGGGTTTTATTAAAAAACCCGGGTTTTATGGGTAGAAAACCCAGGTTTTTTGGGCAAAATGGGGAAAATAGAATTTCTTTTTCCAAAAAGTTAATAATGTATAGTATGTATATTATTTTGTTTTATATGAGAACATATATAGTTTAGCAAACACTAAACAAGCATTTTTGATGAATAAAACTGATAATACTGTACATGTATTGTTTTAACATGCTTACACATAATCATCAGAAAACAATGATATCTGAATTTTAATTGTATAAAAATACAAAGTTCAAAACAACTAAGGTACAAACATTTTTTTTTTTTTTTTTTATTGAATTTTGATTCTATAAAAACTCATGAACAAAATTTGTAATGTGCAGTAAGTTTGCCTGATGTTACTTTTATTAAAACAAAAGTAGTTTTTTCTTTTATTATCTTATATTCACATGTTTCATGCAGTTTCACTTAATCTCAAATCATATAATACACACCTATATATATACTTTTTAATTTTAGTTATCAATATAGGTGGACACAAACAAAAATTAAATAGTATTTGCCTTAAACATTCTTCTAATTGATACTTTCATTATCAGAGCATCTTGTATAAGCTACTTAAAAGCTTTAAGCTATTTTATTTGTACTTCTCCTGAATTACACAATTTCAAACTACACGATTTTAGAGTAATTCTTTTAAAAAAGAATGAATTATATATATTATTTGCAGTAAATTATTTCCAAATATGTCATTTATTTCATAAAATAGAGAGTTATGATCAAAGGCAAAACCCCAGTGGCAGAAACACTGCGACACAGCGACATAGTCGCAGACACAGAAAAACAGCTTGCGGACAGTTTTTGTCTGTAACTTTCGGATAACAAATCACTTATAAAAATTTCTGTATCAAAACTTTTATTATTTATAATTATTTATATTGTGTTGTGTCAAACACTGCTATAAAATATTTAATTGAATGAGATGAATTAAATGAATACAATTGTTTATACTATATTGTTTTGTAGTAAAATTGTATTTGTGTATTGCTGCACGAGATCACCAATGATGTTAAGTCCCCCGTCCCCATCAGCTTACAGGCGTTTTGAGTGTAAGCCATTTTTACCCCTGATTACATGCAAATTTTGTAGACAGATTATGAAATTTTAAAAGCCTGTCGCAGATAGCTTCAAAACTTTCTGCCACTGGGGGCAAAACTTACATTAAAAACTACTAAATACCATTTTTGAAATCACCTTATGCTTAAAGTGAAACAAAAGGTGATTTTAAAAATGGTTTTTTTAGTAGCTTTTAATGTTAATTTTAAGTAATCATTTTTAAAATACATTTTAAAAAGGCAAAATTTTCAGAATCATAAGGGAATTCTAACTTTTATTACAAAATTTGAAAAATCATGTCTATGAATTCTTAATTCCATTCCATTTTAATTGAAATAAATACACATTACTTACAAATGTATATGTAAGCAGGGTTCGTTCTAGACGGGGTTTACGGGGCACTCTGCCCTATTTGCCCTTTCGATAAAAAAAATCCACCCTGCTGCCCTTTAATCGCGATCGTGCGCCCCGTTGTCTATAAATGTGCCCTGGAATGCGCTTCTATAACATTAAAAAATGAAGCCAACAAACATAACATCAATATCCCAATAAAACCCGACAAAAATATTTTCCAACGCATCCGCAACGAAAAAGATCCCATTCCCTTTAATTATACCTCCGGTGTTTATAAAATCAATTTCAAATTCAATGATAATAAACCTGCCTGTTGCTGTTATATCAGCATGACCAAGCGACATCTAAAATATCGTAAATCCGAGCATCTCGCTGATGTAAAGTACAATAAACTCTCTACCGCTTTCTCTAGAATTAGCAACAATAACCCTATTAATCCTAACACCCACGAATTTCAAAAAATAGCCCATTATAATTCCCATCAGTTTGCCTTAAAACGCAAAGCCCTGGAGATCCTAACAACTAACGATGCCGTCAACGATAGAGAGCACAGCACCATTCCACCTGACTGGCAACATCTGATTGAAAATCTGAAGCGAAGTGAAGAAGTTCCGCAGAGAAAAAATAGTGAAGGAGAAAAACAGAAGCAGGCAACTACTATATAGTCGTTCGAGCACTGAGGATGAACCAGACATGGTTTGAAATATATATGCTCACAACAAAGGAATGTTTATAAGGTATTTTGATTATTTAAGAAGTATTTTACTGTGGATTATTGCTTTAAAAGGGCTTAAATATTATAAAATTCCTTTATTATTTTTTTTTTTAAACCCATTTTCCCCAAAAAACCCAGCCCAGCAGGGAAAATGGGTATCTACCCGGGCAGCAAATCTGAGAACCCTGATGACAAGCAGCATTGTCCTGTTGAAACATCCAGTTAGCACCACCTAATAAAGGTCCAAACGGTATTATATGATCATAAAGCATAGACTGATATTGTGTAGAGTTCATATGACCCGAAATCTACTGTAAATCATACAACCCCTCATAATTGAAAGCTCCCCAAATCATTACTGATTCTCCACCCATTTGTTGACTGAAGCATTCTTTTGGTTCCTTCCTTAAGTCATGCCAATAGTGTTTGTAACCATCAGGACCATCAAGGTTAAATTTCTTTTCATCAGAAAATGTAACTTGTTTCCACTCATCATTCCATGACACGACATTTTTAGCCCATTTTAATCTTTCTTCTCTATGGCATTTCAATAACTTTGGTTTTTTCTTCAATTTCATAAATTTCGTATTAATATTTAATTTAAGACTCTTCCAGACTGTTACATGTGAAGTCTTCTTGCTGAAACGTTTTGAAATTTCACGAGTTGAAAGACCTTTTTTAGATCACAGTCGAAAAATTTGTCTATTATCATGAGCTGTCAAAATATTTTTTCTACCAGATCATTTTATTTTGTTGAATAATCTTTTCTAATTATGGCATTATGAATGGCAGAATGGTTCATTAACCTTGAAATATCTCTTTCAGATTTACCAGAACCTTTATAAAATAAAAATTTTCTCACTTCGCACTCCAATGATAATTCTTTACCTTAAGGCATCGTCAAATTAATCGTAGATAACACATTCAAAACCCAAGCCTTTGCTTCTTAGGTAATTCTTTTACAAAATATTGATGCATGCGCTTTATATTGAGTTTGACGTCATGTATAATATACTAATTTTCTCAGGTGGTCTTATAATTTCTTAACAGCCACAGTCTTTAATTTTTATAAAAATGAATGAGTTTTAATGAAATTTAATTTAATTTTAAAAGTTGGAATTAGTATAGGATGCATTTTCCTATCAATTTTAAATACGCAACTAAAAATTTGCATATTATGCACTTTTCTTCAGAAATGCACCAATACGCTTGTGGTCTTATTATTTCTTAACGCGCTATATGTCACAGATTTTTTTTTTAGTCTGCAGATTATTTCCAAAACAGTACTGCGCAGAGATTACAAGACTCCCAATTTTGGCAGGAAAGATAATGATTTTCAATCTTTCTCCATCCACGGCATAAATGTCAATATTCATTTTAATAACACTGTATTAGACTCTAGAAGCTGTAAAGAGATATAATTGTTTAATATCTCCCATTCATGTAATTTTATGTGACCCCCCCCCCTTTCCTACCGCTAATGATCAGCGTGGCGATCAAACAGATTGTGGAATCTTTGCGATTCCCAATCTTTCTCCATCCGCAAAATAAATGCTGGAATTTTTTTTAAACTTGCTTAATTACATTACATTACAGAACCTATAAAGAAGTAAAATTGTTCAATATCTCTCATTCATATATTTGTTTTACACCCCCCCTCCCCCCTGTGATAACGATCTGTGATCAAATGCTCCACAGAAGAAATGTGATTTCCAATCTTTTTCCATCCAGAACATAAAATGTCAATATTCATTTGAAACTTACTTTATTGAATTTTAGAACTTATAAAGAAGTAGAATTATTCAATATCTCTCACTCATAATTTCAGGACCCCCCCCCCCCTCCCTCCTTTACCATTTGCTAACGATCGAAAATGAAACTCCCTTCAGAAATCTTGTGGCTTTCCCCAATCTTTCTCTATATGCAGCATAGCATGAATGTCAATATTCTTTTTAAACTTGTTTTATTAAATTGTAGAACCTATTTAAAAGTAGAATTGTTCAATACCATTCACTACTCATGTAATTTTTGTAATTGCTTCTTTGAATACATGCAAGATTTTGTATCAGTTTCAAAGATTGATGATCTTGACACACTTTTGTTTAAATACCACTATTTTTGTAAATGGATCGTTCGTTTACACTATAGAAGAGGAAGTTAGAACTATAAGGATCTCATATGAAATAAAGGTTCTGAGCTGTCAAAGAAAATAGCTGTTCTTATTAAGTTACTTAAACACGCAGTTTCAGCTCCAGTATCAGAAGTTTTCTGTGAAAGTTGGGGCTCGGACATTAAGACGGTGAGCAAAATGCAATTAAGATGTACAGATAGGAATGACTAACAAACTGTAATTGTTGATAAAAGAAAATTTATACTTCTTAATGTCCACTCCATCTGGTTGCACAAGAAACAGAAAATTTTAGAAAGCTGTATTAATTTCAATGTTTAGAATCTCAGCCAACACTTTACCTAGCTATATGTAATTAAAACTTTATAACTACAATGTTTGCACATATCTAACAGATTAACATTAGATAAATGCAAATTTATGATAAAACTATGCTTACTGAATCCGCTGACTTCCCCCCCCCCCCTTTAATTTATTGTGAAATTATGCTGCAGGTTATTTTCTAATATGCCTAAATATCTGTTGTAGATTGACATGACAGAAAAAAAATCTGCTACCGGGGTCTTAATCACATTCAAAACTATGGTGTGTGCTTTTCAATTAACCATGTTGCATGCAACACTTCTGGGAGGTCCATTCACCAACAGCAGAATATTCTTTACCTATTTGTAGAAAAACAAAACTTATCTGCAATTCAGAAATACCAGATCATGTGTGGTATCATATATGAAGTATTAACAAGTCATGAAATAGATAAAATTTGCATCTACAAAAAGAGCTAAATAAAAATATGCAACAAAGTGCAGTGACAGTATGCTTAATGCAGGAGTCAATGTGCAAATGTTTTTTACTTTTTCAATATCACCATATACAATTAATAGCACTTTCTTTTTTAATCATGAAAAATATTATAATTAAAATGTGGTTTATTTAAATGCAAAAAATATTAGAAAAAAAATTCATAAATATTGATGTGAAACTGAGGTCACAGCAAAGAAAATTATTAATAGTTAGGTTTCTTAATAAACACTCAAAATGTTGTTAGACGATAACATCATGTGATCTTGGGTTGATCACATAAAATTTCCTACAACATCATGTGGATTACACACACTCCTTGTTAACTTGACTTTAAAGACATACACTTAACTTTCATGTTAGGAAGTTCTCACTAAACCCCTTTTCTGACGAAAAAAAAGAAAGGAATAAAGTTATATTTCTTTAAATAAGGATCTAATTAACTAAAAATTGAAAAAAAAAAATTATAATTATAAAAATTTAAATTCACAATAACATGAAATTTTAATAAAAATATTTCAGGTTTAAATAAAAAACCAATTGCTAATTTCTCTTTAGAAAATAGATAAGAAAATAGCACTTCATTTCGATTTCTTGCTACGTGTGAGTTTTTCATATTAAATATTTTTTTTAATTATGAGATAACAACTTACTGAAGAACTGGATGTTGCAGTTTCAACTTTGATTTCAATTTCAGATGACGCAAGTCCTTTATCTTTTGTTCTTTTAGTTTCTTTACTCCTAACTGAAATTTTTCTATCTTTAATATCTTTCACTCCTTCAATATCTTTATGTTTAGTTGAAGTCTTTTTATCTTGAATTATATTTTTCTTCCTGGAACAAACTTATTTTTATTAAAATGTAGTTCTAACAAAAGCACATCTTTCAAATTTATCATTCACTAAAATTTCTAATTAAATTAACATTATCCATCAACTAAATGAAAGTTGTCTTGTTAATTTCATAGCATTGAAAAAACATTTTTATCTGAGCCACAACAGTAACAAAAATCTGGAGTGACTCTGCTCATTTTTTCAGACATTTAGTAGTTACCAGTCACCTTAACAAACTTGAATTTATGAATATTTCAGTAGCAAATAAATAGAAGTGAAATTTTTAAAGGTGTATTTTTCCCCCAAATTGTATATTTGTACTAGCAGGTCTACCCGCCACTGCTCAGGTTAAAGTAGTGCTTATAAAATTTCTCAATTAAAAAAAAAAAAAAAAAAAAGTAACGAAAGAGTGAGACAGAATTATTAAAGTAAATGCAAAATCATTCAGCTTTATAATATTGCAACTGAACATTTAGCATTTTTGACAGATTTTTGGAGGCATTAATTTTTTTCATTTTTGTATAGATTAAACAAAGGAATAAACAGAAGTTATTTATATAACCATTGAATTATAGCATAAAAATTATTTAAATGTTAAAGTTGAGAGAAAAATTTAACAGAATAAAAGAAAGCAGCAAAATGAATTGAATACTATATGAAGTATCTCAATAAAATCCTAATTATAACAATTTGAATTGATTGTGAGAACTTAAATGAATAAAACTACAAATAAACTATTAATTTAAATTTAGAAAAAAAAAAAAAAATGTTTACATGTTCATTTTATTTTTGACATGAAAAGAAATACATTTACATACATATAAATAATAAAATTGAGATTTTTTTTATTTATTTTTTATTTATTATTTTTTTTTTACATGTAATAAATAAATATATTTTCTTTTATTTCATAAAAAAAAATTAATACGTAATTAATTATTTATTTTGTCATGACTTTTTTTTTTCTTTATACAATTTTAAAGTTAAAATGGTGTTTTTATTCAATATCTTTTGAACCAATTATCCATTGAACTAAAAAATACGGCATTAGCTATATTTTGTCCTGAATAAGAAATATACCAATTTTCGCAACGACCAGTTGAATGGAGTAGCTTTGTATAGTGAACTAAAAACAGAGTTTTCCACAGACAGTTTCAGGAAGGTGCTGTGCCCTGCCTGCCCTATGACTAAAGAAACAGCACTCTTCTTGTCCCTAATCTAACTAGTATGTTGTGGCCACCACAAGACTTTCTTCTATATTTTCCTATATACATATTCAATCAGTAACAATATTAAAAAAAAAAAAAAAATTACGATTTTTTTCTAAGTTCTTTTTTGGTTAAAAGTAATACATATTCAACCAGTAACAATATTAAAAAAAAAAAAGATTTTTTTTTTCCCCCAAGTTTTTTTTTTTTTTTTTTTTTGTTAAAAGTAAAAAAATTGATAACTTTGTTTTAAATTATCACAGATTTATAGTTCAACCATTCGTTTTAAAGGTATTGACGAGATCTTTCGAAAGATACCCATCTTGAAAATTTACCCCCAAGGGGGGGAACCGGTGCCCTCACATGCACAAAATTTTTTTCGTAGTTAACTACTACTATTATCAATAATTCATATTAATTTTACAATCATAAGTTTAAAATAACGCTCATTATGTACATTTATACGAAATTTTGTCCTATACTGCCATGTTAAAAGTTTACATAAAATGCGATCACAGCGCCATCTGCTGGGCGATTGATCCCAAAATCTAATCAGCACCATTCCATGTCAGGGACCAACTATATACCAAGTTTGGTTCAATTTCATTAATCGGTTCGTGAGATACGGTGAGAAATACGAAATTTTGCGATCACAGCGCCACCTGCTGGACGATTGATCCCCAAATCTAATCAGCACCATGCCCCGTCAGGTTCCAACTATATACCAAGTTTGGTTGAATTTCATTCATTGGTTCGTGAGATACGGTGAAAAATACGAAAATTTGTCCTATACTGCCATGTTAAAAATTTACATAAAATGCGATCTCAGCGCCACCTGCTGGGCTATTGATCCCCAAATCTAATCAGCACAATGCCCCGCCAGGGTCCAACTATATAACAAGTTTGGTTGAATTTCATTCATTGGTTCGTGAGATACGGTGAAAACACGAAACCACAGACTAGAGCTGGACGATATCAGAAATTAAATATCGCGATATATCATCAAGTTAATATCGATATTGGTGATATATTGCGATATTTATTTCAAGAGAAGGAAAATAGATATTTGCTACTTTTTAAAGACAAATGAACACCAATTTTAATGTATACAAGTGTGGAGTGTTTTCTATATGTATATTTATATTTTCTGGTATATTACTTCCAAATCTTTTTTATTAAAAAGAAAAAAAAAGAAAAAAGAAAGAAAATGCATAAATAGCAACACAATGTTTTGTGTTTCTTTTAATTTATACCATTACTTTTAAGTATATTTCTGAATAGTTTGTCCTCCATTCTTTCTATTTTAAGATTTAATTATTTCAAAATCACATTTTAAGAGAGCTAATGGGTGATATGTGTTTTATTTACACAAAGTATATCATCAAGATACATAATTATAATAAAAATATAAGCTTAAGAAAAATGAAGTTGTACTTAGAATGTAGATGATTAATAAAATTTTGCGCAGAAGTCGTAACTTAACTATCTATCTATCTCTCTCTCTATATATATATATCAATGATTCATTTATATACGGAAATTTTAAAAATAAATATTAGTATGAGTTTTGCGCCTAATTCCCATTCCTGAGTATAAAGAAAGTTCATTTACTAATATTCCTGTCAGTCATTGATAGCGATATGGTTGTAATTAAATTAATTTCAGTGAATAAGAAATGCACAGTAGAAATACTGTTTATAAACTTTCTTTAGAATTGCCACCGAATAAACTTTCTCGGTTGTAGAGTAACATTAATTTGAGACCCTATAACTCATCGGTATTCTAAAGGTCAATTTCTTGCCATTTTTATTTTATTTTTTATCTACTTACCATATCATGTTTTTTTTTTTTTTTTTTTTTTTTTTTTTTTTTAAAGATATATATATTGAATTCATATTTTGTAATGTTTTTATAACATTTGGAAATTGTATTATATTTATATACTAGTACCGCCCAGTGGTTGAAGATCAATCACTTTTTGCAAAGCAAAGCAACTGCCTTCTAATAAACGGAATTAAATTGCAGCACAGCAGCGACACCTGTTGGCCGATAGGCACGAGTCGTCCATGAAATAGAGCGTTCGAACTAAAAAAAAAAAAAAAAGAAAAAGAAAAAGAAAAGAAAGAAAGAAAGGAAATCTTAAAAATGGTCAATTAGAGTTCAAGGAATCTCAAAACTTGTAACATCATCGAAAACTGGAAATCTAAATTTTTTCTGAATCTTATACTTTCTCCACTTTTTTAAGAATAAGTAGTCAATTTCAGTTAATTGAAATGCAAGGAAATCTCAAAACGTGTAAATTCATCGAAAACCAGAAATCGAAATTTTCCCCGTGTCTTCTACTTTCTTCTTATGCATGTAGAAGCCAGTAATGAATCCACATTTTAAATAATAATAGTCAGTTTCAGTTAATTGAAAAGCAAGGAAATCTCAAAATGTAAATTCATCGAAAACTGGAAATCAAAATTTATCCAAATCTTACACTTTCTTCTTGTATATGCAGAAGATATAATAATAAATCAACTTTTAAAAAAATAAGTAATCAGTTTCACTTAAATGAAATGCAAGGAAATCCCAAAACGTGTAAATATATCAAAAAACGGAAATCGAAATTTATTTCGTATCTTCTTTCTTCTTATGTACGCAGAAACTAGTAATAAATCCACTTTTTAAAAATGAGTAGACAATTTCAGTTATTTAAAATGCAAGGAAATCTCAAAACGTGTAAATTCATCGAAAACCGGAAAAACGTTTATCCAAATCTTATATTTTCTTCTTATATGTGCAGAAGATAGAATAATAAATCCAATTTTAAAAAAATAAGTAATCAATTTCAGTTAATTCTTTGCTTAAAAAAGAAAAAAAAAACCCACTTGACGATATTTCGAACAATCCATGCAATTCCGAACAATATGTCAACGAACCGATAACAATAACTAAACGCAATATACTGTTTCCAGTGTTTTCACTTTTCACCTGCGAGCGAAGAGCAGCTTCGATATTATTGGTGTGGGAATATTATCGAATGGAAAATAATATACTACTGCCATGAACTAAACGCGATATACTGTTTGCATTGTTTTCACTTTTCACCTGCGAGCGATGAGCAACTTCGATATTATTGGTTTGGAGATATTATCGAATGGGAAATAATATGCAACTGCGATAACTTGATGAATGAGGAATGAAACATTTTATATGTTATCGTTCAAGGTCAAACTTTTTAAGTAGTGGTTTCGATTTGAGAGTGCGCAGTTTGCACAAATGAAGCCGGTTGGGGTTATTTTTTCGAGTTTAGTCAGTGAACAGGAGGAAAGGAAGAGAAGGTGTATTTGTATAAGATATTCGGCGGTCTGTTTGTTGGGTGTTTACGGGGTGGTACGGCGTACGGTGAGGCGGGGAAGCAGAATTTGAAGATATGGCGTTGGACGCTGTTTATCGCATATGACTTGATCGCGCTGTGCGCGTTAGAGAAATTAGTTGTGCGCGTGTTAGAGAAATTAGCTGTGCACGTTAGGAAATATCGTTAGAGGGATATATCGATAGAACAAGAACTTAAATACTGTTATCGCGATATTAAAAAAATATCGATACTTGGGGATATATTGATAAATAATCCAGCCCTACCACAGACAGACTTTTTCTAAAAACTATCCGTGTTCAGGACATCCCAAAACGTGTAGATCCGTCAAAAAATGGAGGTCGAAAATTTTTGTGAATCCAATACTTTCTCTATATTACATATAGAAGAAAGTAAAAAAGTTTCACCCTTATTGCCTTTTCTTGAAAATAACCTGCAAACTGAAGACATGATATAAATATAAATAAATGTATTGTGCATAACAATCAACTTTCGTTCATACATCTGTAACAAGCAATTTTAAAGTGTAAATAATGTTAAAATTTAAAACTTTTTCTTTTATTTACACCTAAGATCGAAATTCTAAAATAAGTGTCTGGATTTTAAATGTTAAATGTGCCCTTAAGAATCCAAAACTGCCCTCATGAATCTAGAAAATGCCCTTTTATTTTATTAGCAGTGCCCTGTCATTTTTCAAACCTGGCGGAAACTCTGCTAAAAGTACAGACAAATATAACAAATTTTCAGCTTTATATATAATGACAATGCATCTAAATCATTTTGCTTGTCCTTGTAAAAGAACTAGAAGTAGTAAGTCCATTATGACAAATAGTGATATTTGTAATAATGGATATAGAATATATATTTGTAATAAATACAAATAGTGATAATTGAAATAATTGCTGTAGCAAATTTTAAAACATATTTCAGTTTCATTAACCTTTTAAAAATTTGATGAACTTCATTTAAAATTTCTTAACTCCATTTTAATTTCTTAATTCTACAAATGACAACAGTGACATTGCTTCACCTTCTAAACCATGTGTTTCACTTTTATCTCTTCAGGTGAATCCTAATATACATCTCCCGAAGCTTCCCTAGGTTGTTTGAAGCTTTCACATAGTTTTACAAATTAATGTCCAAGTTTCTGAAGCATAAGTTAAAATAGGTAAAATACACTGACCAAAAACTTTTCTTTTCAAACAAACTGGGAGGTTGCTTTTGAATATAGTGCTATTTCTTCTGAATGCTCTCCATGCAAATTTAACTCTGTTGTTAATTTCTTTCATGATGTTCTTATTCATTGTAATGACTTGTCCCAAACAAGTATAACTGAATACCATTTCTAATTCATCCATATTAACAGTTATCTTCAGTGGAGCAACAAAGGAACTAGACAATTTTTGTTTTACTGAGAGTCATTTTCAATCCAACGAGCTTGCTTTCATTGTTTAATATCTAACAAATTGAAAGGTGTAAGGCAAAGGGACACAATTTCCCATAAATAGTTGAATGCAGTACTTCAAAGAATTTTTTTAAGAAACTAAACTATGAAGAGAAAGGCATAAAAATTGATGGAGAATTTACAAATCACTTGAGATTTGTGGATTCTGCACTGCTTGCTTCTTCATTTGAGGATTTGCAAGAAATGCTTCAAGATCTATATTTATATATAGATTTTTTTTTTTTTTTTTTAAGCACAAAAAATTAAATATATAGAAAATCTAAAAATTAGGAAGATTTTATTTTCACACAGGAAGCAAATAGAAAATGCAAAATTAGGGAAATCTTGGAAATTGAGAAGACTTTGTGGCTATGTCATATCATTGTTTGAAGAGAGCTTTGATCCAGATAAATATTCACTTAATTTTGGAAGATAGAAATAATCATAACATGCCAAGTCACAGGAGCATGGGCTCCAGACCTCCAATTTGAACTTTTGAAGCAGTTCTCGATTTTGACAAGCAGTATGAGCCGTGGCCCAGATTTAGCATCTAATGACTCTTTCCTTTTTTCAAAATTGAAGGAACACTCATCTGGAACAAGCTTCTCTCCAGCTAAAATATGAAAACAGCTTTGTGGAAACTAACTCAGAGATGCCAACTTCTAATGAGAAAAAAGCAGGAGATTTTTTAACAGAAATCAGGAGACTTTTTCCAACAAGAAAGTTTGTAAGAAAAATAAGTAAAATAATGCAAATTTAATTTTAAGTAAAGCTTTATAAGCTTAAGAGGTATTTACAAAGCATCAGTATTAAAATTGAATGAATAATATATGTTTCTTGCAGTAAAACAAACTATAAAAAAAAAAAAAAAAAAAACCTCAGCCATACAGTTGTTTAAAATTCAAGTCAAAATAGACAGATTTGATCATTCTGCTCCTAATATAAAACAATAAGGATCTTAATTATCTTTGTAAAAGAAAGGGTAATAAAGAAATGAAAATATCAGCTATATTCTAATGAAATTTGAATTCTTTAAGTTTTTAATAGTTATGGTATTTAAAAAAAATATATTTTAATAATAAGACATTTTTTATTATGTAAAAATGAAAGTTAAAAATGTATTCTTAGCAAAAATTAGTTTCAAAGCATTATATAGTAATTCACATTCAAACTGAACTTGATAATTGCAGGGCAAAGATAAATTTCAATTTTCTTTCAAATTTTTTTTACCCAATCCCACAAATTTTAAGCATAAATTATGCTAAGAGGGATAGATAAAAGTTACATCAGAAAAGCAGGAGAAATGAGTGGAAAATCAGGAGTATGGAAAAACAAGCAAAAATCAGGAGACTCCTGCCAAAAGCAGGAGACTTGGCATGTCTGCTAACTCAATCAAGGAGAGAACATAACTGGATTAAAGAAGTTTTAACTTGGGTTCAGATAAATGTCTAAATAGATGATGATTGTTGTTGATTATGCAAAAAAGTTATTGGCAAATATGCTTCTTAATACTCTTTTGAATATATTTAATGATATTGATTAATTTAAAATTAGTTCTATGAAGAAGTACTTTGTTATAACAAATGTATCTTTAATTAAAAAAAAAAAAAAAAAAAAAAATCCACTGATTAAAACAACACATTCCTTAAAATTTTTTTATTTAATTAAAATATATACGTATAAGTATGTATCAATAGGATACAAAATCTTTTTAGAATAACTTACTGCCTAAAAAAAAAAAAAAAAAATCCTGTCACACCAATAATCAGTATGTTATATATATATTATATATACAAATTTCTTTTTATTTTTGCCTTAAAATCCATTTATCATTTAGATGCAAAAGACTTCATCTAATCCATTAATAATAATGATACAATATTTTATAAATCTTACTCTTTCTTTTTGCCAGATCTTTTTATATGATCACAGTTGTTACGTCTTAAATTTCTAGATGCATTCGGATTCAAAGTATCTTCAGGAATTGCTAGAGCTTCTATAAAATAAAAAATAAAATAAAATTGTGTTAAATTAAAAAAGAAAAATAAAACTATAATTTCAACATATAACTTGCATTACATAGATTTTTCTTCTTTTTTTTTTTCTTAAATATTTTCTAATTACTGTAAGTTAAATAATATTGTATTTCAAATCAATATTAGCCTAAAAACATTCATTTGTCCCAGTATTTCAAATTATAAAACTTAAAATATTTTTAAAGATAAAGCTTTTGCATTTTTTACTCTTACTTCGGTTTATTATACGCAAAATAAGCAGTCAGTAACATAAAACAAAAGCAAGTTTTAATTTTTTTATTAATAAAATAAGCAACTATTTCATGGCCTCTATAATGTTTAACAATATAAAGAGAATGGAAAATAAACAATTTTTTAAAACTTTTAAAACATTCGAGACATTATAATAAAATAATTAAATGCATATCTGGCATCTTCCCTTTCTGGCTCTCTGTCACACAATGAACAGTCTTCCTGCCAAATTTAATTCAATGAATCGCCAAGTAATAAGGAATTCCATAAAAACACTAATGTAAAAGTAACACTAATGTTTCACACTCTCTTCTGGTGTGAGTAGTTCTTTACCACCTAGCAATAAAATAAAATGTATATACCGCCTCTCCCCCCCCCCCTTTTCACTCCTGTAGTTTAAACAAACAGGGTTGGCAAAAAAAAATAATAATAATAATAATAATAATAATAAAAATATAAAAAGCAGAAGGCTTGTTGCCTTTACTGTGTATTACTATGCAAACTTTCTTTTTCCATTCGAATTTCGGTTTCTTCTTTTTTGAGTTGTCAACTATTCTTAAGGTTCTAATCATGCTATTAAACACAATGTAATCAATCAGTGAATTTCACTGTTGATTCGTGGTTTCATTGTTATTCATCTGCTTTGAGGTTTTGCTTTTTTGGTCCATATGACTCCTGTTCTGGTCGTGGCAGGCTGGGTGAGTGTTGCCGGCGTGAAACTGGTTTATTTCGGTTTCTTCTTTTTTGAGTTGTCAACTATTCTTAAGGTTCTAATCATGCTATTAAACACAATGTAATCAATCAGTGAATTTCACTGTTGATTCGTGGTTTCATTGTTATTCATCTGCTTTGAGGTTTTGCTTTTTTGGTCCATATGACTCCTGTTCTGGTCGTGGCAGGCTGGGTGAGTGTTGCCGGCGTGAAACTGGTTTAACCCCATAGGCAAGTCACAAGTCTTGCCGCTTGCCTCCTTCCTTCCTATCTTGGGATTCTTAAATTATTTTTCATAAATTTTGATAAAGTTTATGGTTAGTAAAAAATTAAGTTAAGATTCAAGTAAAAAATTAAGATAAAAAATCAGTTAAGATTTGATGTGTTACTTTATTGTTTTGCAGGCAGTTAATTGATAAATCTGGTTTCTTTCAATTAGTGTATTTCATCCACGGAATATTTTTTTTTTTTTCTGAAAGAAATTTTTAATCTTATTGGTCATTGGTGTTTCAGTGATCTTGTATCTGTTGCTTGGCTTCTACTATGCTTAATAGATCATCATTATTATATAAATATATATTTTACCAAAAAACCTTTTTTTTTTTGGTTTAAACCAAGTTTTTATTAATGTAGTTTCTCAGTCTCATTAAACATATTTGTAAATAAAATTACTACTTTAAAAAGTAATTAATACTCCAATATTAATTATTACATCATCTAAAAATAATTTAAATTAATAATATTAAACAGAGATGAGATTTTTCAACCTTTTTTGTAGATTGTGATTTTCTTTCTATAACAATGTACAAAAGAAGAAACAAAGCTTGTACTTTGTAAATCCAAAAAAATTTATACTTTCAGATGTGAAATTCTGTTATATCTCATCTAATTAAATAATATTAAATAAATTCACATAGCCATGTTAATAAAATATTTATTTATTTATTTTTAAGTTTAAAAATAAAGCAATTAAATAATTTACTTCTATGATACAGGCTTTTGCCACCTGAATTCTTATATTTTACTTTAATAAAATTAAACATAATTTATACGTCTCATTAATATATTAAATCCAATGTAACAATTAAAATGAGATAAAAGATACAAAAATTTAAAACTTTAAAAATACATTTTAATTAAAAAACATTAAAAACATAAGACAGATGTTTCGGCTTGAACACTAGCCCTCCTCAGTGTCAAACATACAAGCACAACATGTACAAAAAATTCTAAATACATCATAGCAAGATTAAATATTCAGGAGGAATAGCTTTAGCCTCAAGCAAGATTAAATATTCAGGAGGAATAGCTTTAGCCTCGAGCAAGATTAAATATTCAGGAGGAATAGCTTTAGCCTCAATCAGGAGGAATAGCTTTAGCCTCGACTCTGTATTAGTAACTTTTTCTCAAACTTTAAACCCGCTGTCTCGCCTTGGTGTAATCTATAGTATTCCTTGTAAAAATTGTGATTCTACATATATCGGTGAAACTGGCAGAACAGGTGAAATTAGATTAAAGGAACATAAACGCTCATATAAAACAGGAGATTTAAGATCTAAACTCGTAATCCATTCTCTCAATAGTGATCATATTCCGGATTTTGAAAACTTTAAAATTTTAGCTTCTAATATAAATATTTATGAATCCCGTATTTTTCTAGAGGGCGCTTTTACTAAAATGCAACATTCTGCCTTGAACGAAGCTAAAGCTATTCCTCCTGAATATTTAATCTTGCTATGATGTATTTAGAATTTTTTGTAAATGTTGTTTGTGCTTGTATGTTTGACACAGAGGAGGGCTAGTGATCTAGCCGAAACGTCTGTCTTATGTTTTTAATGTTTTTTAATTAAAATGTATTTTTAAAGTTTTAAATTTTTGTATCTTTTATCTCATTTTAATTGTTACATTGGTTTTTATATTTTACTGTTTATCTTTTTCATAAAGTTTTACTTTTATTTATTTATTTATTATTTTTACACTTTTGTTGATTTCATCATTGAAATAAAGAACTGTTATATCAAAGTGCATTAAATTTTATTCTTGCTAAAATTTTTTACATTCAAAACTTCTGCAAATATTCCATAATTGTAGTATTGAATTTTCAATAAAATAATGCAAATGGTAATAATAGGATTACTGTAAGTTGACAATTTTTTTTTTTTTTTAGAATGAATGTTAAATCTAACATGCATTTTCCTACAATTTAATAATAACAAATCAATTTAATAACAATAGAATTCTTAATTTAATGAACTAGGGGGAAAAATAATAATAATAAATACTTAGATATTAAAACTTTTAATGTTATTTTTCTTAATTTTACGAGCTGTAAAAATGATAAATTTTTACATCTCCTATTTTATTTAATCTCCTAACCAAAAAATATTAATTTAAAAATAAGCTTCAAAATATTCCAGAAAATATCATTAATTGTTAAAATTATTTAGATATTAATTCCAATATGTAAAATAAATCAATTTAAAATTTCCATTTTTTCAGTTTCCCATTTTCAAAATTAAATAAATAATAATAATCAATTTCTAATTCCATGCTAATCCATCTATTATTATAATCCACTCTTTACTCCATGTTATTTCTCTGCTTTAATAATCTAACTTAAATCCATGTCACTTCTCTTAGCAATATTTATTATCTCTTTTTTCGATATTACATTTTTCCCGTTGGCAATGCACGTGCCACGATTGGAATTTTTCAATCTCCACCAATCCCTTTGCAGCAGAACACCATGTAGGGATCCACCGAATTATCGGTCACAGGCACGTCTGGCTTCGGACAGAGCGCAAAGTTCGGTGAATCAACGAGGAAGCTCTGGACTGTAAAAAGCTTATAATGAGTTAAGCGTTTGCAAAATCTTGTTTTGTTGTAATCTTAAAATCTTCAAGACATGATGTAATAAATAATTGAATTGATTTAATTACAAGCTTCTCTCAAGTATTGAAAATAATTATCGATTTTTTTTTTTTTTTTTTTTTTTTTTGTAAGGACTTGTGGCTAGAGCACGAATCGGTGTATGAGAAGTGCGATTTACATCTTTTTGCATCAGAGTCTAGAATGAGCTTTTTCATCTAATAATTACTGAAATATCACCAACATGGGAAATATCAAAAATATAATTAATTTATTTTATTAGTGGTAAAACTGTAAAATACTTTCTCTGCAGTTTGACTATGTGCCAAAAAGGAGCAATTAAGAAAATAGAGAAGGCGCTAATATTCCTTTATATCTTGTCTTCCATTGTGCTATGCTAAAAGGAGGAAATACAAATTTTCAAATCATTTTAAAAGCTGAACTTACTATGGTGATAATTTAATATAAACTCATTTAAATAACTTGATCAAGGATGTTTTACCAGTTTTATGGTTCACATTTTTTTATTATTATTATTATTATTATTATTATCCACATGTGTGTAGTCAAGTAATGGATTACTTGGGATGATTAGTTTCTTCATTATTTGTGATCTATGGATTATTTGGTGCGAATCTTCAACATATTTTTAAATAAAAGAATGAGATCGTTTTGTGATTCTTCCTTATGCTAAGCATTTATTTATTTATTCATCTGATATTTCATGCATTTATATTAGCCTTCTATTAAGCAATTCCTGAATGATAGAATTTAATTTAATTCATATAGATTGCCAATATTTATAATTCGGGTTATTGCATTTATTTGATAATACAATGTAATTAAGTGTTTACTTACAATAATTTTTTTTCTCAAATAAAAAATTATTTAAATTTAGGGTATCTAAAGTTTATGCTATTTCTTGAAATATTAATTATATTTTGATAACTGCCCTTAATTAATCATTCCCAAAATATTTACCATTGGAACATCACCTAAATATTTTTCATTTACCTATATATATCGTGTGCTGTTACATTTTAATAAAATAATTCACAAAAATGTCCTTGAATGGAGAACTTTTTGCCTGAAATTTTAAAATCAAAAGTAATAAATTGCTTTAAAAAAAAAAAAAAAAAAAAAAAAAACCTGCCTGGACATATTTTAATGATGCTTCTTTTTTATTTGATAATTCAAAATCAGAATATTTTGCTTTTAGATTTAGTACATAGATTAGAAAATGGGCTGTTATTAATTACCATATTTTAACAAATACCCATTTTTTTACAGACCGCTTTGTTCAGTTTTGAATTAAACAAAAATGAGAGCAATTTTTTACAATTATACGATATTCACCTTATATCTTGCATAAAATAAATGTGCTTTCCATTATTACTTATTTTATTTTACTTTACTGCATTTAGCCTTACACCCTTTCATTTATAACTTTTTAAGATGATTATTATAGACATTTTGCTTCTACAAGTTTTTTTTTTTTTTGTTTTTTTTCATATATATAATAAACTTTTAATACAGCCAGTCACACATAAATCACATAACTAAAAGCTTCTATGAAGCAAGATTACAACTGAAATAAATTGAATTATACGTAAAAATCACTTATGTATAAGTAATTTAGAAATTTAAATTAAAGAAAGGATAACAGAATAAAAATTTAAAATAAAAACACCAGTTGTTTTAAACCATGGATTAAACCTATTAATTTAAACTGTGCCAATCCTAAAACAAACAGAATAAAAATAAATAAATAAAAAACAATGAACACACCTTTATTAACACTCTGTTGAATAAATAGATAATCATTTTTTCTCCCTTTACAGAAATTTTATGATCCAGAATTTAATTCAATTAATATATACCTACAAGTAGTTAAAATAAATCTGACGTAAATCACAGACCAACAACTACAGTTCTAGCAATTAAAAAAAAAAAAGAAAAAAAAAAAAGAATGAAACTTCAAATGTGTTTTACGTAGATCAGTGGTAGTCAACTAGGAAGGTCCTTACTATCCACTAAAGCCCTTGATTTACAGAGTAGCGACATAGATGAAATGGACACCATTTTAGGGATAAGCTCGCTCCAATCTCTCCATGTTTTAATACGAAAGAGAAAGAGATTAAAAGATTGAAATCAACAAGGACTTCTGCAGATCGCATATATTTAAATATACGTTATTTTTAAGTACTCTTCAATTTTTTTTAAGTGTAAAAAGTAAAATACATAAATGATTCAATTGAAAATTACTTTTTTTTTTAAATTATTCCTATTTTATCGCTGGTCAAATTTTCACAACTTTCTTTAAAAGATAAAAATATCTATTTTATTAAGCTATTGAAATTGAAAGATCGACTTCAGTAAAAAAAAACTCTTTAGAGAACAAATAGACTGGTTTATTTTATATACACATATAAACAATTTTTTTAAAGTGCTTGTATAGCACTAACACTATAACAAAATATTAATATTATATTTTTACAATTAATTACAATAGTATTATTTGTTTATACATAGAAAATAGCGTTTTAATTCAGTATAGTCATGGATTACAGAGAAAGGGTAAATTGCAAAACTAATATTATAAAAAAATATAATCAATTTATACTACATATATAATTATAATGAGAAACAAAGTATTTAAATTTATAAATAAAACTTTATTAAAATATGATAAGCATATGATGGCTTTCTTTATTAATATAGAACATAAATTTAGTTGCATATTTACAATGAGATATTTTTGGATATTTCTTTCAAATAAATAAATAATAATAATAAAAGAACAGAAGCCTGTTTTTGTTTTCTGAGTAATAGATAAAAAATTCTAAACAAAACAAAATTTAATTTAGTGCAACAGAATTTTTTTTTAGTCTATTCTACCATATAAAGTGATGAGGTAACTGTGTTGCATTCTTTATCAATGATTACTTCATTCATTTCTTAATTTTTTTCACATTTTTTTCTTAATTTTATAATATATACATATATATATTGGATTAAAATAAGGTAAGTCTGAAGAGAATAATTTCAACTTGTTTAACTGACAAAGAGAAATATATATGTATATATATATTACTTGATGCGACAGGAATTAAAAAAAAAAAAAATTTCAACTGGTCTAGATATACAAGAAGTGTAAAAATAATTAAATAAATAAATAATAAATAACTGATTTTTTTTTTTTTTTTTAAATCTTAAAATATACAGTTGAGTTTTTTAGCAACTATTCCTACAAAAATTTCTTAAAATTTTTATTGGAGGTTTTATATCAATTTAAATTTAATATTTTTTTAACTTGTTGCCAAAGGGAAAAACAGCCTTACATATTCAAACACGGCAAATGATAACAAGCGAAATATTATATTGAAAGCAATAATCCTGTCGTACAAAAAAAAGGGGAAAAAAAATATATTTTAAAAAATACCTGAAACTGCAATTCTCATGTCCAAGTTTTTGCTAGAGCACTTTTTGGAATGATTAGGTTGATGATAATTGTTCATTTTAATGAATATATATATATATGATGTTTAATAAAATTAAAAGTAATTAAGTTAAAAATGGAACAACAAGTTGGAAATTCAAAAAAAATTATTTTCTTGTACATATTTACATAGAGATGTTATGTTTAGTTTTGAGGATAATAAATTCTTTTTTTTTTCCCTTAAAAAATACTTTCAAGGTCGAGAAATAATTAAAATATGTATTTTGAAGCGTACATCGAATTTGACTTATTTTTAAAACTTTTCAAATATATTAACATTGCTGATTCATTTTCTTCAACTAGTTGATCAGTAGTCAGATAGTTTATACATGAAAAACAAATTTTGTGTTTTTTTACAATTTTATAAATTATGCAACCAGCAAGATTATATAAAGCATCTCTTTGGCTTTTGTTTATTTTCAATTCTTGCTGATCTGACACGCCACCAGATATTATTTGCACAAAATTTTTATCGAAATTGATGTTGAAACACAGTTTTTTCTAAAACATATTTTATGGAATATCATTTATTTCTACAGTATTGGAAAGAATTTCTATGCTTGTTTTTTCAAAACTTATATCAAAGAAAAGTTTTCTTTCCAAAGTATTTTCTTCTTCTATATTTTCTTTATTTTTCTTCTCAGATTTAAATTCAGAAAATATGGACATTATATCCTTTTCAGAATTTTCATCAAAGTCATAACTTCCCTTTACACCACTATAAAAAAAACTGAGCCAAAATAGTAATTCTTAGGTTTCTTTTGAACTCTCTACAATCAGGAACCGAATTTTTCCACCTTATTATAGAAAAAAGGATTTCAATGGCATCCTGTGTAATTGTTGTAATATTAAACATTCAGATTTATAAGTATTTAAATACAGATCTTGAATATTTAAAAGGGACATGGTTGTTAAATAAACACCAGTTTGAACTGGTTTCCATGTACCCTTTAAGCCAATATTCATATTTTGAAAAATAGATATAGCTTTCCAGTGGCGCCAACTTTTGAAAAAGATTGGGTGGGCTCAAATATTTTTGGGTACAATGAAGAATGATGCAGCGATTTTTCTCCTTTGGAGAGGGATAAAAGCGGGTAAGGATACATTAATTTAATTCTATTTAAAATATAAAGTTATGATTTTATTAAATTGCATTATCAGTGGATCTTTCTAACATAATACCTATTTCTACTATAATTCCTTGAATACAGAATAATAAATTTAGAGTGCAAATATTAAAAACTAGAAGGCTTTGCCTGCTTCTCTGGTCAATATATTGAAATGGATTCTCAAAATACCATATCATTAATAATAATAAAATCTTAAAAAAAAAAAAAAAAAAACATTAAAATCAGTCAAAATTTAAATTAAAGTTCGCACTACCTTCTGTAACAGTATTCCCGGCCTCACGTCGAGTCTGGAGCACCAGTGCCTTCGGCATCACCTTACCTGCTTTTTACTCCCCCCACCCCCTCGCATTTCAGTGGAAAGTTTTGAAAAATCCCATCAAATTACATATTCTCAGCACTTAATCAACACTCGCACCCCAAAATTATCCATTCTAAGGTAATCTGAAGCAGATTTAAGCTTGAAAATGTGTTTTTTGACTCTCAGTGATTTTTTTATTATTATTATTTGGGGGAGGGGGGCTAATTTTACAAAATCCCGTAAATCATAGTGCATTTTGCATACACATATTCTCACCTTTTTCATTCCCGCTCCTCTCACCACGTTTCGAGACACTGTGTTGAATCAATACACCATTAGGGGATTTACACCAACTTTCCTCCGTGTTAACAATTCATGTTCACAACTCGGTGTTAAATTGCAGTCGGCAGCAAAACTATTCGAGCGCTATCAATAATTCTTGCGAAAAAAAAAAAAAAAAAAGTACACCTAAATACTGTTTTGTTAAATAAATCCTTGTTGAATCATGTTCTTAGACTGACTAAGAACATGATTCGACTTAAGAGTACTTTTTTTTAAACATTGGAATTATTTCTAGCGCTCGAATAATTTTGCTGCGACTGTAATGCACCATTTTAGAAAATTGCTTTACACTACTCCTGTTTCCATGTGCTTTGCCATCCGGTGGTGCTGATGCTGATTCGTTGTGCCGGTGTAATGATGTATCGATGCCGATCGTTTAAAACCGATTTCATGATATTAAATCTAAACAAATATTTCCTGATGTATCATTCTCTCCTAGTAAATATCTGGTTTTTATGTATAGAATTTTATTTTCTATATTCAAATAAATTTCAAAATTGAAAGAAAAAAGTGAGGGAGATATTTTGTACTGGTTACCAGAAAGTTTTGATGGGGACCAATTTTTTTCGAATTTCTGAAGACCGCTTATTTGTATTAAAATATATTTATAATAATACACTAATAACCATGAAACAAAAAGGAATCAAAGGTATAAGCTCATTAAAAGTAGCTTTTTTAAGCTTAAAAAAGGTAAATTATAAATCAGAATAATGAAACTTTGGTGGGCTGGGGCAGCAAATTATTGGGTGGGCTCGAGCCCCACAAGCCCATACAAGTTGGCGCCACTGTAGCTTTCCTTAAAAACTCTATCGTTTCATCATAAACGTTTCTTCTGTCAAAACTTAAAACAAGGAAATGGAATTGAGCTGTTACAACTCTGTTCCACTGAGCAACAAATTCAATAAACCATGTTGTTGTCAGAGCATTTTATCCAATTTTTTATTATATACCAGGTCCAGCTGCAACTTTGTGATTTATTCAACTGTGGGTAGGTTCCATTTTCATTTTGTCGCAATGATTTATGCTGATGCATTTATCAGATAACTTTGGACAAATTTTTAATTCATTTTTGTCCAATTGAATTAGTTTTTTTATATATTCAATCAATACCTCTGATGTTGATAAATTTTCCTCAATAACTATTGATTTTGGCAGTCTTATATTTTGCCCACTCAATGAAAGATTTCGAATGTTTTGGAAAATGTGAGGTAGATCGGCGAAAAAGTATAGTTTTCCTTCTGGGTGTGATGGATGCAAACAATAGTTATTGCAATCGAATTAAGAGGATTTTCAATTTCACCTGATTATTTCTTTTTCTTAATTTTATTTCGCTTCGCATAAACACCACATTCTTTCCACAGCACTCGATTCTGGGGTCCCATGTTTGACACTACTGCATTTATAGTGAGTCCTATTTTTTCGCTTTCTTTTACAATTTGTAGGACCACTTCTTTAAATTTCTTAGGAGAAATGGAAGGGCCAGTAAAATGATACCCAACCACTTGTTTCCAGCGGGTATTCAAACCTCCAAGGATAAACAAAAGTGCATGAGTGGCAAAATTAGCAAAATGTTCACTGGAAGAAGGCAAAGTTGGTGAACTAACAATAAAATTTGTGCTTATATCCAAATGAAGTCCTTCTGTTATTGCCATTTCATTGATCATTAACATAGCATGACATTCAATAGGCAGCATTGTTTGAATTTTTAATTTTTAGAGATTTAGAGCCTCCATAGAAATTTCTGGTTCTAAAAGGAATCCCAAAATTTTTCTTTGAAAAGTTCTTAAAGATGGTAAAGGACAACCATTTTCAATAAGAAAATTGTAACCATTGTTACCGCAGGCTAATCTTCCTTTTAAAGATTTCTGAATAGTCTCATCTGACCAAACAATGCTTCCAGATGGTTTTTGCATTGCTTTAATTTGGTCTTCCGAAAATATTTTCTGACATCTTCTGGTTAAGTTTGCATTTTCTTCTGCCAATTTAATGATTCTTTTATTAGCTAGATCCAATTTTCTTTTCAATTCTTCATTAAGAATTTCATTATTCACATTAACATTTACTTCCTCGGATTCTTTCAAAACTGGGGGAAAAAAAAAAAAAAAATGTTATTATTTAACTGAATTTAAACTAATCAGCTTTTATTGATTTAGTTCTCCATCACATATTTGTCCTCATAATTTTTTACTATAAGTCATTTCATATTCATAAGAGCAATGATCTCGGATGATCACCCTGCACGATAGGAACAGTGGCGTCGCCAGAAAAATTTTCAGGAGGGTGCAAACTTCAAATTGCAAAATTTCAGCATGTTTTTACAAATTCAATTAGATTCAAATGATTAGTTGATTGAGGTGATTAAGTAAGCCAGTGTGTAAGCATTTGCTATAACAATTTTTTTATACATGAAATTTAAGCTACAACATTTTACATACAGAAATTATACAACTTATTCTAAACCAACACTAATCCGGAAAATGTACTGTCGAGTCGATTTAAAATCTGTTTGCAGGGGAAAGTTAGAGACAACCTATAAATGCAAGTCTGGTTGGTTTGACTCTAATTGGCTCTGTGACATAAATTTTATTCGAATTTTGATGACACAGCTTTAATTGTAATTTTTTTAAATAATTATTTATTTATTAGACTTTTCCAGGAGGGGGCAAGTGCCCCCCCTTGCCCCTATGTGCCGACGCCCATGGATAGGAAACCGAAAGGCCCCAGGTATTAAGCTTCCTTCCCTTGTTCTAATACATTTTTTCTTACTCCAATTTTCTACGTATTTACAGTGGTGTTTACGTATAGGTGTTACTACGTATTTACAGTTATCACAGTTACTTTCCTACTTTAGTATTCATGCAATTTTATGTTAGTTTTGATGCAATAATTTCCATATTACAAATTTATATGATAAATTTGGTTATCACAAAAATAAAAATATTGCCCTATTCTGTCATGCTATGAAAACCTTAAATTTTGAATAACTTACAAATTTTCCAAATCAGAATGTTGATATTAATAGGATTTTGATTAGTATTATAAATATTTTAAAATTGGTTCGACTACTTTTTACAATAATTCATTTTTAAAATGTCTACACAGACTGAAAAATTAACAAACAGTTTAACCCACAGACGGACAGGGACACCACATATATTTTGCAATTTTTCATACCTTAAAACATGTAAAACGTGCAACAAGGGGGAAAAAAAAAGTCGAAAATGTCTTCAAATACAGAAGTTTTTCATGACAATAATGAGATGGAGAACTAAAATAAACAATTAAATAATCAATAAAAATAAATTAAATATAATAATAATAATAAATTCTTTGTTTTATTTTTGAAGATATTTTGATAATTTACAGATCAAAATGTTTGAAGTAGAGCATACCTGAATTAGATCTATCAACATGTTCTTCATTTAGACTGGAAGAGTTTCCTGTGGACATTAAAAATGAAATGTCAGCTGAATTGATAGCTAAAATAAATAAATAAATAATGTTAATATTTAGGCATAATAACAAAAATACGGTTCTCTTTTAAATTATTTTTTTAAGCATGACATTTAGACCAAGAAAATGTTTTCTTTAAAGAAAAGAAGTGAGTGACATAAAATTTTGACAGTAAGCCGTATTTGGACTTCTGCTTAAATAAGAAAGTTCAAGGACTTTCTAAGGGAGTATGGTCTGTACTGACTTTGCACCCTTAAACACGTAGCAGCTTTTTCATGCATAATTTTAAAGCACTTCATCAACTTAAATTTATCAATAAAAAGTTTTGTTTAAATACAAGTTTTATAATTTAACTTACTTTTAACATTTTCTGAGGATACTATTTTGCGCTTCAAATAACTAGATGCTCTTCTAAATTTAGGAGTTGGATGTTTACTGAAGATGGATGGTAGTGCATCTGGTTTCAGTTTTTTCAGTTTGTCCACTCTGTTATTTTCATATTGATTTTCATCAAAATGAGCCTATTTTGAATAATAAATAAATAAATAACAGTTATTAAAAAGTTGTCCTTAACATTATATATATATTGAAATATCAAAACCATCTTCATTTATGAAATACAAAAAATTGAAAATAATAAGATAATATTTTCAACTTTTTAAAAATAGTCTTAAATTACTAAATTTTAAACTTATAAAGTAACTTTTGTTGCAGTTTTCTGCAAAATTTATATAAAAATATAAAATCTAAATTTTTTATCATATATATATTAGATATTGGTTTGTTATAAATTCAGAGATAATTTAACATAAATTACGGATTTTTAAAATAATAATAAAAAATAAATAACATATACTCACTTCACATAATCTATCACTGCTGGTCAGCTTTCTTCTATCTTTCCTGGCAATCCGAAGAATCCAAATTTTTCTTCTCTCTGAATTACGCTTTTCAGAAGGTAATCGAAATAAACGGAAACCAGTTTTATTACTGTTGGTGCAGAATACTGCACAACAAGTAGGCATCTTTTAAACAGTAATTATCTAAAAATGATAGTGATCTCTTCAATACATATGCATTGGCTAATAATCAGTTTGATCCCCAAAATGGTATTCATGACATCACTTACCCTTCTTGACCAATCTGAGGGGGAGCGGCAAAGAGAAAAGAGTGTCGCGACTCTGTAAATCGAGGGCTCTACAATCCACTAGTGCACATTTCAAATTTCATGGTGAACAGTAAGGTTTTTGTCCAATCCTAAAGCACTTTTTTTCAATTTTTTATTTTATTGACTTTTTAAAAACACTGAAATGGAAAATTGCTTTATTATTATAAGTTTTAATTTGCTATAAATTAGTTGTATAAATTTTGTAAAGTAAAATTACTTCTCTATTTTTTAAATCACTTATTTTTGTGGAACCGGTGGATGGTTAGAAAATTTTATTACTAATGTAAACAAATAGAAGTGGGTGGTAGGAATAAAAAAAGTTGACTAACGCTAACATAGTCATAGAGGAAAAGTTTATATCTCAAAAAAATAACAAATATAGCCCACATTCAACCAAAATTTTTAACAAAACATTTAAATAAATTTTAAAGTACAAAATTTCTAAGTAAACAATGTTACTACTAAATATTTTACACTTATATATATAAAAATCACTATCAGTTTCTTCATTCACAAGATGATACATATCACTATTCTTTATGAACATCTCAGTTTTTCTGCCTCTCAGCTCAACCTATCAAATTTTCTGGGTATTTCAATAGCGGAAATCAGTCGACAATTTGAAAAAATAAAATATAATATAATCTTACACTAAAAATATCACACTAATATCCCACTTAAAAATAAAATATTCCTTCTGTAACCAGGCAAACTTAAAATATATGTATATATACACTCACTTCAACTGCCAAAGTACAAATGATAAAAAAAAAAAAAAAACATTTAAATGAAACAAAGAGGGATTCCCTTATGCAGATTTATGTTCCGAGGTTTTAAAAAATAAATCCAGAAAAATCACGAGTTGTCATATAGCATTTTAAAAAATAGCATACGCTGATTTAGCAACTTTCTTCTATAGGAATTTTATATACAAAAGATTACGTGTATAAAATGGAAAAGTATATAAAAACATAATTTTCTGGATTGCCACTAGAATTACTCATATATCAGTAAAGATGTAAGGCGAGAATATTCTCAGAGAATGAGAATATTCTCCAAAGTTCCAAATTTGGAGAATAATCGAGAATATTCTTTTTTGTTAAACTGCATAAAATATTTTCATGTTTATGACTTAAATTATAAAACTCATTCGTAATCAATCCATTTGACATGCATAACTAGAACATAAACACCATATTTCATAATATTCACTTTACAATTAATAATTTTGAATCTGAGAATATTCTCTGATAAGTTTCACAAACCAATTTTTCTAAACATTCAGTACATATTCAAGACAAATAACATTCAAGAGCAAATGATGAATAATTATTCATATTAAAATGCAAATTTAAATTTTTTAATTCCTAACGTTTCCTATTTACACCATCATTAAAATCTGAGTTTAGAGAAAATATTTTATATATATATATATATATATATATATATATATATATAAAGATATAAAGTTTTCAAATAAAAAGAATAATAATAAAGCCCATGCATTTACTTAAAAAATCAAATTCACATGTCATATTTATGTAATCCTTATTTTATGTACAAAACATATGTTTATTAGGGATGCATCGAATATTCGGCCTTTTCGGTCATGCTGCTGAATTTTCTGTTTGGCTGAATATCAAATTATTTGGCTACTATTCAGCTAGCTAAATATATAAATATTCAACTTTAAAAATGTTAAATAATTTGAAAAAATTCTTACATAACTGCTATTTTTAATTATTATTAAATTAAGATTATTCAGAATAATTAAAAAATAACTTATTTTTAAATGAAAACATTGTTTAATGTAGTTTCTAAAGTAATATTAAAGAAAATTAATTATTAATTGTATTAATCATAACAATTGATATCTAGCAAAAATTGTCTTTTGTGTTCATATGTCTTTAAAGTTGAATTAACAAGAAGCGTGCATGATGTTACCATCTAGGAAATTTCACATCGCACCCTGGCAAGATAAAAATGACACAAGTCATAAAAGAGGAACTTTGAGTTTGTCATTGAAAAATGTATATGAAGTACCCCAACATGCAGAAAAAGCAAACTATCATATAGCTTAAAAATGAACTTTAATTTCATTTTGTAATTGGTTACCCATTACATAAAATTTAGAATCAAAATGAATAGTCAGTCTCGTTTTCTGATAAAAGATCAAATAACTCTTTCAGACCCAGACCATACAACCGTGCGGGTTAGACATCCATTTACATTTTTGCATCTGGAACAGTCGTATGTAATAAAATCAGGAAATGAACGATCGAACTAATTAGTAGAAAGTGTAAAGTACAATTTTCAATCAACAAATTTTAGTTATAGTCCATATATATATATATATAATTTTTTTATTTTCAGATTGCAAAAACAGAATGTAATGTTTTAAGATGAAAATGTTTCGGGTCAGAAAGGGTTAAGCTAGTTTCTTTAGTGATAGACAACTTATCTAATTCTTTATCATCAATATTACCTACTTTGTATGAACTCAACTGTTTTTGTTTTTTTATTTGTCTTTTAATTTAATACTGTCTACATACATCAATTTCCCACTTTTTTCTACCAACACACTTTTTCTTTTTTATTTGAAAACAATGTCATATGTTTACTCTTTAAATAGCTGTTAGATAAATTCATTTTTATCTCAAACGGATATGTGTGAAACATTTTAAAGCAAAAATATAAATAATTAGAAATATATATATATATGTATATATATAATGTATATATATATTCAGTGATCTTGTATCTGTTGCTTGGCTTCTACTATGCTTAATAGATCATCTTTATTATGTATATATATATATATATATATATTTATGTCACCTTTCAAAAATAATATTGGTAATGAAATTTAAAAAAAAATTCATTTAGTGCTTTGTCGCTTAATTACTTGGATTATCGCTACATTTCATGTTCAATAAGTTACAAGATTTTATCTTTTAGCCCTAAAGAATTAATTTTATTTTAATACCTACAACTAAATAAATTTAATTACATTTACTTTAAAATTAATTACATTTACTTATTTCCATTTACTTTAATTACATTTACTTATTTTTGAAAATAAGTTAATATAAATTTAATTATTTCTTAAATCAATCCGATTATTTTATTAAAAGCAAAAATTTAAATAAAAATCTAAATTTCCACATAAATTAATACTTATACAAAGCACACATTTCGCTGTTACACAATTGGCTGTTATTATAGCTTCTATAAGAATATTCTCAATTATTCTCTTCGAGGAGAATATTCTCAGAAAGATTATTCTTGAGAATTTTACAACACTATATTTTAGGTAATTATTTAAAAGCTGACTTGCAATTCCATAAAGAGTGAGTCAATGTTACTCTCATATTTTTAAATCCAGAGCGACTTCTCATATTCTATTTATTAGCAAAACATGAAACTATATTTCACAAAATTTTTGTTCCTATCATCTACATAATAAATATTTGAAGTTTAATTTGTTTGTATCTGAGAACTAGAGCTATTGGCTTGTGAGTACAGTCAATTTGATTTTAACCACCTTATAAAAGGTATTACGTAATAAAAGATTAAACCTAAATTTTGAGGCAAATAAAGCTATTTTACAAATATTGAGAACTCTGAAATTTTCTTCAAATTAATGCAAGAATCTATTATGTTATATATGAGTATTTATTGTATGTAATACAGGGTCGCTACTAAATACTGTTACACTATAAAAAATAAGAGTGAATTTTAATCGTTTGGTAAAAACAATTTCATATATACATACGGCAAGATACATTTAAGCCTTGGCGAGAGTCTCAAAGCCACTGTCCCCAACATTCTTGAACTTTGGTATCATTTGCTAGTCTGTTTTTTCTGCATTTTCTGGCTAGTATTAAGTTTTTTTTTTTTTTTTCCATGCACAATTGTTATTCTCTGATTTTTTTTCTCCATGCTTCTATGCATTTTTGACTTTTTTTCCACTTTATTTTTCATTCTTAAGTGCAGAGGTCCCAATGGCCCCTAGTGACCGAGTCATCATCTTAAAATGATTTGTGCTGCAATAGCAATGGCATAAAAGATTATCTTTAGTAATCGATAAAGATTTAGATGAATCGATAAAGATCTTTAGAATCAATAAGAAATTGATAAAAATAAAGCAGCAGATTCAAATAAAATTATTTTTAAGGTAAACTTTCAGTGATGGATTTAGGCTTAGGCATATGAGATACGGGCCTAGGGCTGTCAATGTTTTTGGATCTCCCAAGTTTTAAAGTTGACTAATATTTGGATGGCAACAGTGATTAAAATCTGAAGAATGACCAAAATTTGAAAAGGACTCTAATTTAAAAGGAGTTAAAAAATTTGAAAATTGACAAATGATTGAGTTTATTGTTGATTATAAAAATACATTGTAGATTCCATTTAACACATAAAAATTTTTTCGATACTGGTTTAAAATACATGAATTTGTATGGTGTCATATTAAATTTGTATGGTTAATCATATGGGTTAGAGAGCAACTGTAAGTAAGTATGGGATGCTTCTACTTTCATATGGCAATTAAACACACAGCAATGATTTGTATATTATTTGATAAAAATATAAACATGCAGAGATGCCAACCTTGTAGGACAATTTTCAGTAGTAGATAAGAAAATTTTCAGTAGTTTTGGGTACTTCTTAGTAGTCTGGTAGGTCAGTCTGAACCAGTGATGCCAGATGGTTGAAAACTATTTCCCCAAACAGGTCTTCAAATTTCCCCAAATCAGGGTTTTTTTTTTTTTTTTTTTTTTTTTCTGAAAAAACCTCCAACTTGATTTCTACTAAAAAGGGAAAATAAAAATTTTTTTCGAAAAATAAAAAATAAAAATATCAAGCAGATTTAAGTGGATTCTCAGATTTTTCCCCAAATGAAGACAATTTTTGAAAAAAAATCCCCAAATAACAATAAAGCTATCTAAAATCCCTGGTCGTAGGGATAAATCATTATGTTGCCAACATTGACATAAAGTTAAAAAACTCCCCAGATTTGTCCCCAAAATTTTTAGAATTCCCCAAAAAAGTCCCCACAAACATTTGGTCCCCAAAATTGTCCCCAGAAACCTCAAAAGTCCCCAAAATGGGAACAAAATCCCCAATCTGGCATCAATGGTCTGAACTAATGTAAATTTAAGTTCAGATTATAAAAAAAAATTAAATATTATACATTCAAAAATGATTTATGCACCAAACTAAAAAATTAGTTTTGTTATTTAGTTTTTAAAATCAAAAATAAAATCTGACACTGAATTTCATGCTACACAACTCAAAACATTTGTTTTTATATTAACGCCAGCATAAATAGATTGCAAAATTACTGGAATCACTCAAAATAATTGATATACTCTAAACAAATTTGGTTGTCTTATACATGTAATATCTATTTATTGTAAATACACTAAGCGACCAAAAAAAAAAAAAAAAAAAGCTGCACTTGGATATTTCCCATTTTTTTTTCTATAATTGCTAATTTTATTGTTTCAAAAGTAAATTTTTGAATAGATTTTATTACGCTATGTTTCGCATGAAATTTAGTATTGAGCCAAGTATTAAAAACAAGATGCAATTGTTTGGAAAATTGTAATTTTAAAAAGTATTTCAAAAATGGCAAGAATAAAGCAATTAAGGATACCACAAAAAATATTAATTTTAGAGTGAAAATCCAAAAAATATTTTAATACGTGAGATGTCAAAATGATTAAATGTTAACAAAATGTTAGTGATCTGGTTTTTAGCAAGATATATTATTTTTTGGCTGTTTAAACTGCACATTTGTCCTTAGGTGGCCACGTTACTCATCCAGTCGAGATGACTCGCTTAAAAAATCAGTTTGTATTACATTTAGAACAAAGCAGAGATTCAGAAAAAGTGTTTAGTAACATAATTTATCTAAATACAGTGAAATAACAATTATACAAAGCAGGTTTAATTGCCAGAAAATCGGAAAAAAATTCATTCTTAACGAAAAAAATTAGAAAACCAAGATATTAAATGATTAAAAAAATTATCAATTTTTTGTAAACTTTTAACATGGCAGTACAGGACAAAATTTCGTATATGCACATAATGAGAGTTAACTTGTAATTGTAAAATTAATATGAATTATTGATAATAGTAGTAGTTCACTAGGAAAAAATTTTTGTGCATGTGGGGGCATCGCCTCCCCCCAGGGGGGGGGGGATAAATTTTCAAGATGGGTATCTTTCGAAAGGTCTCATCACTATCTTTAAAACGAATGGTTGAACTATAAATATGCGATAATTTAAAACAAAGTTATAATTTTTTTTTTTTTTTAACAAAAAAAAAAAAAACCCTTAGATTTTTTTTTTTTTTAAATATTGTTACCAAGTAAATTTGTTTAGGAAAATATAGAAGAAAGTCTTGTGGTGGCCACAACATACTAGTTTAATTATATATTGATCATTATATGCATGTTTCACAGTGAATGATATATCTAAGAATAATATTTTTTTCTTTAGTTGTATTTATAGCTATTATTATTATTTTTACATAATATTTCAAAATATGGGGAGGAGGGAATAATATTTTTTTCTTTAGTTGTATTTATAGCTATTATTATTATTTTTACATAATATTTCAAAATATGGGGAGGAGGGGGGAGAAGTCACATTAAAAAAAGCCTAGGGCAAGATCTAACTTAAATTCGCCTGTGTAAACTTTCATTTCTAGTGTTCATCATACTGGTGTATTTAACATTTTCTATTTTGTATCTGTATAATAAAATGATTCGATATTTGTAACAGTACTTTGTAGCTACCCTGTAGTTTTTAAGAGAATAAATACATGCTATAACATAAGAATACAGCTGTTGTTTATTTTACAAACATTAAAAAGTTTCATTTTTCAGCGTTTCTATTTTCAATTTTATTTCCTTTTATGAAAATATTCGAAAATTTCCCCAAACTGCATTTACAAGTTCTTAAAAAAAAAAAAAAAAAAGAAAACAAATTAAATGTGATTTGGGTAAATGAATGCAAATATGTAACATATCTACACCTTCAAGCCTTTGAAAATATTCAGTACTATTAATTTCTTCTAATGGTACAGGATGAATCCCTTCATTGTCCTCAGATGATCTAAAAAAGATAAATTTTATATTAAACATTTTTACACAGACAAATTAATGTTTAAGATCAAATAAATATCAATTAAATTGCAATTAAAAACTGTATTTACACATTTTTAGAACAATTTTGATAGAGGATTTTTAAAAATGGAAATATCTTACAGTTGAGGAAGAGGACCCTTTAGTAAAACTATACAATTTAACATTAATTCTGATATAAAATGAAAAATATGAGCAAGCATATTAAGATTGTAATAGTCTTTAAATCACATTTAAAAACAATATCAAAGGTTAATTAATTAATATGCAGGGTGTGCCAAAAGTCCCTGATGCATTTTAAATTTTAATATAAACTAACTAGAATAATTGATGCATGAGAGAGCAATTTCTGTAATGCTTCTTATGATGAAAAGTTTTGTTTAAGCAAATAAAAAATCTAGCTCTAAATTTTGATCATAGATGATACTGTTCCTTAACAACAGCAACAAGAAACATTAAAACGCAAGGTCAGCAATTAAAGACATTTATTTTGGGAAATTCACTACCATATTTCAATATATGCACCCTTTATGACTCAAACCATTTCCAAACAGGAATCTAATTTAATAGATGTTTATTGAATTTCACAAGTTAAATGTTTTTAATTGTTTGTCTAGCATGTTCAGTGTTTTTTGTTGATGTTTTTAAGGTACAGCACCATCTATGAGAAACATTTCAAATAAACTTTTCTATTTGCTTTTCATCATATGAAGCATTTTATTACTAATTGCACTCTTGCGCGTCAATTATTTGATTTTATATTAAAGTTTAAAATGTGTCAGTCTTTTGGCCGACCCTGTATAACATGAAGATTATACTGTTTTAACAAGCACCTACTTTTTTTCAAAAGAAGTAGTAATAGTCCTATAGGTAGGTATTTGAATAGTAGGCACAGAATCAGGATATAATCGTGTTCTAAGTGTATTTGTGAAACATGATAAATCAAAATGATCAGCGCAGATCGTCGGTCTCTTTTTCAAATTAGGTTTCAATTTTATATTAGACATCCATTTTTCCAACCTTGAAAAATAACATATTACAGTAAATATATATAGATAGATCTTTCTCTTGTATAAAATACAGGTTTTTATTTAATTGCTCACACCTGAAATAAACATCACTTACCGCTTTGGGTTATTTGTAGGAAAACCAAAAAATGAAAGTTTTGAATTCCGATTCGAATATGGACAATGTAATGCCTGGCAAATTGTAAAATATTTTGCCATGTCATAGAAGTTCTGAAAAAAAAAAAAAAAAATGCTGCTTTAACACTGCCAAAAGAAATGTAAGATTGTGGAAAAGAGCACAACAAGCCAATTAAAAGTGAAGAAATGAAAGAGATATTTAAAATGCAATTGAATTTCAGATTTTTATTAACTTTTTTTTGCTGTTATATAAATATTAATTGGAATCTTGTCAGCAATGAAAATTTAGTGGTCCAAAGAGACAACAAAAACTGTAATTTAGTGGTTCAAAACTGTAAACTCATACACAAAAGAAGTTAACATATACACATATAAGTTTTTTAAACCTATTTTAATACAAAGACCAATGTTCTTTTCCAAAAATAGCAAATATTTTTATTTTAAGACATTACAAATTGTGCGTTTTATTAAAAAATTAATTTTCACAAACAAATACAACAAGCTAACTTTCTTTTTTCCCTAATAAGAATATAAAAAAAAAAAAAAAACCTAACAAAACAAAGAATATTTACACATACTTAAAACTCTAATTAAAACTTCCTGAATTATACTAACTATAAATGTAAATTAAAAAGCCTACTTGGAAATCCTTGCAAACTTTTTCGGTGCAGATCCGCTTTATCCTCAGGCGTAAATTCCAGGTGTTCTAGATGACTTCTGTTAGCCCTAACAGAAGACACCTTAGTGTTAACAGAGAACACCTAGAATTTGTGCCTGAGGATGGTGCGGATCCGCACCGAAAAAGTTTGCAAGAATTTCCAAGTAGACCTTTTAATTTACATTTATAGTAAAAAAAATATTTTTTTTTTCTTAAATAAACAAATCAGAAGTTGAGTGTAAAAAAGTAATTATGCTTGCAAGATAAAGCAGAAGGCTATTGCGTTATTACAGACAGATGCCTCAATTCTTCCAACGATTGCCATAGCCAAAGCAAGTTATAAAAAAAATGAACAGAGATCTTGTCAATCATATCCTATTTAACTGTAAATATTATGAACTTTCAGGGCCGTCGCAAGATGCTCTGCCGCCCTCAGGCAAGCTTCAATTTGCCGCCCCTTCATAAGCTGAGATTTTGTTTAGACGAATTTTTATAACTTGAGATTTTCCGTCAGTCAAAGTTTTTATAATGGTAACTCCATTTTCCCTTCTTAGTCACTAAGACTTTGGTTTAACGAAATTAAGTGTACGTAAGACCGTAGCAAAAGAAATTGTTGAAAAAAATTTACGGTCTTCTTTTAGTTTTATTCTAAAAATTTCAGCATTTCCCTCTCACTTTCGCGTGTTGTCACTTTTTTAAAATTCACAATTTTAAGTTGATTAATCAAACATTGCATAAAAAGTGGATTTAATTAAAATTAATTTAGTCACACGAAATTTTACACAGGTTCGTAAAACAAATAGAAAATACTTTGTCAAATGTAATGCAGGGTGACCAGAAGTCCTCATTTTTAGACATCCTTCTCAGTTTTGAAAATTTCTAATGAGGACCACATTCGTCCTCGTTTTAAACATTTTTGTCCTCATTTTCTGAAATTTGCTAACAATTTGTGTATTTTCATAAATTAGATTTTCTTTTCACCAATTCTAAAATAGTAATGCTTTTTATCTTTTAGTGTTGTATCTAGATTGTTGAAATTTTCTTTAGAACTGGGAATAGAATGAAATTTTGTGAATAAAATAATATTATTATGCAGATAAAAACATTATCTAATTTCAATTGTATATATAAACATGTATTGCTGAAATAGTATACATTCTTCAATTTTAAAGTTAATTTTTTATTATAACTGAAAATTTAATGAATTTGAAAATTTCAAATTCATTTTATCCCTAAAACTAAATCTAATTTGGGTTAGGTTGTGGGGATTAAGGCCGATTAACTGCACTAGGGTCGTAGGCCTGAAGGGGAGTGTCCTCCATGTCGGTCTTTCTAAGGGGTCCTAGCCCGTATTTATGCAATTTTCGGAGAAAACCATGGAAAACTCTGAACGGCTAGGTCGACGAGCGTGACCTGGGATTGAACTCGGCACCTCACGTCTACCAACTTTGAGCGCAGATTCGCTCTGCTGCTGGTGGGCTAATATCCAATTTGTATAAATTTAAGTATACTTTTTATTAAATTAATGTGAAATCCCCTTTTATTCTTTTTTTTTTTTTAAAGATTAAAATTTTTGATTTTTTTAGATAATGCATAAAAAAATCTGGAGTGACTCCACTCGACTCTCCGAACATTAAATAATTAACAGTTGTATAAATAAATTAAAGCAAGACAAATTCTTAATTAAACAAAAGTTAAAATTATAATAGGGTGAAGGAATATATTTTGTTCCATAGTTTAATTTTACACTATTGTACTTATATCCATTTCAGCCCATAGATCATAATGATAAAGAATACCTCTGTGTTCCTTTCCTGTAAAAATCTATAAGTGTTTAAAATCACCAAAATCTATGCAGTTCGTGTGACTGTGACATATAGTATGAGTATAAATTTTTAGCTCAATCGGGTAAGGCATTCAGACACTATCGCACTTAAAAAAAAAAAAAAATGGGCCCATAGACCATATTGATAAGGAATTTTTCCTTATGTCCCTATAAAAAAGTCTTTAAGTACTAGATTCACGAAAATTTATACAGTTCGTGCGTAATGACTTATAACATGTGTATAAATTTTCAGCTCAGACGAATAAGGCGTTTGAGCGCTATCGCACTTAAAAAAAATTGTGGTCCATATGCCATAGTGATAAAGAATTCTTTTATTTGTGCCTCTGTACAAAAAAAACTATAAGTACTAGATTCACTAAAATAAATAGGGTTCGTGCTATGGGGATTTACAAAGCGTTTAGGCCAGGGCCCGAAATTTCAACTTAGATTACACTCGCTGAAACAAACAGTTGCTAGCCACAAAATATGATTAACTTACTCTATTTTTTACGTATAAGGTGACCAGATTTTTTTCATTTGAAAAAGAGGAGAAATCACACAATGTCTTTTACTTTATAAGACAATAGAAGACATTCAATTTTGAAAAAGAGGTCATTTTAGAGGAGAAAAGACACAAAATTGAATGAAAATGATTATGAAAACTGATTCAAAAGCTATTTTACACAATTGTTGAAACATTTTTACCTCAAATGATGAATTTGGATCAGTACACCTTAATTTGAATTAATAATATATGGATACGAGAAGAAAAATCCATAATTTTTATAGATGTCATTGGACAATATAGTTTAGATTATTATTATTATTATTATTATTATTATTATTATTACTTTTTGCTATAGACAAAAAATAAATAAATAAAATAAAGTGGTACTTTCACTTAAAAAAAGTTGGTAGACATTTTTTTTTATTATTATTATTAAAATCATAATCATAAAAGAAAAAATTAAAATTGGCAAATGAAAAAATAAAATTAATATTCGGCAGATGAAACGATTTGTTTTCACGAACAGCCATTCTTTATCAACATTTTATAAAAATTTTCACAAGTATAACCTAAATTAGTCTTAGTAGTTACTAACTTTTCAAAGTAGGTATATAAAGGAGATTTATTTCGCATCTCTACATTTTGTTCATTGAAGAAAACAGTCGCTTTGTGGGAGCGTTCTTGCCAGGAGGACATAAAATGAATTTAACTAACGTTTACATATTTTTGTGAGGTTGTAGTAGTCTTGCCATTAAGATCAATTGTCTGTACTAGGGTTCTAGGCCTGAAAAGGAGAGTTCTCCGTGGAGATCTTTCTAAAAGGAATATTACGCCCAATATTTATGCTAGCTTAGGAGAAAACCACGAAAAACTCCGAAGGCCAACGAGCGCGACAGGGTACCGAAACTCGCGCCTCACGTTTACCAGCTTCGAGGAAAAAAATCGTTCTGTCACTGGTGGACCTATTTTTATGAGGAGTATTTTCTTGCAAAAGAGAGAACACACGTCAACCCACCACGTACGAACCGGAGCACCACCTTCTTAATGATTTAATGACAATTTCAATAGTGACTCCCTGTTCTGCATCAAAGAACCGCAGTGGCGGATCTAAGGCGGGGGCACTGACCTTCATAACTGACTATTACAATTGTAAATTTTTCATTGATCTGGAATAACATCTTAAAAAATCTTACCCCCCCCCCCCCCCCCAAAAAAAAAAAAAAAAAAAAAAAAAAGTTAAGTTCAGGATCCGCCCTGAAGAACCGTACAAATATAGGGAATACTTTTCTTTCTTTGCGATTCGAAGAATCTGAATAGACATAAACCATAATATAATTTGGCAAATTTATTAGAAAGTTGTTGTTTTGGGAACCTAACGCATAAAAATGTTAGTGTTCATCGTTCGATGCAGCCAACAGCCGATTGAGCTTCCCAGTTTTGCGAAATTTTTGAAATTAAGGACTAAATCCTTTTCGTTTAAAAGAGGGCAGAGGACGAAAAAAACATTAAAAAAAAAAAAGAACTTTTTAGTCCTGTAATTTTTTTTTTTTTCGTTTAAGAGGACAGAGCGTTGAAAAAGAGGACTGTCCTCTTAAAAAGAGAAAGTCTGGTCACCATACCTAAGATTAGCATGATTTCACATTTTTAAATCGATATATTTTTTTTCTTTTTTGGTAGCACCATATACTGTAAGAATTCTATCTATATTTAGACCGAAATTTTACTCGTCACAGTAAAATTTCCACTCGCCAATGGCGAGCTGGCGAGCGGAAATTTCGCGCCCTGGTTTAGGCGCTACGGTGTTCACTCACTCACACACACATTATCGTAAAAATAGTACAAGTGACTTCAGGGGACCATAAAACGTGTATGAACACCAAAATCTCATAGTCAGATTTTTGACTTAATTACAGTACTTTCCTTACACAATATGTTAGGAAAGTATAAAGGGCTTAGTTTAAACTTAATAATTCCCTTAAAATGTTGTATCTCAAATTCAATGTTTTATTTTTCTTTCACACTCATGGATTCTAAATAATTTTGTCTTTTTGTTAAGGCCACCCATGTAGAACTCCGTATACTACATATAACCCTCGTTTCTGTTTAAATTAACAATATCCGGTCAGTAATTAGCTTTTTTGTTGCATACCGACAGGACTGGGTCCTAAACATACTCATCTGTAGGCTCCCAATTAAAGCTTTCTCAAAATGTATCTGTCTATAAAAACTAGGCTGGCCGGAATCGGACATCGGACCCATGCAAAGACAGTTTCTTATTCTAAGCGGAAAGCTTTGTGCTTTCACATTTCTCATACTGTCCCTTTCACACATCTTGTTCGATTTATTGACGAATTTTACTAGCAGCAGTTTTCTCATCAATTTAGGTTGTTTCATGAGGATGGGGTGCGGGGGGTGGGTGGGGGTGGGATGGGGGGGGGGGGGTATGGTGCATTTTTTACAAAAAATTTTGTAATTTTTTTTTTAAAATCTTGTTTATTTATTTTTTATTTTTCGTACTTCGTTTTAATAATTCGAGTGCCGCCCTTAGACAACTGCCGCCCTAAGGCATTGCCTGAGTTGCTTAATGCCTAGCGACGGCCCTGTGAACTTTAACAATAATCTAGAAAATGACATGAACTCATGAACAATTGATTATTAATATTGTAGCCTTCATGCACATGTACCAATTCATTATATATTTTTTTTATTTTATTGCAAACTTAAGTAATTGTTAATGACAACACAGAAAAGTTGTTGATTGTGGTTTTGAAAGAATAAAGTCTGTTCTATTTGAAAAGCTTTTTTTCTTTTTTTTTTTTTTTAAAGATAAAAAATGATAAAACACTGCAATTTAAATAAATTGCAGATTATTTTTGGGTCATGGTAAATTAAATTAACTCCATAACTTACAATTCTGATTTTACCTGGATTAGTCTGAAAATGAACTCAAAATGAATAAAGAGCAAAGCACAACTTCCATGAAGAAAGCAAGCACCGCAAATTGTGAAACTAACAAGGTAAGTATAAAAAATTCCTCCTTTTGGGGAAGGAAAACTAGAAATATGCTTTTACCAAATAGAAGTACAATTTGATATTGTTAATATTACAAATGAACAAACTAAATTTAACTACAGTCAACTCCCTTTAATCTGCAGACCTATAATCTGCTAATCCATCTAATTCCCAACTGATTTCTTAATGTAAATAAAGAAATTTACAACTGAGATTTAAAAACAATCGACAACCTTTCTCCTTTTTTTATTTTTTAATCGAATTTTTAGCTTAAATCCTTGCTTTCAAATGCAACAGGAAACAAATTAATAAGACTCTCATATTTATAAAACTGCAATACCGAATCAGAAAAAAATGTTCCCTGGTAAGAACATCCTTTGGATAACTGGAATTTTTTTGTAATTTATTTCCAGAAAAAACATTCCCAGAAATAAATTTTTAAAATTTTCCATTAATATCTTGTATGTCGAATTACTAGCAAGGTTTATTTATTGTTCAAAGTTAAAAAAAAAAAAAAAAAAAGTATGTTTTGGCCATCACAAAACTTTTTTCTATATTATCTATATATATAAACGGCTAAGAGATTTCCTTGGACTCTGTTTGTCTGTGTGTTGATGCAAGTTGCCAGCAAATTTTCATACTTTAGTTAATTTTAAAAAATCTAATTGTCCGATCGATAAGCTAATTAATCCGACAGATTCAGAAAAATTGTCCCTTTCATTTGGTACCTTATTTGCAACAAAATTTTGATTAGACTTTTTAAAATTAGTTAAAATATAAAAATAATAAACTGGTAATAGCTTTAAAAATGGACATTTAAATTTTTCATTGATGCCAAAAAAAAAAAAAAAAAAAAATACGAGTTATTATTATTAGTATTCAGCATAAAATGAAATATGCTTTCACGTGAAAAATAAAAAGCTATAAAATATTAAATTTGCTCATATGCATATGAAAATGGAGTAAAAATACAACCACAACCCTTTTTAATATACCTCAATTTTAGATTTTTTTTTTCCTTTTTTGCTTTGTTTAAATAGCATATTTTTGGCATGGATGAATCGCGCTTGGCATGAAAGCTAATTCAGCATTATATTAAAGAGCTTTACTTATTAATAATCCTGGGTAATTTTTAAAATCTTGATGCTGAAATAGATCGGACATTTTTCGCCAAGAACTCCACTTTCGCAAAAGCCACTTTAAGCCAAGTAGCGTGTCAAAGATATAAATAAATTATAAAATATTGAAAAACAGAAAAGAAAGAACAGGAAAAGAAAAAGAAAACAAAGAAACAGAAAAAATAATCACATAAAGTATGTATTTTTGTCTAAAGTGGCGATAAAATTTCAAAAGTCGCCAAGGGGAGCTATATTAAGGTTGTACCATGATCAGGATTACATATTTCATTATTTATTTTTCTATATACCAACTACTATTAACAAACTCAACTTCATTTAAAATACCTTATAAAATCCTTTCTAATTACCAGCTAATTAATTTCGGACACGCTGTGTCCATCATCAGAGCCAAGTAATCTTTCTCGACGTCATTCTTCTGGAGGAAACCTCATTGTTTACTTTGCCGGGGAACTCTTGTGGTCGTTGTTTCAACAAGGTTTCCTCCAGAAGAACGACGCCGAGAAAGATTACTTGGCTCTGATGATCAGGCATGAGAGTGCAGAAAAATAAAAAAAGAGGAAACACGCGTGTTCATAAAATTAATTTCAAATGAAAAATAATGCGTGCGGGGAAAGCTATACAAAGGTGTTCATAAAATTTATTTTAAATGAAAAAATAATACTCACAGGAAAAAACTATACAAAATATTTTAAAAGTGACAAATTAAACTAAAAGAATAACACATCAGCACAATAAAACATGTTTTAAAAAAAAAAAAAATTAGCTAGCAATCAACATTTAATAACATTGACTGGTGGTGGAAAATGAAGGGGGGGGGGGTTAAAAAGTAGTTCATGAATGAGAAATATTAAACTTAATTCTTCTTCTTGATGGGCTCATCATAAAGTAAGTTTAAAATTAATATTGACATTTTTGTTGTGGATAGATAAATATTCAAAAATAAAAGGCTTCCCGCAGAATGTTTGATTGGTGATGGTTAGAGATGAAAAAAAAGGGGGGGGGGAGGACAAAAAAAATTACATGAGTGAAAAATAGTGAATAATTCTATTCTTTTATATGTTATAGAATATGATAAAGTACGTTTAAAATGAATATTGACATTTATATTTTGGATGGAAAAAGATTGAGAATCTAAAGTTTGTGGAGCGTTTGAACACTGATCGTTATTGGAGTTTGATTTTAACAAAATAAAAAATCGCGAAATTAACGGAAATCAGAAAAAAGCGGAAAATCGCTGATTTGCGGAAATTTCTCATGCCTGGATGATGGACACGGCGTGTCCGAAATTAATTAGCTAGTAATTAGAAAGGATTTTATAAGGTATTTTAAATGTTTGTTTTCATATCAGTTATCCTTTTCTTTAAAATAAGGTTAAAAACTCAACTACTATTATAACTATAACACCAAAAATTGTCTCATGTAATAGACGTAACCGATCATAGCACATTGTAATATTATATTTGGTGCGAAATTGCTGTCATTTTATGGTTGATCGAATAAATTAAATAAATATCGAAAATAATGTGAAAGAAAATATTATGTACACCACGTATCGTGTTGTTCATATGTAACTGGGATTCAAATATAAAATTGCTACTTCAATTTTTTCGATACAGTCTGTTTTGAAAGTGCCATCTGATAAGCACTCAAATGGAAGTCCACTGGTAAGCTATTGTCCTAGGCACCCGAAAGTCTGAGAATGAGTAAGTTGCTGCTGGAGGCAGTGGGGAACCAAAGCGGGCTTTAGAGCAATTTCATGATTTATTTATTTATTTCATTTTACTTTTTTATAAAGCAATATAAAAAAAAGTTTCCTTTAAATATAGTGATCACTGATCAGTGAAGTGGGCAAAGCCTTCGTTGATTCACTACCTTCATTGATTTCATAAATTTAAAAATGATTTCATTAACAAACTTTGATCTATTGGCACGCAAGCAGTATCTGGCCGAGTTTTGTACATTTCAAGTTTGATATTTTTCCTGCATTCAGAATTCGGTTCGTTCCTGAACCAGGACATTTCTAGTTTTATATAATTGTGGTTAATATGCACAAACATAAACGCCGACTTTTCGAACATTCATTGGGGGCATGATCTGTCTTTCCATTTTTCTAAAGGCCAGTGCTTTCCTCTCCCCCCCCTCCAAATCCTCATCCTTCTTATTTGCTTTACAGTCAAGCTTTTCTTGATTCAAATATTTTCTTTTTTAAAGTTTTAGATAAAAAATTTATACCAAGGAAAAGGAGTAACTTTTTATGTTCCAAGCACTCTGCTGTGTTCTTTAGGTCAATGTCAAATGAAATATTGTTACCACTTAAAAGAAAATGGCTTGATTGGAAAATATTTCAGAAAAATAATTTTATTTTGTGTCTCAAAAATATGATGGGAAATTAATAATAGAATGAAGAAATGCTTAGTCTCTAAATTTGCAAACAATAACTTATAAAATCAACTTATAATAATTTAACACCCAGCCCTTGGATGCCGAATACATTCACTTTGCTCCAGAAAAAAAAAAAAAAAAAAAAAAAAGCTCAATAGTATGCATTTAGTATGCAATTATAAAAATTTAAATCAAAAACATCATTTACAAAAGCAAACTAGTTGGCATAGGTGTACTCTGCTCAGTTCTCCATCATATTTATGTTCTCAGAAATTTCTAGTGTGAGACATATTATAATCTTGTTAAAAGAAATGAATTTGACCAAAGCTTGATACAGTGACAGAATGAAATCCCCGCCTAATAGGCTATCCACCGTTCACTTCGATATAATTATCTTATTCTAATCTATTAATTTATTTTATCGGGGTCAATTCCGTCGTTTAGTTTTCATGCTACTATTTCTAATGCAATAATCCTCAAAATTCATATTTATATGAAAAATTTACAATTTCGCTATGTTGATAAAATCGTAAATTACGAATAATTTATGAAATTTTCCTATTAGAATATTTGTATTCAATCATGTTCAAACCAATATCATAAACATAATTTTGAAGTTGTCTAATGTATTTAGGATCCTCAAAATGGAAGTTTATGCTCAATTTTGCATTATTCTGACATGTTAAGTAAATCGTAAATTCCAAATACCTTACGAATTTTTTAAATTGGAAAAATCATAGTCTATGATATTCATGCCAGTATCCTAAATAATATTTCGAAAGTGGTTTGACATCTTTACGATGAAAATATCCCTCAAGATTGACGATTATGTGAAATTTTGCCATGTTAAGAAATTCGTAAATTTCCAATAACTTACGAAATCTTTATATTAGATAATTCATAGTCATTAATATTCATGCCAGTGTCCTAAATAATATTTCAAAAATATTCTGACATCTTTACGACTAAAATATCTCTCAAAATTGACGTTTATGTGAAATTTTGCCCTATACTGCCATGTTAAGAAATTCGTAAATTTCCAATAACTTGCGAAAATTTCAAAGTAGCATATTTATAGTTACTGATGTTCATTCAGGCATCAAAACTGATATTTTAAAACTGGTCTGACATTTTTACAGTAAAAAGTTTCCATTTAATGCACGTTTAAGTGAATTTTTGTCCTATCCTCCCATGTTAAGAAAATCGTAAATTTCTCATAACTTACGAAGTTTTTAAATTTGAATGTTGCAAATGAATAGGGTTCTTGCCAGTGTCGAAAGTAATATTTTAAAACTGATCTGACCTCTCTGCGACAATTTGTTCTTGAGATATCGTGTACACAGACTAACAAACTAACGGACTAACACACTAACAGACATCCTACAGACAGACACCATAGAAATTTTGTCATTTTCGGATTCCTCACACCTGAAAACGTGTAGAAAAGTAAAAAAACCGAGGTCGAAAATTTTCACGATTACCTAAGTTCCCCATACCTATATAGTATGATGGGGAACTAAAAACAATGTGTTTGTATGCATGTATTGGGCTGGAATCCCTTTTTATGATTGCTTAATTATAAATATATTTTTTGCACACATATTACATTATAGTATGTTTCAATTACACATATAATTTTTTTTTCTATTTTTAACAGTTTTAATTTACTAAAGTATAATTCAAAGGCTTATTTACTGTAGATTGTTATGTAAATCCTTTTTTGTTGTTGTTGTTAGTTTGTTTACCACTACAAATCCACTACACACCTATTCTCTCTAATTTTTCATTTATTTTCACTCTAACCATTTGAGTCCCAGGGAGTATTGAAAAAACACTGTCGAAGAATCCCAAATACAAACAGCGCTACCACACTTTCTCTAAATGAGTACAAAATGATGTTGCATAAATTAAGTTTTTCCGTGATGATTCATTTAAAGTCATTAATCTTTATTACCTATTTTAAAGAGGTTTCTTTTAATTAAATATAAGCTATAGTTTAGAATATTAAAGTTAAATAGTTTCAAATAGTAATTTTAAAAACATAAATTTAAATGTAAACATTTTTTAAGTTTACTTTTCAAAGTGCTTAATATGAATTTTATTCACTTTTGAATTAAAACTAAAAGTAATTTTATTTATTAAATAACTCACCTTTATCTTATTAAAGCTTGTTTTTCATACAAGAAATATTTAAATTAAATGTTAAGTTTTTGTTTATCTTTTCCAAACTCAGCATGTCAACGGTGTAATTGCAAATGAAAGCTTTATTTTTGGCCTATAGATGGCGTAAGTATGTGGAGTTGCATCATTACTACGATAACTCATTACGTAGATGTAGCGTTGCCGAATTCTACGAGCATCTACTCATGTCTCCTATTGGAGTGGCTGGTTTGTAATCCGCTATCGTGTATAAATACTTCTTGTTCAATTATGATTTATTTTAAGTTAAGCTCTAAAGTTATGAGCTTTTATATTTATTTTAAACGTTATATTTTGCATACTTATTTAGTTTAAAGTTAATTATCTTCAGTTATTAAAATGTGTTTAAATTTGCCGGTAGTATTTTCTTATCAGGCAATGAAGATGAATTTCCACCGTCACGAATGTTTATAGTAAATTGGGATTTTCTTTGATAATGTTAGATGTTCGGTCGCTGGCAATATATATTAAAGTTTGATGTTAATTTCTATTTAATCTTTTCATTGTTACGTTTTATGACCTCTTTACAGTCAACATTTATTGTTACGTTTTGAATTTAATAAACTTTGTTTTCATTAATTAAATCTCTGTTTTATTAAAATGCAACACACTATTTAGTTAATCTTAATAGAGCAATTTAAAAGTTTTCCAACTGTGCACTTCACAATATAAATTGACAACCTTCTTTTATCAACAGTCTGGTTATGGACAATTGACTTTTGCTTGCTCATAAATTGAGTTTTAAGTTAGTGTTGCATTTCAGAGATAGAAAAAGCAATGGCTGTAAATCAGGGCCCGAAATTTCAACTTAGATTACACTCAAAGAAAAGAAAAAGTTACTCGCCACAAAATATGATTAATTTACTCTATTTTTTACGTATGAGGAGACCAGAATTTTTTACTAGGAAAAAAGGAGAAATTACGCAATGTCTTTTATTTTATAAGAAAATAGAAGACATTCAATTTTGAAAAAGAGGTTATTTTAGAGGACACAAAATTGAATGAAAAGGATTCAAAAAATGATTCAGAAGCTATTTTACACAACTGGTGGAAACATTTATATTTTGAATGATGAATTTAGATGAGTACACCTTAATTTAAATAATAAAATAAGGATACGAGAGGAAAAATCCCTAATTTTTATAGGTGTCACTGGACAATTTTTTTTTTTTTTTTTTTTTTTTTTTTTTTGTGGTACTTTCATGCAGTTACATAAAAAGAGTTGGTAGACATTTTTTTTTTTTTTTAATTAAAATCATAATCATAAAAGAAAACATAAAAATTGGCAAATGAAAAAATAAAATAAATATCCGGCAGATGAAACGACTTGTTTTAAGGAACAGTCACTCTTTATATACATTTTATAAAACTTCTCATAATTAGTCTTAGTAGTTAATAAGTTTTTAAAGTAGGTATATAAAGGAGATTTTTTGCACATGTCTACATTTGTTCATCGAAGAAAACAGTCACTTTGTGGGAGCATTTTTGCCAGGACATAAAATGAATTCAACTAACATTTGCATATTTTTGTGAGGTGGGGATAGTGGGGATTATCATTAAGGCCAATTGTCTGCACTAGGGATCTAGACCTGAGTAGGAGAGTCCTCCGTGGGGTCTTTCTAATAGGTCCTAGCCAATATTTACGCTAGTTTCGGAGAAAATTCCTAACGGGTAAGCCAACGAGTGCGACCGGGTATCGAACCAAATGCTTCCCTAACACACAAAATCTTTTTTTTTTTTTTCGTACACTTGGAATATTTGGTTTATATGAATAAATACAGGTTGATTCAAAATTAGTGTGACCAATTTTAATGGCACGTAACTATTTATGGTAAACTTTAATCGCTTTACCGCCGGTTTTATTTTAAAAGTGAGACGTTTAAATTACCAGTCTAGCTATTTTTATTAATGGGAGTAAATTATGGCTTCGAAATTAGATCCTCAAACCCGAAACGAAATTTTAAAGCTTTTAAAGGATGTTTGCTCAAACTCTGTTATAAATAAAGCATTTAAAAATCAAAAAAAGATATTTTTCTAATGAATTACTATCTAAACTTTGAAAAGAAATAAAATTTGGCTGGAAATAAAAAGCTCCAGGGAAAAAATGTCGACGAAAGCAAGTGCTTGGTGAAAATGAAAAAAAGAAGCAGAAAAGACTTATCGCTGTAGAAAATTCACTGCCTCAGAGAACTTTAGCAAAGAAACTACGGGCATCGCAATCGACAATTTGTCGTCAGATAAAGAAAATTGACTATAAAAAAGTGAATAAACCAGTCTGTCATCAAATGCCTGCAAAGACCGTAAAAAAACTAAGAAAATGTTCTTGGCCTCTGTATTTAATGTTACGCAAAGGTAGATACAAAAAATGGATAGTATCAGATGAAGCACTGTTTTATCTGTCATCCACAACTGACAAAACGAGGATACAATATATTTCACCCGAAAAGCGTCGCAAAGACGCAACTGTTTTGCAAAAGGCAAGTTGGCCGTCAGGTTTTATGGTATGGATGGGAATGTCCTCCCAAGGATTAACAAAACCATTTTTTTGTAGAACCAATGGCTAAAATTAATGCTAAATACTATCAGAATAAAGTTTTGAAGCACATGATCAAAGAAAGTAAACGTCTTTAACCCCAAGGAAACTGTTTTTCACCAAGATACTGTATCAAGTCATACTGCAAAATCAACTATAAAAGGGCTAAAATATATATATATATATATATATTTTTTTTTTTTTTTTTTCTTTTTTTTTCCCTCCTGAGAAATGGCTACCATCATTACCTAACTGTGCTCTTCGCGATTATTTTTTATGGGGATACTTAAAAAAAAACAATTAAGTAAACGTAAAGTAAGAACACTTCAAGAGCTTCAAAAAGCAATCGAAGAGGAAGTTGGAAAAATGCCCCTAAAAATGGTCGAAAAAGCTTTTTTGGCTTGGCCTAAAGATTTACGTAAAATGTACTATGCTAAAGGAAACTACACTGAAAATTTCATGTAAATAACTTAATTCAATCAAAATTTCTGATGCTTTGAAATTGGTCACACTTATCTTGAATCAACCTGTAATCTTACAAGTATAACCCAAATTATATACACTGAAAAATACAAGTACCTATTGATCTCTTCAGAATGAAGTTCTCTTTCAGCTGTTTTTTTAAAGTTGTGAATCCTATCTGTGGACAGTACTGGTAAAAAGCGACTTGGTACAGCATAAGGCTTTAGTCTCTTTCGATGGAATGTACTAGCTAAAAGAAAACACAAATTTTAGTTTTTTCATGTGATAAGTGAATTATGTTGTTAAATATCTTATTTAAATGTAAATTTACCATTTACAGAATACAGATGTGGGTCATTCCATGCCAAATTAACAACAACAACAAAAAAAATCTATTTTTAACCTGACCATTCCAGATTATAATGAAACTTTCAGGAATCATTCTCCTCGATACTTTTGGGAATTTTTTATTTAATTAGATTTTCATTTTATAAATATTTTTAATTTTGAAAAAATCAGCATTTTTTTCTTTTTAGCTTAGGTGAATGCTTTCAATCTGAAATTCCTCAAGTTGTATAAGGAATAGAGAAATTTCTGACCCCTCATTTTAAAGTGAATTTTATAAGGTTTAATTTTTATATACTGTAAAAGCACTTATTTTCGCGAGGCTTTAATTTTCGCGAGCCCATCGTAATCGCAAAAATTTAAGCCTCGCGAAATACTTTTTTTTTTTTTTTTCCCGCAGCAAATAATAATAATAATAAAAAATAAAAAAATAAAAATAAAACTAAACAGAAATTTTTTAATTACCAAAACTCACATGCATTGATGGTCCGAATACAAGTGGGGGGGGGGGGGGCCCGGGATTACATTTTCGGTGCAAAATGGGGGTTCAGAAGTCCCTAGTTTGATAAACAGCATGAGAAAAAGGGATTAAGAAAAGAAAATTGTTTGGGGTGGAATTAGGATTTTTCAACTTTCGGTTCTGTTCATATAAAATTCGCAAAATTTTCAGCTCGCGAAATCAACGATATCTTCATTTTCGCGAAAATTACGGCTCGCGAAAATAAGTGCTTTTACAGTACAACTTGATTATGTTAAATTAAAAAAAAAAAAAAAAAAAAAAAAAATCATAATATTTTAAATTTTATATGAAAATTATTTAATTATAAAATTATTTAAATAAAAAAAATTATGATATTAAAATTTATTCAGATTTGATCATTTATAAGATATCTCTATATGTATTTAGTAATTCTATAAGTTTCATAGGTTGAAATTTTTAGAGTGGGATTAGGAGAATTAGAGGCTAAATTCATGAAAAAATACCTGAAATTTCAGCAAGAAAATGTTCTTTGAGAAGATAATGTATAATGTAATGTATTGCAGGGGAGTCCAATCCTCTCATTATGAAAAAATATTAATTTTAGTTGGGCCTAGCTGTCATATGAATTTGATATTTTAGTATTATTTTATGAATTTAATGCCAGAAAAATTGGAATTCTGGTATTGAAAATAATTTTAAAAAAGAAAAGAAAAGAAAGCAGATAAATTAACATAGTCACCCTGGATTATAAAATTTACGGTATACATTTAAAGCATTTTTGGCAATTTTCAATATTTGTACGGTTAAAATGACAATACAAAATGTTTAAGATTGTGATATTATAGATAATTTCAGATAATAAATTATTATATTTACAGGTAAATTATTTCTATTTAAAATAAATCATCTATATAAATAAAGAAAAGTGCCTCTGTGTGTCTGTTTGCACTCTGGTGCTAACATTACTGATAGTAGAGCTACAAAACCTGGTAGATGGGTAGCTGGGACCCTGCAGGTGTGCACCTTATTGAGATTTTTTCAAATTTTAAATTTTTTTTTTTTTTTTTTCAATTTTAAACACTGGCTTCTCAGTTTCATTTTTTCTAAAATTTATTCTTTCATTTCAATCGTCTGCTCTATCCATGAAAAAGGGTTGCCAGAGCCTTAGATGAGGTCGGGCTTCTGCCTGTTGGTCCGCGGAGAGTAGAGGTGCACAACCTGCGGCCCACTAGCCATCGATTTGCGGCCCCCGGAGGGACAGACATTTTAACTTGCAATAATCATCAGCATGAGAGAAAAAAATAAAAAAGAAAGAAAGAAAAAATATTTTATTTATTGCATTTGCAAAACTGGTATTTACAAAAACTTTTTTGTTGTTGTTGTTGTTTGTGGGGGGATTGTTGGTTGATATACATGTTTCTGTTTGAGAGCTAAGTTTTCCATTCTATTTCTCAATAATGTAACCCACAGTATGTTCCTTCATTTTTTATTAGAAAAATCATGGAATAATCTACTGATAAGTGATCTTTATCTACCTGAGAAGATTAAAAACTGAAAAATGTAACAAGCAGTAACTAAAAGCTCCTACACCCCTTTTTTTTTTAAATCTTTCCCTTATGTGTGTTAAAATTAATGATGAAGAAGCATAAATTTATAATAGTAATTAATTTCTATTTAAAAACATTAAATGTGCAGTTAGTCAAATTTATTTCTGTCTGGTGACATAAAAAAGAAATGGGTCATTCCATGTCAAATCAACCAGAAAAAATTAACATTTGTAATCCACCATCTCAGATTTTCTTGAAAATTTGCCGATTTGTTCTGACTATTATGTAACTAACTCCAGTCAATTTTTTTGGACCTAGGCAAAATAGTTTTTGAAATAAAAAATATCAAAGTTTTCAAGAATTTCATGTAGGAGCTATCAATGTTGCTGTTATTTTCATATGCACTATATTGAAAGAAAAATCATATCTCAGACTGTGATCTTGCTATCATTTTTAAAATTTTAGGATTTGAAGGTTATATTACATATAATAATAAAAAAAAATGTTTTTTTCTTCATTTAACATCTTTTTTTGAACAAAATTCAAGGTTCACAATTTAAACATTTTTGTACTGAGACAGAGCCTTAACCAGTTACCTTTTTTTAAAAAAATTGTAGTAAAAAGTGTACTCTAATAGGGTTTTACATAAAAGCAGTGGGTTTTTGACTGCTTTAGCAAGTATTTTAGCCTTTTTTTTTAAATCAATACACTGCAATTGCCTGGAACTAATACAAAATATCCCTAAGTATACTTTATTTTGTGTACATGGTTATTTAAAAAAGAATATTAAACAGTATTTTGATAGCATTTTCAAAATATTAATCATTAATAAGAAAAATTAAAATTAGACGTGATTGTTTAACATCTAGAATGAATATTTCATGGAAACACTTTTGTGCTCACATTCACATAAGTATTTTAAAGTATAAAATCAAGACTATCATTTAAAAAATTTTAGAGCTTAAAGGTTATACCACACTTAAAGGGCAAAATTAACGGTCGCCACCGGCCACGTGGCGACTAAATAAAAAAAGATGGCGATTAAAAATTATGCATCGATCGCCACTAAAGTCGCCACTTTTTATGATCATTAAAATAATCTAAAAATCGAGCGACGATAGGCAATCGAAGCCTTGTGATTTCCAATCTTTTTGCATCCATGGCCTAAATGTCAATGTTCATTTTAAACTTCCTTTATTATATTCTACAACTTATAAAGAAGTAGAATTGTTTAATATGTCTCACTCATATAATTTTTTGCCCTCCCCCTCCCTTTCCCTCCCCCTAACGATCTGTGATCACACAGCTTATAGAAAGCTTTATAATTTCTAATTCTCCATTTGCTGCAAAAATATAAATATATATTTTAAACTTACTTTATTAGATTCTAGAATCTGTAAAGAAGTAGAATTGTTTAATATCTCTTACTCATAATTCTTGTCATCCCCCCCCCCTCCTCCAACGATTAGCAATCACATGCTCCACTGAAGTCTTGTGGTTTACAATTTTTCCCTATCCATAACATAAATGTAAATATCATTTTAAACTTTCTTGATTAGATTCTAGAACATATAAAGAAGAATATAGATGTATCCTCCCCCCCCCCCACACACACACACATGTGAGCTCCATTTCCACAAGCAGTTAATGATCAAATGTCCTGCAAAGCACAATCTTTTTCCATTAATATCTCCATAGTATTTAGTGTATATTTAACCCATTTAAGATAGTTGACAAATGTGTGTATCAAAATTTGATTTGACTTAAATGTGTATTTTTCAAAAATTTTTGTATTTGCTTTCTTTTGTGTAGAAATCTTCCTTTTCCCTTCCCATTTTAAAGTAGAAATCTCCCTATTTTTAAAGCTACAAATTTGGCAGCTAAGTTTCCATATCTATACTTTTTAAGAGGAAGTATTTTAACGCTATTGAAATAAAATCATTTAAAGAAGTGTGTTATTACAGCCCTAAGCAGATTTTAATTTAGGATGTGCAATTTAGGATTTTTAAAAAGAGCGTAATTACAAATTACAATTTCAGTGTCCCTGTGTTAATTTTATTATTATATGTATTTCTTATTTTCATATTTTTCTTGTGGTAATTATACCGCAAAATGGTGACAATGCTTTTTGCAGTCTGAAAGAAATAGTCTTATGTGAAAAGTGGCCACTAACTTAAAAAAGTGGCTACTAATGAAACTGACAGTACCGGCCACTGGCCACTAATGAATTTTCCCAGTTTTGCCCTTTACCACACATAATGTTAAAAAAATAATTTACGAGGTATAATTTTTTTTTTAAGAATAAAAAATAGTTTTTTTTTTTTTAACGGCAGAACCAAAACCTTTTTTTTTTTTTTTTAATTGTAGTAAAAAGTGTGCTCTAATAGGATTTTAAATGAAAAAAGTGGGTTTTTGACTGTTTTAGCAAGTATTTTAGATTTTTCTTTAAAGCTTCATTTTTATCAATATACTGCAATTGTTTAGAACTAACATGAAATATCTCTAACTCGGGGTTTAAGCTGAGTAAAAATTTTCTTTAGCAAAAAAGCTAAAATCAGAAAAAAAGCTTTAACCTTTCCAAAAGTAATATTCTTATTTATATCATATGAAGGAGAATGATTCCTGAATGTTTCGTTGAAATCTGAAATGGCCAGGTTGGGTGACTGGTTGATTTGACATTGAATAATCCATACACTGATTATACAGCACATGCTATTTAATATAAACATGGGTCGATCCAGGTTTCAATTTTTGGGTCCCTTTTTTGTGAAAAACAAAATATTTTTGTGAAATTTTTATTTATTTTTGTGAAATATAAAATATTTTGGTGAAAAAGTAAAATATTGTGTAAAATCTTTAGTTTTTACAATCACTTTATGTAATGTTTAATATCAAGTTAATAGAGTTTCGTTGAGCCAAATTAAGGCCTAAATTAAAAATAATACTGAAAATATGAAAACATTTAACAAAAGGATAATTTTTTTAAAACAAAATCTTGTGAAGGGACTCATTTTATAAATTTGAATTTTGTGAAGGGTCCCTTTTTATGAATTTGAATTTTGTGAAGGGTCCCTTTTTACTATGTGAAATTTTGTGAAGGGGCTGCAAGAGGGACCCACATTGTGCCTGGATCGACCCCTGATAAATGAATTTCCAAGGACTAAATCATACATACTACTATGAGGAAAACTTTTAAACAAGTATTTGATGATATATCGCAGTTTTAATGGAATAAAAATAATTACCAAAGAAAATATGTATGAAATAAAACATAACAAAAGAATATAATGAAAATTATTATGATTTATATTTTAATTCCACCCATATGTTTATTTACAACATAGGATGTATAGGTATTGAAGATTACAAAAATGAATAATTTATTATGAGGACTTGGTACCCTTCATTTGGCAAAAAATGGCGAAAATATCAAATTTCTTATTCTTTGCTTAAAATATACCTTGACACTCCTAGTATATCCTGAAGAAATTTTGTGAAGATCTGAGAACTATAAATACATTAAAAAGGCTTTTGACTGTATCTGTGTCCTTCTAAATGCCACCCATACCTCTCTGTTTACTTCACAATAATAATTTGTAATGCACAGCTGAATACTCCCCTGTTTTACAAAATATCACTACCAGGAAGAAAAGGAAAGTGCTTAATCATATTTTTAACTGATAAGAAAAGTTGTATAAAGATTTGGAATATTTTTTTCAAAGTTAAAACCTTTAAAGTGTTTTTTCTCAGTTCATGTTTTTTCAGTATATCAATATGTTCAAAATGCTAAAACCTAAATATATATTTCTCAATTAACATGATTTTTTTTTTTTTTTTTTTTCTGGATATTCATTATAGTGCATTTTATAAAACTAAGGATCAGATTTGCAATACAATCAAAAGTTTTTTTTTTTTTTTTTTAATAGACATGTAACAAAAAACTATAATTTTTGTTGAATTTTTACATATATCAACATTTTATTTTTATACTCCCAAACAAATTAACTTTATAGAAATCCTATCCTTAGAGTTATAGAGGAGACTTCAAAAAACATTATTAAAAAAAAAAAAAAAAATTGTTTCAAAAATTAGAAATTGTAGGAGATGATAGATTTAAAAAAATATTTAATTAAAATAATAATAAAATCTTTCAAATTGTGCCAGTAGAAATGTCTTTTCTGTGGTAAAATCATTTTCCTTAATAAAATCCCTTAATAATATGCACAAAGAATATTGTAAAATGCTTAAATAAAAAAAGTTGTTCAAAAGGTACCGGGTTTCCCTTAAAAAAAAACTAAAATTTATTAGATAATAAGTATTTGAATTGAAGTACGTAAACGATTTTTTTTTTCATAGAATTGAGTCAGTCATAGACAGAAACTCATGTCTTACATTAATAATTCTGCAGTCAGTGGCGTCGCCAGAAAAAATTTCAGGGGGGGGCACAAACTGAAAAAAAAAATTTTTTTTAATAAAATTCTGATAGCATAGTTTTAAATTTAAAGAAAAAATGCTTAGTAGAATTTTCCAGGGGGAGGGGGGGGGGCAAGTGCCCCCCTTGTCCCATTCTGCGGACGCCCATGTCTACAGTATAATAATCTTATACCTTTCTAATTAATTATACATGTGTGGAAATTAGAGAAAAATTGAATCATCTTGCAGAGAAGGTTTAACTGTTTTGGGACGGGTGTATCATATGAAATGGCTGTAAATGTTCCTTCCCAGTCGGGTGTTTAACGTATGACACATCGTTTAAATTCTTTCTGTGGGCAGGCGTATCATACCAAACGTTCTATTTAAGTATGATATGCTCATCCAGAGAAATAATTTAAAGGCTGCATCATATATAACATGATCATCCCAAAAGAGTTAGAGATACAAGATATGTCACAGAAAGCATAAAAATTTTAAGCCACTAGAGATATCAAGTAAAGGGTTTCATCAAACCAAGTACTGAAAATGCAGAAAGCATGATTTACATAAAATAAAATATTTTTTATAAAAGGGATTATTATAGATATATTTTATAGATTATTTAAATTTTGATGGAATAAGGGTTCTTAATTTAGTCTGGCTCAACCTGAATATACAAAACAACACACATTTCTAATTTTAACATGCCAATTATTACCCATTACGGATTTAGAAGTTTTACAATATCATCAGTTTTCCCCTAAAATTTTGAAAAAAAATTCCTAAAATTCCTCCCTAAAATTTTGAGAAGCCCTAATACTAGGCCTGAGGATTACATCTATGAAAATTTGATCAATAAGTTTTTGTCATGAGCGAAGGAAGCCTTTATCAGTAAGACTTTATATTTAACAGAAACCTAACTAAACATATTTTTTACCTGTATAATCTTGAGGTGTGAAATGTTTTGAACAAACGCACATTCTCGAGGACACTTTTCTTCCTATTCTTAAAAGTCTAATCCATTCTGCCCTTCTGCTGACTAATATTTTAGTTCCATTAGACGAAACAACAGGAATCTTAAACCTTTCATTAGGAAATAAATGAAAACTTAATTCTGGACATCTGGATGCTCTAGAAAAGCACTGTGGTACACAACAATACGTATTGTCTTTTTTAGTAGGTTCACTCATTTTAATTTAATAAATACATGAACGTTGATCACTGGATTAGGAATGGGAAAAAGAATGATCTTATAGCCTCGTCCTTTCTAATTACTAAAATTAAATTTTTAAAAAATGGTCAAAGAAAAGAAATGAATATATACTTAAATTTTTACTTGCAAGTAGTTTTCTCCTTTTAACTTCATCCCGCGATTAGCGTTTTACTTTACCCAAGGTAAGAAAAATCATACATGTATAATGATTATTAATATAATCTATGAAAAACACTACATACTACGATTGTAAACAAACGGCCGTGAGCGTGACTACCACGGATTTGGTGACTACACTACGCTGCCAGCTGACCAGCACTGTTTCGCCAAAAAAAAAGGCTGGCGCATCACCGCCCTTTTTTTTTTCCTCCGAAGAGGACAGCATTCCCGCTTGGCGTCCTTATCGCTTCCCTAATGATTTTAAGAAATCTTGATCTGAAGCTAATCCGGTCAAGATAAAAGCAATAAGCAACAATAATATTCCTAAACACATTTTTTTCACAGTACATTCACAGGATGTCATTTTATTCTGAGGATATCCTATGGGTGTACTGGCGTAAGATGTGTTGTTAGCGCGGTTTCTGTTTCTTTTACAAAATATCGCCAAAACTCAAATACACAGTAAGTAATAGAAGGTCTGTGAACACTTTATATTCACTTCTTGAATGATTATAGCAGTTTGTTTATCGCTAAACAAACTTCCATATCATAGTTTACTTAGCTAAGATTATGAAATATAATAAAACAAGTTACTCTAAAGTAACGTAAGACGATAAAAAAATTGTTTGTCGTTTGTTTATCAGAGAAACGCGCTGGGTACATGTGGCAACCCTAAGGCAACAAAATGCCTGACGCGCCAGCTCGTATATATTGCAAGATTTCCTATGTTATGGTTAATCGTCCATTGGATTTTTTGTAAAAAATTATTACAAATCGAGGATAATCATTTCCCGATATTAATTCTCATACTTGGGTGTAGATATGTATTAGTTATCGTGTGTATGCGTTAGATTAAGTTGTTTCTGTTGTAAAATTGATAAAATTTGGATTTTAAATTTCAAAACTCTAGAAAAAAGAAATGGCAATCTTCCATATTCGATTGAAAACATAAACATTTCATTTCAAATGATGATATTTACACAATAAATATCCAACTAATATACTGATTAAAAGTAAAATGATAAATATTCTAAGTGTCTGATATAAGATTCTAATATGTTTGTAATGATCGATAGATGGCGCTTTCTCAACTGAAGTTTACATGACATCCATGAAATATGATCGTTTTACTTTTGCTCGTTAGCGAAGGAAACGATCAGCTTTATCTAAAATATTTTATAATTAAAATAAAATTAAGCGTATTATTACTTGTGAAATCCTCAGGTGCGAAATGTTTCGAACAAACTGTCATTCTTGACGAGACTTCTTTCCCAATTCGTAAACGTCTAATCCATTCAGACTTTCTACTAACTAAAGCTTTATTTCCATTAGCGGAGGCAACTGGAATTTTATATTTGTCATTTGGAAACAAATGGAAGCTTAATTCCGGATTTCTTGATCCATTGGAGTTACATTGTGGTACACAGCAGCATGTGTTATCTTTTTTGAGGGATTTATTCATCGTATGGAATATACAGCACACAGCAGCAGCAAGCAATGGCGTCTGGACATGGACTAAAGCTTGAAAGTACTCCGTGCTTTAAAGCTACCCGATCAGTGGTAGTGTTAATTTCACCTTAGCTCACCAGAGGGCGAGCATTTCATTACAATCCCGGGCGAGGAGATCAATCTGATTGGGGAGATATCTTGAACAAGCCCTATTTGTGTGTGATTCAAGCAATACTGATACTGAATCAATTAACCAACCAACTAATAAATAAGAACAACCACGGGAGCACGGAGTAGAAAGAATAAAAGGGGAAAGTCCAATGGTGCCCAGCCTTTGAAAGTGGAAGACGATATTTTTGTAAATATTGAGGGCGCTGTAGTCTACTTTCTCCCGGTTTTCCTTGACAAGAATTTTCTGTTTTCGACTGCTTTTGCTGCTAAATAAACTATTATTATTACTAAAAGATATTTTAATCGACACAATTTTATTGTTTTCTCTTTCAACTTTTTTTTCTTTCTTGCTTATATGTTACGATCTTTTCTTTTCGTTTATTTATCAAACTCCAAGTCCCTTTTTTAATATTTTGCCAAATAGTATATACGTTTTCCATAAAAATTCAAAATAAAGTTTTTTTTTTTTTTTTTTTTCTTGTTGTGTTGGTTTTAAGCATCTGCAACTTTCTTTCATTTTAATTCTTCCTGTATTTGGATTATTATTATTTTAATTCTTGCTGTATTTGACTTAAGGATTTTTTTTCAAACTCTAATATATATATATTATATTAATAAATGCTCATACAGTATCGGAATTTTTCGTAATGTGTGAAACTGGATAATAAATCAATAGATATTTTTCAAAATTCTTTAGATTTTCTTTCTTTCATCAAAAATATGTTATATCTTAAAATAAATTAAAAAGATTTTTTAATTTATGTCTTTTCTTGTAGCATTGAAAGCCATGACAATGAAAGAAATAATAATAATAAAACTTGCGACATTTATTTTAAGATCATTTATGTCTTTCTCTCACTTATTTTCTTCATAGAATTTGCTAATGATTTTAAGCTCAATGATAAGAAAAAAAATACGTCGTTTCCCCTTTACTTTTAAATTCTTGCCATACCTGTGGTGGAGAGATTCTGCTATCTCAAAGCTGGTAGACCAAAAGTGCGTTCAATTTGGCCGATCGGAGTTTTCCGTGGTTTTCTCTGAAACTCGCACAAATACACAGGCTTGGAGACCTTAACCCTCCGTCGGGCGCACCCTGCCTGAGAGGCCCGTTCTGGTTTTTTTTCTCTAAATATCCTACACATGATTTTTAATTCAAAAACACCCATATGGTGACCTTATTAGGAGTGAATAGAAAGTAATAAACGAAAATTTGATGAATAAGTACGAATTTATTGATTGTAGTACAAGTATTTTAACAATATAAAGTATTTACCTGGCCTCTCAGGCTGGGTGCGCCCGATTTTGTTCGTCCTAAGGATGCGCCTGACGTAGGGTCAAAAATACTTTCACGGAGGGCACATTATTCAGGCCTAGAATCCTCGTGTAATCAATTAACTTCTAAGCCCCCCCCCTCCACACACACACACCCCCCAAAAAAAAAAGAAAAAAAATTAATAACTTTCTTTCAGCATATAACGGGTGATGATTAAACAGTTGACAGATTAAAAAAAAAAAGTAAGTAAACACCACAAAGTACTAGAGAAAAAAAAATGCTTGTACGTTTAAATTATTTTTCTTTCTTTTTTTCTTTTCTTTTTTAGATAAAAAATGTATTAGGTATTTATTTATATAAAATAATATATTATATAATGGTAGTATACTGTATAATGTAATATATTTAAATAATGTTATTGATAATTATATTTATTTATAAAATGTCAAAATTTTTACCGATTTGACCTAATATTACATTCTTCAATATTTAATAGAAGAAAGTATTGGATTTGTAAAAATTTTCGACCTCGGGTTTTTGATGGATTTACACGTTTTGAGGGCTGTAGAACACGACTTCACCATTTTTAGAAAATGTCTGTCTGTGCGTGTGTGTGTGTGTGTGACAAAATTTTGTGGCAACTGTATCTCAGGAACTACTGCACAGAATTTCATACAAATTGGTATGTAGTTGCACATTGACATAAATTAGTGCCTATCAACCTTTGGTAAAAATTGTCTTACAGGTTGCGTTGCTATCCCACTTTTTCCAAATTTTTAGCATGGTGATATGGAACAAAATTTTGTATAAATGTGCATAAAGAGAATTATTTTTTAGTAATCATTATCAAATTTATTACACAATTTTATTTATTAATCATTATTTGAAGAATTATTTATAATAGAGATAGTCAACTGGGAAATAAATTTTGTATGTGTAGGAGCCTCGCCTTCTCCCCCCCCCCTCGAGGGGAGTAAATTTTCATGATGGGTATCTTTCAAAAGAGCTCGTCAATACCTGCAAAACGAATGGTTGAACCATCGATCTGCTATAATTTAAAATAAAGTTATCGATTTTTTTCATTTTTACCAAAAAAAAAAAAAAATTAATTGTAATATTGACAATAAAATTGACTTTTTTTTTTTTTTTGATATTTAGTGTTATACTACTTCTATAGTATGGAAATCGTCTGCATTATCATGGAAGATAATTTTTTTTAAATAATAATTTTAATAAATTATTGTTACTGAGTGAATTTGTATAGGAAAATATAGAATAAAGTCATGTGATGGCCACAACATACTAGTTTTAAGATAGTTTAGAAAATTAAGTGGTAAAATTGGATATTGGCAGATATCCTGGCATATATATGTGGTGGAACACAAAATCGGCGATAATGCAAAATCGCAGATTTAAAGAAATAGTCCTGCCGTACCAAAAAGCATTTTCCTGTAATTTATTAAACAAAAATAAATTTATTTATATCTACATATAATTTTTAAAAAATTCGTTCAGTAACGTACATTATCAGGATTTTTTCGTTACTATAATCGCAATTAAAAAAAATGGTATTATACATACCTTTTGGAACACGAGAAATGCCGGGTTCGAACCCAAGTCGCATTAGTCATTTCAATCGTTTGGAATTTTTAATTGTTTTCACCAAATCTTACATGGATATAGGCTAGGCGTTCTTGGTTTCTTAGAAAGATCTCGACAGAGGATATTCTCCCCACGCCTAGCTCCTTCGTGTAGGCAATCTAGCTTAACCAGCACACCACTCCTCTATATATTTTAAAAATCTTAATAGAATTAATACACAGATACAAAGTTATAATATAAATCAAAATATTTAATATTTGAAACAATAATTAAATCACGTAGATTGAATTAGACCTGAAGAAATCCACTTTCAACACTCGCCACATGGCGACTTAAAAATTGATAAAATCGCCATTCCCCTCTTCCCAACTTTCATAAGCATGAATTTCCTTAATCGATTATGTGGTTGAGAGGTTCAGCTCTCAAAGCTGGAAAACAGGAAGTGCCGCGTTCATCGCAGGTTGCGCTCATTAGCCAAGCCGTTCAAAGTTTTCTATGGTTTTCCCCGAAAGTAGCGTAAATACGCATTAGTACACCTTAAAAAGATCCCCACAGAAGTCTTCCCTAGTAACTATAGAAAAATACGAATGGTTTCGTCGAATAACGTAACCTGTATTCAAACCCGGCACTTCCCTGTCTACCAGCTCTGAGCGCAGAACCGCTCGGACACTGTTGATAAAGTGGTGGTGGTGGTGGTGTGAAGGTTAAGGCCAATAGACTGGACGAGGTACTTAGGCCTGGGTGGTGTGCCCTATGAGGGGTGTCTTTTTGGTGTATTTATTCAAGTTTGGGCAAAAACCACGGAAAACTCCAAGCAGCTAAATTGACGAGCGCGACCTGGTATCAAGCTCGGCGCTTCACATCTACCAGTTTTGGACGCAGAAACATTCGGCCACTGCTTAATAAGATGGTGGTGTTACTGTGTGAAGGTTAAGGCCAATTGACTACACGAGGGTCCTAGGTCTTGGTGGTGTGCCCTCTGTGGTGGTCTTTCTAAGGTGGTGCCAGTCTGTATTTACGTGTGTTTCGGCGAAAATCACGGAAAACTCTGAGCAGCTAGGTTGACGAGCGCAACCTGGTATCGAACCAGGCACTTCCCGTCTATCAGCTTTGAACGCCAAACTGTTCGCTTACTGTTTAATAAGGTGGTGGTGGGGGTGGTGATGTGAAAGTTAAGGCTGATTGACTACCCGAGGATCCTAGGGCTAAGTAGTCTGCCCGCCGTTTTGGTCATTCTTAGGAGTCAAAGCCCATATTTACTCGAGTTTTGGGGGAAAAAAACACCGAAAACTCTAAGCGACTAGGTCACCGAGCGCGACCTGTCAACGAACCCAACACTTCCCGTCTACCAGATTTTATTGAGAACCTCTCGGCCGATGACGGGGTTTTTAATAAAGATAATTAACGTTTTTAATAAAGATAACTAACTTACCGAGACATATGTAAATTAAAATAGTTTTAAAAATTTTTAACATTAAAAAACTATTGATAATTCAGTCAGATATTTACATATAGCACATTCGTTAAAGATGAATGAGTTTTAAAATAAAAATAATACATAGTTTAAAAAAATCATATTATCCTATATAGTAAAAAGAGGTGAGGATGAATTTCCCTGTCATTTGTTGAAGTGAAAATAAATTTAAATATATCTCCATACAATTTCTAAAATACCTCAAGTCACAGAAACTATCATAATTTTTATTTATTTATATTTAAATACATATAAATTATATTACCTTAAAAAAATTAATAAGTTCGTTAACTTTCTGTATTATAAATAAATCAAAATAATTCTTATTAAATTTAAAAGTTTGAAAAATAAATTGAAAAAGTACAACAGATTATATTTAATTATTTATTAATAATTTTCTTTTCTTTCTTTCTTTATTAATAATTTTCGTCTATTTATTTATTTTTTCTTTCTTTCCTTAATTTTTAATATTCCTTATTAATGACATTTTTTACTTTGTATCACAGATTATTCGTACAGTACTGAAAAATTTTAAATGTCTTTTATTCTGATTTTAATCAATACGATCTCGTATTTTGTATCCGCGTTTGTAATGATCACGGAGTAATATTGTCCAATGGGAGAAAGCTACGAAACTGTGATCTAAATTTTTGGTAAATATTGAGGGCGCCACTTGTCATTCCTCCCTACTTCGGCGCGGATATACTGTTGTTTTCAATAGAATTTTGCTGAAGTACATTTAAATTTTTTTATTTTAAGCAATTTAATTTCTTTGTAAGTTCTTAAAACTGCATAATTCAGATGTTTCAAATAAATGCTTCGTTCCTAGTTGTAAAACAGGCTATGATAGTGATAAGAAAAACAAAAAAAAGCCCTTGGAGAAAAATAAAGTCCGAGTTCGTGTTTTCTGCACCTAAAGTAAGTTTATTTTTTTTTCTTTACAAAATTTCATCCATTCTCCTTCCTCCCAATTGTCTGTTTTAGCTTGCTTCGATTCATAAGAATCGTCATTTTTTAAAAGCTTTCTTTCAAAGTAAAATTAGTATAAAATGGCTCTTAAAAAAAAAACATGTTGGTTAGAATACTCTATTTAATGAAATTTGCTTTCAATCGAAATTTTTTCAGCTTGATATTATTTTTAAAAAAATAATTAAAACGAGACATTTCCCCATTGAATAACATTGCGGGAGCTGGAGAGAAGGAAGGATTGCACGCTGGCGCCATCTGTAAACATTAGAAAACAACATCACAAAATTTCAGCGTTACCTTCTTCTCCTGTCTTTTTACTCCGTGGTAATGATCGATAGACGGCGCTTTGTGAACACTGCAGTTGTTAGTAAACATTAGCCACGTGTGTTCCAATAGTGTTCTTGTTATTCTACTTAATATTCGTACTATAATTTCTCCGCCATTACATTATGGAAAATTGATTGCTTTTGGAAAAAATACTTCAGTTTATTCAAAGTTCGATTCGGAAGTAGATTTTAAATGAAGTTGAACAAATATTAGTTTCAAATCATCTGATTAATTCTTTACTTCCATTAGCCGAAGCAACTGAAATTTTAAATTCGTCATTTGGAAATAAATGGAAGCTCAATTCTGGATTTCTTGATGCTTTGGATTTACACTGTGGCACACAAAAGTATGTGTTATCTTTTTTGCCGTATTTATTCATTTTTATTCAATAAATATATGTGAAACTAAACATCGGCTAGCAATGGCGGCTATATGGAATTCTAATTAAACCATGTTTATTGTAATTTCACCGTAGCCCACCAGAGGGCGAGCATTTCATTACAATCGCGGATAACCTCTCACAAAGTAATTAAAAGTCCCACCGTTATAAAAAAAATATATGTTATTAGGAAGACCTTATATAGCATTATTTCTGTTTACTTGATTTTGTTAAAGTTAAAACTTTCCATAAAAAAATTAAATTAAATAACGTTTTTTGCTATTGAAAATCATTACGGGAGCTTTTGGAAAGGGAGGTCCTCGACTGTGGCGCCATCTGTTGTGGTAAGATAAAAAAAAGCCAGATTTGGAAGCCTCTTTCGCATCCTCTTCTATTAATCCGTGCACGGGAGAACAACAATCAAAATGAGGCAAATTTTGTGCGGACATGGATGATGGATGTTTGTGCTGTCCTATTTCTTTAACAATATTATGTGCATTTATTTCTGTGAATTTCTGTAAAAATATGGAGCAATCGAGACGAAAGTCATTGTAACTATAGGTATCAATAAATGTCCAAATGAGGCAAATTCTGTTTTTTATTTCTGTTTTATCGATAAAATTAAAAGTGAAATAATAATGGACCCAAATGTAAATAAATCCGAAGTTTCTGAAGAGAAAGAACCTCTTCAAGGAATAGACCTTTTTCCTGAAAGACGGGGTGATAAAATAGAAAAGAGTTGGTTTCGTATGTTATTTTTTGGAGATAATCGGGACAATTTGCAAAGAGTTCGATGTGAAAGACATATCCATAATATAGTTGGGGAAAGTATGTTATCATTTTCTTATTATATCTTAAGTTTTTTAGAACATGATACGAACTTCGCCAATTCAGTCTTATACATATTTCACAACCTAAAGAGTAATATCCTATATACATATTGCACGACAAAATTTTTTATTTTTCAAACTTTTGATACCAGCCAAAAAAAAAAAAAAAGTTATAGTTTCAATGTACAGTAATCCCTTGATATATTTGCAAAGGTTATGTTCTACGAGAATTTCACCACTGTAAAATCTACAAATGTTAAAACTCATCCTATGGGAAAAAGTGGGTATGTTCTATAAATTTTAATTAAAATAATGACATAACATTGATTATATGCATAACCTGGATTATTTACTTATTAAACACAAAAACAAAATTATTTTTATTGTTTGGGTAATTAAAAAAATTTTGTACTAATTTTTATTGTTTAAGTCAAAATTGTCTGATTTTTGAAATTTTCATTTTAAGGTAGAGTAGGATATGGGTCATTCTCTGAAAAGTGGGTTAAAAAAAAAAAAAAAAAAGTTAGCCCAAATAAAATTGCTCCATTTTTTTTTTTATTTTTATTATTATTATTATTATTATTATTTTTTTTTTTTTTGTGCATGTACACATATGTTACAGTTAATAAACATATTTTTATTACTATAATAACATTAAAAAAAATTTGATTTATTTTAGTTGACTTTATAATGAATGAGGGAATGACATATAATAAAAATACTATATTTTAATCTAACATATGAAAGCCATATGCTACTCATTGTAAAATGTTTTCAGCAGAACACAAAATGGCTTCTTTATTTTGCTGCTACAAATTATGTTTGACTTATATAAAGCATGCGCTGCCATTAATAAAGTAAGTAGGGATGTAATTATAGTTTAATGAGGGAATGATATCTATTACCAGGAACAACAATAAAGAGTGTTCTAATTTCTTTCATTGCATAATATATAAATATAGTGTAATGGATAAATATTTATTAAAGTATGTTTAATAAATTTTCAGTTCAAATAATCTAAATATACATACTTTAATACCATAGAAACCATTTTATTCACTTAATGTGTGAATGGGGACACAGTGAGGGAATAATATTTAGCATTTAAAAAAATATTTTTAAATTATATTTGAATTCCAGTAACCAAAGAATAACAGTTTATATACATAACTAATTAATATTGATAGTTCTGACAGCTTTTTGTTTTTGTGATTTTAAAAATATGCCCTCAAGGCTACTGGGACATGAAATGACCAATTTTCAGAGAATTACTCATATCCTGGATTTTCCATTTGGACTTTTTGTACTGCAGGATCATTCCCCATCACACTTTCTCCAGCTTAATCTCTAATTTAGTGTAACAGATGAATAAAAAATAGTGATTAAGCATCCATTCATATTCAAGAGTATTTGTTCCTTTTAAATGAGTGAGATAAATTATCACACCACTTACTATGGATAACTAAAGCTACTAGCATGTTGTAACATATTTCACACCAGATTTAATAACATTGCTCTGTTAGCTCTTCTGTACATTGACACCTTAAAATTGGTAAATACAGTAGACTCTCAGAAAATCTGCACATTACAACCAATGTAAACAGTAAAATTTATGATAAAGTTTTCAAGAAAAAAAAAGGGGGGTAAATAATAAGCAGGGTTTCGGAAACCGCCCACAACCCCCCAAAAAAACCCATGCGGGTTTTTTGGGATTTACCCATTTAAAAAACTCCAATAAAACCCACTTTCAAGTGGGTTTTATTGGTTTTTTTAAATCTAATAAAATTTTTCACTTAAAAAAAATAATTTATTATTTTTTTACTTATATTTTCTTACTTGACATTATTATATATAATAAATATTATGTAGGATAATAATTATATGTATAATTATTATATATATAATTATTATTATATCTACATAACATAGCATATCATATTAGTGATATGATATATGCCAGTTTGAAATTATGTAATTATTTTTCAACTTTGTTGGAAAAATTCCTTTCATTTCAACCATCTACGTACAATATCTCTTTTGAACAGAACAGTTTAAAAAAATGAAAGATGAGAAAAAATGAACAATATTGCAAGCCATTTTTGCATTTGTGAATCATGATGAAAAAATAAAAGTAATACTTTGCCTAAAATTCTAAGGTTTTAACAAAAAATATTAAACATAACTAACAAATATAATATATTGACCCTGTAAGGTTCGATACAGGCAAAAAATAAGGTTCTTTTTTTGCCCCTCGAAAACTTCAAATTCATTAAAACTGCCATTTTAAAAGATTTAGTTTTATAAAAATGACCTCTTTCTATAAAAATTTTTCGTGTTCCAGAATTATTTTTAATGTTTACCTATAACTTGGTTTGGTTCAATGAAACGCTATTAACTTGATAATAAACATTTATATAGAACAACTAATAAAATGGAAGGTGTTACACAATTTTTTTCTTGCAGAAAAAAAATTTGTTTTTCACAAAAATGAGCTTCAAAAATTAAAAGCTGGAAGTACTCCTGGCATGTAAGGATGTAAGTATAAAAAGTAGGCAGTGATAATTTTGTTTCGTATTCCTTTATTAAGTTTTCAAATATGAATCAAATGTCAGTTATCAATATTAACAAAAGTTAAAAAAAATATTTGCACATTTTTTTTTTACTTTAACCATGTATAAAAATACATAATTATTTGTAATATGAAAATTGTACATGGTAGGTTTAAAATATTTTGCTTTTGTTACTAGTTTTAATTTTACACAAAATAACTTAATAAAAAATAAAATTTAAAATTGTGATAAAATACAGAATAGAATAAAATAAGAATTCATTTTACAGTATAGGCCAAACCAATATTAAGAATATGAAGGTCGTTTAATTTTTAATTAATTACTATTATTTTGTAGTAAGTTTTCTTTTAGTCTCAAACTGTTCTCTTTTCAAATAAACTTAAAATTAAAACCCAACAGTGTTATTCTACGTTTAATATAAAAAAGCCCATTAAACCTGCCCAGTCTGGGCTTTTTAAAAAAAACCTGGGTTTTTTAAAACCCTGATAATAAGCAATATATTTGTACTTGATCTATATTTCCAAATTGTAATAAAATTTGTAAATTTATAATACACAAGTGTATATTGTATCAGAAGTTTATATACTTAAATTTGTATATTTACTTTATTGGGCAAATTTTAATTTGTTAATTGAATATATGTATATATAACTTTACACCTTTCACTGCATTTATTACATTAATTGCCTTAATTAATATTTTTCATTTTTTACATGCTTACTTATATCATTATTTTTAATGCATTATAGCATTAAAATTCAAGTTCAGTGATGCAGATAAAAAATACCTGAAATCTGCAGTCTCTAGTCCCAAGCTATGTGCATACTTACCAACTCTCCCTTATTTCAATGGGGACTCCCTTATTTTGAAACTCTCTTCCACTCTCCCTTATTATCACTCATTTCTTCCTTATTTTGATCATTTTAAAGTTATACCTATAATTTATTCAAAATTTCAAAATTTTTTAAGCAAGATTTTTCCTTTTTGCTGAAAAAAATTCTTATGCTATCCCTATAGATAACACTATTTTTATTAATCATTCTAGATGCTTATTTAATAGTACTTAAGTTTAGCCTACACGTATATATTTTTGACAATTTAAGCCATGGATTAAACTATTAAATATTGTCACATGTCAACAAACCATCAATGTTGTTTAAACCTGAAAATGCCACTCATAAAATCTCTGTTATTTTCATCCTTCAATGTTAGCAGGTATGTGTGTGGAATGTACTGTAGATACTATTTCACACAGCAAAGAAATTTCTTTGTCCATTATTTGTTTAGATAAAGTGACTGAGTGATTTAAAAAAAAAAAAAAAAAAATTGCAGATAACTACGGGACATACTTGCAATTGTTAAGTTTTGTCACATTTCTATGTTCACAAGGATTAATGTGATATAAATCACAAAATACATGGTCATTGGCAGTACAATAATCAATGTATGCATAATTTGACCTTTTTGCTCAAAGAAAACAAATAAATAAATAAAAATTCACTGGGTATCATAATTTTACAATACATGAACCACCAAATAATATAAAAATCGCCATTATAGCAAAAAATTGTATTAAGCATGTTGCAAACTTTATCTTGTTATTGTGTTGCAAGATACTAAAAATGGTTTTATGTATTTGAATATACCTGCTTTATGGCTTAGTCTAAAATAATTTGTAAACTTGAATAAAATGATAATGAAATTGTAATACTTTTAGCTATGCATATGAAAAGTAATAGATTTAATTTGTGTTGAATACTTTCCTTTTTTCTATTTTTTACAGGTCCATTAATTAAATTTATGCTGGAGGCTTTAAAATCTGCTGGCTGGTAATTTAATTTATGTTATTTTTTATTGCAAGATAAGTGTTAAAAAATAATTTTTAGTTATTATTATTATTATTATTATTTTAAACTTATAATAAGTTAAGCTTAAATTTATTTTTAAATATGAAGACTGAATTTAGATTTTTGAGCATTTGATGTGTAATTTTGTAAAGCATTTCAATTTAAAATGCTTAATATTTAAACATACTATCTGTTAATATAAGTATTAAAATCTAAATGTAGATAGCTTATTATCTGTAAACATTCTGTATAGTAATAATGAAGACACCTCCATCTATCTCTCTGCAATAATTCACGTATGAGCCTTGTTAAAAGAATTACTTTCAGAAGCCATTTAAGTGAATAACATGGTGTGTTCTATTTTTATTATTATTACTAGCTGGCTATGCTCACTCTGCTGGTTACTGTAAGTAAATGAATAATAATGATTTTAAAAAAGAATCACCATTTTTTTTTATATCACTTTATAAATAAAAAATAAAAATCCATAGAAATTGCTTAACACCTCACTTTGGGTTCCACTGTTTGTGACAGCACCTTAATTTCGTTTTCACATTCAGGAAATTCACAACTGATAAATTAGTATTTTTAATATTTTATTTTTGAATTTAAAAAAGCAAAAAATTAACAAAGTACATTTTTTAACTAGAAAATAAAATGTGAAAAATCAATTTTTGGGAAATGAGTACTAATTTAACAGTTGTGAATTTTCTGAATGTAAAAATGGAATTTAATTAAAAAAAATATTTAAAGGGGACTAATGTGCAAGTTGTACCTGACGGGACTAAAGTGAAAGTTGTACCTCATGGGACTAATGTGCAAGTTGCATTGAACGAACAAACTATTTCTTTCAACGAAAATGCCTACTAACCCTGGACGATAGGTCTAATATTTCGTATCATATTATATATCGTATTTATCATAATATAACTCAATACTTATTTCACTTCCTTCTTCGACTCGTTTTAATACGCATTTTTTATATGCATGAGCAGCCCCCGAAAAACAAAAACATTAAATCATTAAATTCATTTTTTTACTTATTTTTATTTCATATTATTTAACGCGCACTTTTTATTTCCTAATTCAAAATTATTAAAAAAAACTTTTTCGATATCGCTTGTAACGATACTGATTATTATTAATTTTCTTTTCTTTTTCTTTCAATAATAATAATAATAAAAAAAGATTTTGATGAAATTCTGGCAAAAGCAGAATTTAGTTTAGGACGGAGGACTATTAGTTTTTTTTTTTTCCAAATTATAACATCGCTTTCAAATTATTCAATTATATTTTCGATAAATTTTAGATTTCGACAAATGTCCAACTATCGAAATCGACAACACAAAAATCCCAGATTGAGACTAATAGGCCCTCAGTCCTAAAAAAACATATAATTCGGTAATGAGTAATTGTGAAAACAAATTTCCCCATAGAATAATATAGGCTTTGGCTGTCAGTGAGGTTAGGTATTGTACCCTCTTATGTAGGCATTTTTATAAGGTTGTTTATTAGATGGGTGGTGCTACTATTATTCAAGAATTATACTTTTATAGATGGCTATATCTCAGCATCTTCCGAACATTTTAGTTTTAGTTCCATTCCATGTATTAGGGAAACCTAGTTCTTTAAGCCTTTACTCTGTTATTTAGTATTCACATCTTTTAAAAAAGGGACAGGGTGGATTTATTGAAAAGGGCACATATCGATAGATGAAATGGGCTCTTTCTCTGCCACTGGCTAAATGGTTTATAAAATGTACAGTCCACAAAATAAATAAATAAAAATAAAAAGAGAACATCTCATCTATCTCATAACTTAATTAACGGAGAAACACAGCACGTACCATCCTTCTTGGATTTATGTCTATTTTAATTTAATTATTTATGAAAAATGTAAGCTTAAAGGCCATTTACACATGTAAATATGCAATAATGCTAAATTTCCAGTTCCAGTATAGTTTTGACTTTATAGATTCTAGAGAAAAAATTTACTATTAGTTACTAAATAATGTGAAGTCATTCAGTTAATAAGCTTAGCAGTTATACTTGTTGGAATTTTTGATACATTTTATCATTAATTGTTTAGATTTAATCATTCAAATTATGTGCTGAAATAAGCCATTAATTCACTACAAAACAACATAATTCTTGCAGCGGATTGCTGAAATAATTGTTTTACGGCTTATTAACAAAATTTACCTTTATCACTGCTAATTGCTTAAATAAGTGATTGTTTCTCTACTGTACTAAATAAAGATAGGCAACTATTTTCGTTGCTATAATCGATAATATTTGAGCTATTTTTGGATATTGATACCACAAATGTTAAATACATATTATATTTAGCTAAAAATCAGCGAAATTCCTGCTTTTTTGGTGTATGTTTGCTGAAATATGCATAATTTTTTAGTCTGATTACTGAAGTATGCGCAATTTTCTGGTCTGAATATCTTGAAAAAACTTTTGTCAAAGGTCTGTTTTATGTTTGCTGATTTCGTTTTAAGTAAGTTAGTTTTAGTGCAAATAATAATTTTATAAAATGTCGTTTTTACATGAAAAAAAAATTATTATTACGCTTCACCATAAAATAGGGAATATGCAATGCAGAATACTTGAAATCCTGCTTATGAGAATTGGGTGTTGAATTCAGTACTTTCACATAATTTCTATGGTTATTTATTTTATTATATTTCCGTAGTGGGTATTTCTATTCTTTGATACGCAGAAAAGACTCCCAATGTACAGGCTTTGAGCAATGCCATGAACAAAAACCATTGGAGAAAACACGGCTAAAGATTTTTTTTTTTTTTTTTTTGCTGGTCACCGGTCACATGAAAAAACAGACGAACGTGATATATATATTGCGTTTGTGCTAAGGTATGCAAAGTCCGATTTCGTATCAGATAAAAAATATTATAAATGTATGTTCTTCAGCGAAAACGGCAAAATATTTTTAAAAAGTAACAGTATATAGCAGATGGAAAAGTACAGGGCACATTTCACTTGAAAAAAAGTGAAGGGCAAATTTTCACTCGAGAAAAAGGGGCAGGGTGCATTTTTTACTTCAAAAAAGGGCAAGGCATGTCACCTTTTGAAAAAAGCATAACATGAACACTACTATTATTACAAAGTTATAAATAAAATAAATTTATAATTATGTTATGAAAATTAAATTATATACAAACTTAATTGTTATAAATTTTAATTAAATTTAAAACTTAATAAGTTAAATTTTTTCTTCTATATTGCCATTTCATTCCAATAGCAATGCTAAATTAAAAATGATAACGATTTCCCTTTTTGAAGGAGCTTTTATGTCTCAACTCCACATAAGCAATTATTTTGAAAAGGCAGAGATTAAAATAAAGTATCACATTTTATTTAATTAAAAAAAAAAAAAAAAAAAAAAAAAATCTGACGATTGCTTTGTTTAAGACAAGATATCACCAGATTGATAAAAAATTTTCTCATTTGAAAAATACGAGTTAAAAAAAAAAAAAAAATCAAAGCAATACTTCTGTATTAAAATTGAGATTATATATAAACTATATTTAGTTACTTGATGTAAGACAAAAGAATAAATAGTCGTAATTGTTGCTAAGGCTGTTGAAATCATTTTTCAGTTGCACAAAAGCATCTTTTCCATTCAAAATGGTTGGATTAGCATCAAGGTTAGAAATTAGAATGTGAAAGGGCATGTAAATATTTAATTAAAAATATGTTTCAGAAAATAAAAAATAAAGGGTGTTAACATAACATCCTTGTCTTTGATTTTTATTTAAATTAAAATGAAATAAACAATTTCATTATAGGTATAATTGTGTTTTTTAACTTACCAAAAAAAAAAAAAAGAAACAGAAATCTTTCTGTGATTTTATTTATGAGATTTTTCTGAAAATCATATTAAGTATGTAAGTACTATCATGCAGATGTTCTGCGAGGGAATGGCTAGTATATACATAATTTGTGCTACACCAACAATATAATGGGCAGTTCATAACCACAGTAGAACCTCTATTATCTATCCGAAACTTTTGGTTAACCAAAATTCATACTATCACACTCCATATGCATAATCATTTTTCCAGGTATCATATATTGAGTGATGAAGAAATTGACGATGTCCGAGGAGCATGTGTGTGTTGATCAAAGTGAAGAAGAGAACAGCGATGTGGGAAAAGAAAATGAACCCATTGGCAAATCAGAAGCTTTTGAAAGTTTCGGAAAATGTTTGATATGGCTGCAGGAATAGAGAGACTGTGATACTGGTGAACTAGTAGTATTAAAAAAAGAGATGTAGTGCAAAGGAAACTGCGACAAAGAAAAATTTGTAGTATTACAAAATTCAGGCAGTTCATTCTTGTTTTTATTTTCCTATTGCTTTATTTTTATTAAGCATGTTTTACCATAATAAGAAATGATACATATATTTCTGTTTAATCGTAAAATAAAAGCATTTTCGATTATCCGAAAGTTTCAATTTTTTTTAAATGTTCTGTCGTAATTACTTTGGATAATTGATAAGTTCTCTGATAAATAGAATGCACTTGGATGTCTAATATGTAAAAAAGCATAAAGTTTAGGCAAAATTTTATATTTTCTATAATATATGATATTTCTAAAATCTTAAAGTCCACACCCTACTGATGCGTGGGAGGTCATAATTCTCCACCTATCGATAGTGTGCAGCACTCAGCAGTTTATTCTGTAGGGGAAGAGGGGGGACATTGGGACACTTTTTATAAAAGCATATTATTTTCCAATTTATAAAAGTTTTAATGCTTTTGTGCATTTTTATTTAAATATTTGTGTTATTGGTCACCTTTTAAATGTGTAATGAGCATTGTTTAATGTGTTTTGCAAACAGAAATAATTAAAACATAACTTATGTAAAAGTGTCCCAATGTTCCCCATGCAGGGGCAGATTGGGACAACACTGATTTAATGATGGGGCACTTTGGGACAACCATCTTTTTATTTTTCTAATTACAATATTGCAAAATATTTTGCTAAAGTAAATGAAAGGCTTTCAAAACAATGAATTTGATACAATAACAAATAATAATAAAGTAGGTAATTATGAAAAAATGAAATTGTTATGAAGCATTACCGCATATATTCATCTTAACGCACATCAAAACCCTGCAAGTCTACACAAAACTTTAATGTTATGTAGGATCGTGTTGATGGCATAGTTAAGTTGAGAACATGGTATTAAATAATCTTTCAACAAGAGTTCTTGTTCAGCTATGAATATTTGTTGAGATGTATATTTGGATTGAAACTTATAATTTATATTTGTAGTACACACTCAATCTTATTTTCTCTCATGTTTTTCAATCTATTAAATAATGTAGATTTTGGTATGTAATATTTAATTGCAACTTCCCTCACAGACAGTTTATCTTTGATTATTTCATTTATTGCCTTTTCTATATTTTCTTCTGAAATTTTAGTTCTTTCAGTTTTTGGCTTATAATTTCTAATCATTTTCTATTTATTTAAAGAATACCTAAAAAAAAATAATACAATTAGCTTATATGTGCAAAAAATAAGTAAATAAATAAAAATATATTGGTGTTAGAAATGAATGGGCCATTTTTAGCAGTCCCAATGTGCCCCATGCATTGGTGTCCCAATGTACCCCATCAGGTCATTTTCAAAACAAATGTTTAGGTCTAATTTTCTAGAGCACATGGGCTAATGATCTATAGTGGAAATGAAAGCTTAATATTTATAAAAGCACATAGTACTTTTAAAAATTAAAATATTTATTTCCTATTACCTAAAAAATCAACATTAGTTTACTTGAAAAAAATTACTTTTCATATGATAAAGTAAACTAACCTTGTTCACAGGCAGCATACTTGAATGATTGATTTGAAATCACAAATATGAAGATGTACTACTAAGTGCCATCTACTGTGATTTTTTACAAATTTTATTTTGCAATTATAAAGGGATAAAAGCCTTTGTCCCAATGTGCCCCGTGTCCCAATGTACCCCCTTCTCCCCTACGTTTTAGCATTCACTAGTCCTTTCTAATATATTTTAGCACACAGTGAGCCTTTCCAACACATTTAAATGCTTGAACAACTTTTGTATATTTATCTGCTTGGCACATAAGCTTTTGAGGACATTTTACATCACTAATATACTTTGCCTAAAACCATTATTTTGTAGGTAAATCATTATTTTGTAAGCAGAATGTTTACTTTGGAGGTGCCGGCAATATGAAGTCGTCATTTCAATGCTGAAGAGGGCTGTGATAAGCATGCAAAAATATATTAGTTTTTAAGAAAGGATAAATATAAGGTATTTAAATTTAAATCATAAACCATTATTTTGTTTCTTCCTGCAACCATTCCCATAAGACCAAGCACATATAGTCTACATATCATATGCACAAGTACAAATAATTGTTTGCTTTAGTCACATTTTAAAATTGCATCATAGAAAAATATGAGAATAAAAGATGGCAGAGGCTACGTGAATGAGTGAGACAAGTAGAGCACTTTTCGGGAACAAACTGCTTTATTATTATTATATTGAGCCTTTTAGTGTAATACAGCACTATTTGAATAAATGAAAATTCAAATTTATTGAATAACTATATCCTGTATTAATTTATATTTTAGCCCAGTAGACTTAAATCGGCATGTATGTTGTGAGCCTTGCAGTCCTGTAGTCACTGGGGGATATGATGCAGAGATGAACCAGATTGTGATCTGTCAAAATTCAGCAACCTCAAAAAATGCAGTCCATGGAGCTTTAGCACATGAAATGGTTCATATGTTTGATTTTTGCAGAGCGGATATTGATTTCAAAAACCTTGATCACCTATTGTGTACTGAGGTATTTTGTTTTAAATATATAAATGATGTTTGAATGTAAATATATTTTATGATAAATACTGTCTCTGTCAAATATTAACTTTTAAAGACACAATTTATCTATAAACATGCAAAGCACATAAACACAGGCATTCAATCACTTAAGAAAGTCTATAAAATGATTTTGTGTTTGTGAAAAAAGAAATATCTGTGCAGCTTTAGGGTTTTGTATGTAATAACTTAATGTAAAAGTTAGGGAGAGAGAAAGAATGAAATTTTATGTGCAATTTATCCACAATTTCAATTGTATGCTAATGAAATCAGTAAAGATTTTAAGTGCTGCACTGAGTAGCCAAGTACCAAATACCAACTAACTGTAGCAATGAATAATTGATGCACATATGAAGAGTATTGCACATCTCGAAATAAAAAAAAAAATCTAATTAAATTATATGTAAAAGGATGAATTAAACTTTAAAAACATTTAAAAATACCTCAAAGTCCTTTAAAAGAGCAGCATTACTATATAGTTTGACGAGCTAATCACGGTCGTCATCAGGTTGGGAAACTGCTGCTTCACTGACCATCTTTGTCACTGGATTCACCATCTTCCTCTTCGGTGCTGACGTCATCTTTCTGTTTTTTCTTATTAATTAGCTGTTGCCACTCCCTTTTGGTTTAATATCAACACTATTTGAATAACTCTGCTATTAACGATAGAGAGCATAGCACAATACCAAGGGAGTGGCAACAGCTAATTAATAAGAAAAAACAGAAAGATGACGTCAGCACCGAAGAGGAAGATAGTGAATCCAGTGACAAAGATGGTCAGTGAAGCAGCAGTTTCCCAACCTGATGACTATGCAATTAGTGCATCGGAATATATAGTAATCCTGCTCTTTTAACCCATTAGTATTCGCTAGTTGGTCGATTTGCCACCCATTCCTCAGTGTTGCCAGAATTTTTTATTCAATAGCCACCAAATATTTTTAGAAGTGGCATTTGATACACATAAAATGCGAATAAAATCGAAGAAACATCGATCACAACACTTCTTAAAATTATTGGTGACAGTTAAATAAAAAGTGTGCAATCTGTAATAGGTGGCGCTGTCCATAGCGACTACTAACGGGTTAAAGCACTTTGAGGTATTTTTAAATATTTTTAAAATAAAAAAAATCTTTTGAACACAAAATTTGCTTAAATGGCAAACAGCATGTTTTCATGAAGTGTTTCAGAACTTTTGTAGTAAACTGTATGTGTATATACGCAATTAGGTTCATTGATATATTTGATGCTTCCAGCTTAATAGATTACTTAAAATATAAAAGCTGATGCCTTTATTTTTAAAATCTTTCTCAGGTGCCAAATTATCATGCTCAGGTAGTTTTTAGAGAATATAAAAGTTCCTATACACTGAGACTTAAGATGCATAAAATTGACATATGAAATGAGAGTATTAAAATAAATATTTTATCATTTCAAACATGATAGGCTTCATTGATCTTCATATCCTACAAATGCAAAAGATTGGTGGTTTTGGGCTATAATTTGCAAAATAACTGATCTGATTATTAAAATATATTTTTAATGATATTTTAGCATATTTTCTTTTTTTACAGTTATTATTATTATTATTATTATTTTTTTTCAATTCAAAATCAATCCTTTCTTGCAGTTATAAAAGTGTCTGACTTTCATTTGTACACATGTATAACTAAAATTTTGTTTGTGTTAATTTTATATATTCTGTTTTCTTATATATTCTAATATATTCTTTTTTCTAAACTATTTTATTTTTGTCTATTTTATTGATACAATTTCATATACTAAATTTTTATAAAATATTGCATATATACATCATACATAGAAGATGATTGTGATGAAATTTCTGCTATAAAGAACTCTTATAGCTAAAATGGACTGGCACATTTCATGAATTGTCTCTATACCAAGTTTGGTGAAAATCTACTCGTCCATTTTAACTGCTGTTTAACTAGTACCAGAATTTTCTGTGTATATCTGCAGCAAAACAAAGTTTTCAGGAATGCTGGACCAAGTAAGGTATTAGCAGTTCATAAAATATATAACATTTGCATCTACAAAGAAAATAAATTAAGAGTATACAGCAAGTACAGTAATTTAGAGGCAACATGCAAATTGCATTAGCATTTTTAAACCTGGTATTTCTTTTTGAGATGTTAAATTCATCTGCAGCACTTGTTGTTGTGCAGCACTACTGTTTCTGCTGTTAGGGCTGTTTATAGCAAAAGTTTAATCAATAATGACACTGTATTTATATTTTCATATTTTTTTACTTTAGTTATTAATGAACATCTCATTAATGCAATTTTTCAATAATGCATATAATGAAATACTCATAACTACTTGGCATTGGCTGAGTACATAGTCAAAATTTGGCTGAGTACTAAGGATATACCGAATACTCAGTACAGCCCTAGAACAACTGATACAGATCATAATGAAAGATACAAAATTTAATTAGCGTAAAATTCCGAAAGTAACCCCCCTTTACCAAAAGTGTTGAGGCGCTGACCTTGCAAGACTTGAAGATCGAAAGTAGGTTTGTATGAATGGTGAAAGATAGATTTACCTGCCTTCCATATGCACGCCTGGTAATAGGATGGATAAAAAAGGTGGAGGGGTTGTATTTAAGAAAATGGAATAATTTCACTTCAGGCGAGATAGGGGGTGCTTACATTCGAGGGTGGGGTTACTTTCAGAATTTTATGTTAATAATTTAATTATTTTCTATAGTTAATAATTTCTCCCTCCTCTTTCACTTACTTAGCTTTTTCCTTTCAGTTTATCTTCTGTTTTTATTAGTGGCAGAATAGAATATTGTTTTTCAATTTTTGATTATGTTTCCAGGAGTGTTCCTTCTATTATATATCTTCTATTATATATTATTAGTTGTATCAGTACTACATTATATATTGATAGTTGTAATACCACTCAAAGCTAAAGGTAATCAGTGTTTCACTGTAATATTAATCTCAATATATTGACTTCTCTTTATATATTTCCTGTTTATGCACATTGCTCAGTTATATCTAATTTTTTCTATATCTCAACATCGAAAATTTAAAAATGTTAATCTCTTTTCTTACAACTGCTATTTATATTTTAATCATTTAAATATTAAAAACATTTTTAACAGTCTCAATATTTTAAATGATTTTTTGTTTTATGCCTCTTTGAATGATAGTTGAACGGGGGGGGGGGGGAAATCTGGGAAATGTGCATATTTGATAGAAGAATTTTATGTCTGTTGCATTATATGTTCTAGTGCTGCACCGAGTAGCACTTTGGTCGAGTACCGAGTACTCAGCCTTTTACTATTCAGTCGAGTACCGAGTAGCCAAGTACCGAATACCGAGTAGTTGTAAAAAGAATAGTTTATGTACATATGAAGAATTTTGCACATCTTGAAATTAAAAAAAGCCTTTTGAACACAGAATTAAGTTAAATGGCAAACAGCATGTTTTCACGAAATGTTTCAGAACTTTTGTAGCGTATGTACACAATTAGGTTCATTATTATATTTGATACTTCCAACTTAGTGGGTTATTACAACTATAATAACTGATAACTTCATTTTTTAGTATGTCTTTCTCAGATGAGAATCATTCTCAGATAATTCTTAGAGAATATAAAAGTTCCTACACAATCAGACTTAATTTAAGATGCATGAAGTTCACATATGAAATGAGAACATTAAAATTAAAATAAATGTTTTATCATTTCAAACATGACAGATTTCATTAATCATCTTCAAATTCTAGAAGAGTAAAAAAGATAGGTGGTTTTGGATCATAATTTGCAAAACAACAAATTTGATTATTAAAATATATTTTTAACATTTTAGTGTATTTACTTTTCTTATAATTATTATTTTTTATATAAAAAAATAAAAAAAATCAATCTTTTCTTACAGTTTTAAAAGTGTCTTACTTTTATTTGCATAAATATGTAACTAAAGTTTTATCTACTATATAAGTAATATATAAGGGTTCTTTTTTCTAAAATCTAAAATATTTTATTTTTGTCTGTTTTATAGATACAATTTTATGTACTAAGTTTTTATAAAAAAAAAAATTTGCATATTACGTGCATACAAGATGGTTATACTTAAATTCTTGTAATTAAAAGGGATAAGCTCATATCATGAATCGTCTCTTATACAGAGTTTGGTGGCAATCTACTCGCCTGTTTTAACTGTAGAAAGCTGTTTGAAGCAAAAGTTTAATGACTCTATATTTATATTTTCATAATTTTTTAGTTTAGTTATTAATAAACAACTCTTGTGAATACATTTCTTTCAATAATACATAAAAACAATGAAATTCTTACAACTACTCGGTATTGGCCGAATACTTAGTCCAAATTTGGCCGAGTACAGAGTACTCGGCAAATTAGCCGAGTATCGAGTATATACTGAGTACTTGGTACAGTTCTAATATGTCCTTTTTAAAATGTTACTTTTTGCTCTTTTTTAAAAAGGTATTAAATGCTAAAATATATCTAGGAAAAAAAAAGAGAGAGAGAGAGAGAGAATAGTGCCCCTAGACTATATTTTTATAGGGAACAGCATCCAGCATCCCCTTTACAAAGTTATTTTAGTACTAAGGATGTACTGAATATTCAATATATATTTGGTATTTGGCCTTATTACCAAATATTCGCTTAGTCGAGTCAGAAACTATTCAGCTAATCAAATCTATAAAAAATTCAATTTTTAAAAATTTGAAATTATTTGAAAAAGTTCTTACATAACTGATATTTTAAATTATCATTAAATTGAGATTATTCAGAAGTATTAAAAAATGGATTATATTTAAATAAAAGCAACTCTTTTATATATCTTCTAGAGTAATATTAAAGAAAATAAATTATTAATGACATTAGCATAACAATTAATGATATCTAGCAAAAAAAGAAAAATGTTAATTACAATTTAATGAAAATAAATTATGCATGGATAAATGAAAATTCTTCTATGGTGTATGAGAAATTATATAAGAGAAAATATAATAAAAGTAATAAAAGAGCAATCTCTTATTATTTTTCTAGCTGGAGTAAAATCAGCAATTGCTTTTATTAATCGAACCTGGAGTATTTTTATTAAATTTCATATAACGATCAATTTGAATTGGCTTATTGTAAACATTTTTCAATTTTAAGTTAATTAGATCTTAATTTTAAGAAATGTAACTTTATTTTGATTTTTCTTCTCAGAGAATTAGTTTAGTGAAGTTAAACTAGTTTTCTGAAGTTAAATTAAGCAGTTAAAACATTCTAGCATGAATGTTATGTGTATATCTTTAAAGTTGAGTTAACAAGAAATGTACATAATCCACATGATGTTACAATCTAGGAAATTTTAATAGATCAAACAAAGATTACATGATGATGTCATCTAAAAAAATTTAAGTGTTAGAGCCTGACTGTTAGTAATTTTCTTTGCAGTGAACTCAGTAGCACATCACTATTTATGTATAGTAATATTTTCTATTAATTGTTTACATTTCATTTTACCATTGTTGCTGAATTGTAATTTTTATATTATTTTTTTCAATGTTTAAAAAGGAAAATACTACTAAATGCAAACGATGGTATTGAAAAAGTCAGAAAAAATTCACACATTGACACCTGAATATAACAGTAATCAGCCAACCAAATATATATCTATATGTCAATTCAGGGTGCGAAATTTCCGCTTGCCAGCTCGCCATTGGCGAGTGGAATTTTTACTGTGGCGAGTAAAAATTTGGTCTATAGGTAGTTATAGGTAGAATTCTTACACAATACGGCGACAGAAAGCATTCTTTTTATAGATTTAAATATGGCAAAATCTTGCCATCGTATAACCTCATATTTAGTCCCAGCCTGGGAAAGGAAAAATGCTTAGCGCATACATAAAAGTTAAATCTCTTCGGTAGTTTCATTTCTCCCACTGTGGTTTCTCCAGTCAGAGTGAGAATAGACAAGCAGAGAACCTCTTTGTCCGTCGCCCACTATTCGAGGAAAGAGAAATGTGAAAGTTTGCCTATGCAATATTGATGCATAAAAATGAACCCGAGCCCCTTTAAAGATACTGCCTATGTTTATTTTATTGAATAATGTTCAAAAAACAGTTGACATGTTTCAGTTTTTTAATGAAACTCCCAGGATTTGCACTTGTAATTATTTGTAGGCATGTAAGCAATGATTTTATTGAAAAAGTTATTTTGAAATGGCTATTTCAAATGACAACAATGAACAAGTTAAATACATCGACATTCCGTCTAATTACAAAAATAAAGAGGACGAAAGGAACATTTCTGATGTACAAAGTTAAATATACAGGTAAATAAAGAAGCTTAATCTTTCACAATAAAAAGATTTTCACAGGGTATTGTTTAACAAAGAGTTTTTTTTTCCCCTTCTTTTTTCATTTGATGACTCTTTGCATTTATGTTATTAGAGATTTTAATCTTTTTCAAATATCAAATACAATACATTATAATGATTTTTAATTATAGATGATTATGAAATATGATGATATATGACACACTTTAAGCATATTTGAAAAAGCATTTCAAATAGTTAGGAAAAATAACAATAAAAAGAAAAAAGTGACAACTCAATCTTCTGGCGAGTAAAACCTTTTTTTTTTTGGCGAGTGTAATCTGAGTTGAAATTTCGGGCCCTGTGTCAATTCTTATTTCCTGTGGTCTCTTTTTCATACTTTTTAATTCAATTCTCATTTCCAGATACATTTTTAATAAAAAGTTATTGAGAACTTTCATCAATTTTGTAATTTTTTTTTTTCTTTCTTTCTCTGTTATAGTTTTATGGTTCTTTTTACTCATGTTGGTGTAAGTAATTTAATTTGGTTTTGTCTTTTAATTGGAATTAAAAATGAATTATAAAATTTTTGTGCTAGCTTTTAAAATGTATTACATTACAATCAATTTTATTTTTGTGTTGTTGGTATTATCACGTATTTATTAATTGCTTAATTATATAACAATACTGAATTCTTAAATTTATATAAAATATATATAAATTTATGCTCTGCAAAGTTTAAAAACAAGAATATTAATAAACTGATCACAGCCACTGCTAAAATGGGTTTTCCTAAAAACTTTGTATTTTCTATTTTATATCCTTAACCATGTCTCTGTCAGTACAAAAAAAAAAAAAAGCTGTGTACACTTTTGTGTATATCAACAAAAAAAAAAAAAAAATTATAAAATAATAAAAGACAATAAAAAAGGTGGCGGTTGGGTGGGCAGATGTTTGATTACGGAGGTGGGGTGGTGGTGTTGTAAGGCTGGATGGTTGGGTGGGTTTGTGAAATTAAATAATAAAAAAAAAAAAGCAGAAGGCTTGTTGCATTTGTTTTGTATTACTATGCAAACTTTCTTTTTCCAATAAAATTTCAGATGCTTCCTTTTTGAGTTGTCAACTATATTTAATGTTCTAATTATACTGTTAAACACAATGTGATCAATCGGTGAATTTCATTGTTGCTTCGTGGTTTCATTGTTGTTCATCTGCTTTGAAATTTTGCTTTTTTAAATCCATATGGTTCCTGTTCTGGTTGTGGCAGGCTGGGGGAGTGTTGCCGGCATGAAACTAGTGTAACCCCACAGGCAAGTCACAAGTCTTGCCGCCTGCCTCCTTCTTCCTATCTTGTGTTTCTTGGGTTGTTTTTTCATTAATTTTGATAAGTTTATGGTTTTAAGTTAAGATTTGTTGTTTTACTTTATTGATTCGTTTGTTTTGCAGGCTGTTAATTAATAGATCTGGTTTCTTTAGTGTACTTCATCCACTGATAATTTTTTTTTTTTTTTTTTTAATCTTATTGGTCATTGGTGTTTCAGTGATCTTGTATCTGTTGCTTGGCTTCTACTATGCTTAATAGATCATCTTTATTATATATATATATATATATATATTTTTTTTTTTTTTCAAATTGTTAGCATTCGGTTTGCCAAATATTTGGTATTTAGGTAAAACTGCTATTTAGTACATCCCTATTTAGTACCTGGTGGCCCATTCCAGTATTTTAGGGGTTCAAGAGGCCGTTGGATAGTTTTCTTTCTAATATCTAGCCATCTAGAAATTGTATTAAGTCATTCCAGGAAAAACAAATGCATATAGACTATGTATGTAAAAGTAACATTAGTAATTTATTTAGTCATGTATAACAATCCCAATGTATACGAGTGATTAATAATATAAATAATAAAGTTGGATGTGAAAAGGGATCGGCAAATTGCCTTTTTTATTTAGTTCCACACAGCAGCACTTTTATTATAGAATCAGCACTAAAAATAAATAGAAGTTAAAAACAACAACAATAATAATAATAATAATAATAATTAGTCATTAAGAACATATTTAAATAAATTTAAACACAATTGAATTATAAATATTATTTCTTTTCAATGACTTTTTATGCTTAATGCCTTATATCCCTATCTAATTAATAATGTAAAAAGTGTGTGTGCATATGCATGCCTGTTCTGTGTTCTGCTCTACCCTAGGAATCTATTACACGTGGAGGTGTGAAAATGTTTATTTTTTAGGATGTAGTCAACTCTGTATGCATTTATTTTATGTTTAGTTTTTATTATACAATCTTTATCTTTTTAATAATTAATAAGATGCAAGGTGCATAAATTTTTGTTAAAATGATGGCCCTCCCAATAAATTTCTAATTACTTATAGGTATAAACATACTCATTGTACTGGAAATTCTTACTGTAGTGAATGTTATTAAATGTGTCATGTGGCAGAAAGCACATAAAATGTTGTTATAGTAATAATTCCTATTGTAATTATTACTTCTAAACTAATTTATGGGTGCAGTGTAGAGGTAGGTCTGCATGAGCCAGCAAACCAAGGGTGAATTTTTTAATGGGTTTGCAAAACAAAAATTAATTTTAAAAAGGTCTGGGCTGGCGAATAAAAATTAATTTTTAAGTGGGTCAGGTTGTGCAATTAAAACAAAGATAAAATTTTCTAACAAAGGTGTAATTTTCTAACATTTTCAATTAAGAATTACAGGGGCAGGTTTGAAAAAAAAAAAAAATTATAAATGTGGCAGACTGGCCATTTCTAGGTTAATGTTAAAAAAGATAATAAATCTAATGCTAGAATATCTGCTTCAAGCATTTTCTTACTTTTTTGTATTTGTAGTTTTTCATTGTTTGATTACTTAAATGCTTTAAATAAACTTTAAATGCTTATGTTTAGATTGATTATAGCCTCAAATCCAATTACATGCTGTTAATTTTTTATTTTTTGTATGTGTGCATGATAGAAATTATTAATTAAAAAAAAAAAAAGTGGTGTGAGAGTTCAGTCTTGAGTTAGAAAATCTTGCACCCTTAAAGTATGATATGGATGCTAATTTTAATTAACATCTGCCAAGTTTTATATAATTACTTTTATTGTGTGATATATGTTGCATAGAAGAGTCTCTTTTCAAATGTAGTATATTTAATGTGGCAAGACCAGAGGTGTCAAATTACTGTGAATGAAAAGTCAATTTCATACGACAATTCAGAGATAGTAATCTTCATCCTATTTAATCACAGATAATTATTACAAAAAAAATACTGTTGAAATATTCTAGTATTTAGGTTACGGACAGTCCATAATAACTTGACACCTCTGGACAAGGCTATTGATGTCTAGTTGTCAAAATATTTGATAATTAAAAAGTTAAAAAGCATTTATAACATAATAAAACTCAGCATGAAATTTCAGTTTTAAGACCACTTAGTACTGTTTAGTATTGTTTGATTTTAAGTTGTTTCAATTCCAATTAGACTGTTTCAGAAATTCAGATTGACTTAATTTTTTTTTATTTTTATCTATATCCTATCTTAAATTGACGATAAAATATCATATAATTTTTTTTTTTTTTTTCAAAATTTCTAAGATGCAAATTTACCCCCAGGAAATAATTTACATATTTGAGAATGTAAATTCAAATCTTGAAGTTAAATATGAAATTAAATATGCGTTCTTAAATCATATTAGGAGTACAAATAAGTTTGTGCCGTTTCACAAAAAATGGCAGAACCAGAAGGTTATGTTGAAATTGTCAGATGTAATACATAATATTGTAAGTTTCGTCATCTGGTATAACTGACATAACCTTGAAGTATTAGTGGCTCCATATCAGAATCACATATTTTTTTTGTGTGTAAAAATATAAAGTTTGTACCGAATAAGTGTCATTTGTGAGAACTTTTGATTTACTTCTTTAATTTGGAGAAATCTACAGCTGAGGTGCATTGATTGCTTGTAGAAGCATTTGGTTAGGCTGCTTTATGTGAGAAAAGATGTCGGGAGTGGTTTCAATAGTTTAAAAATGGTGAGTTGTACGTGGAAGACAAAGAACGCAGTGGAAGGCCGAAAGTGTACAAAGACACAGAATTGGAAATATTATTGGAGGAAGATTCGTCCCAAACGCTAAAAGAGCTTGCAGGTATATTAGAAGTGATTCAATAAGAAATTTCACATTGTTTAAAATTGTTGGGAATGATTCAAAAATAAGGAAATTGTGTTCCATATAAACTAAAGCCAAGTCTGCATGTTGCGGTGCCAGTCAAAATTTGTTTTGAAACGCTCTGACATTGCCTCTTCTGATTATCACTTGTTTCAGTCGATGGCTCATGATCTGTCTGAGCAGCACTGTACATCATACGAAGATTCCAAAAATTGGGTCAATTCATGGATAGCCTCAAAAGATGAAGAATTCTTCATGCTGCCAGAAACATGGAAAAAAGTAGTGGCTAATACTTTGAGTAAAATGTAATGTACCATTCTTTCACTATAAATTCCTAATTTTTGACGGAAAATGGTGGAAACTTATTTGTATCCTTAATATATAAGGTTTAAGAATGTACATCTTATTTTTTTTATTATATTCTAATTTTAGGTTAATGTGAATATTCCATTATTTTTCAGGAGTATTTGTATTCAGGGGCTACCCCTTATTTCAGAGATTTTAATCTAATCCATCTGTATTTTTGTTTTTCCTATAATGTTATCTTTCATTTTCATTGGTTGTTTATTTGTCATTCAAGTGGTATGTGAATGAATTGTAAAAAGATCGAGGCTTCTGGCCTAAATAATTTGAGTATCATTTGATATTCCAGTTTTTTTTTTTTTTTTTTTTTTAAGTTCTAATTTTCAAGGTTTTTATTTTTGAGCCACAATCACTCCTGATTTTTACACCAGGTCAGGTTCAGACCTATATTTTTACTTTGGGCCTGAAATTTCAGAACCCGGTCAGACTTCTAGTGCAGTCTCCCTCTTGTTATACTGTTAATCGTTTTAAATGTTTTTTGGTTAGTAAGCATACCGAGAGTGTTCTAGTTGGAGTAATAGTAATTGATATAATAATACTTTATAAGCATATAATGATTCACTATAAGAATTATTATATTTATGTTTGGGCACGAGGTTGTGTATTGATCATCAAAATAGCTATTTATGGACACTAAAACATATATGATTAAGTTACTTTGATTGGCATATTAATCAGGCTGCGATCTACATATGCTACTTTTTCCCATTGGATTTGAGGCTAGTCTTGGCTTAAAATATCTTTCTATTGCCCAGCTTGGAACTTATTATTACAGTGCGTGTCGAAATGATAGGTCCACCAGTAAAAACGAAAGTTATGTTGGTAAAAAAGCTTTTATTGTGTACAAAGTACTATTTTATAAACTACATTACTTCGTTCAATGTAAAATAATACATGAATAATATACAAATAATAGGAATAATAAGGAAAACAAAAATTACATGAAAAAGCTGTTTCAAAAAGATAGGTCCACTGAACCAAGCATCAAATTAATGTTGAATTAATAAGAAATTTTTCCACCTTGTTTCTGAATAAGCTCATAAATCCTATTCGGCATGGTTTCTACAAGTTTTTGCAAACACTTTTTCTCGATTTTTGACCATTCGGAGGAAATAGCCTTTTTCAAGTCTGCAGTACTGTTGTACTGCCTTCCGCCTGCATACACCACTCTTGCGAGTATACCCCACATGTTTTCTACCGGATTCAGGTCGGGGCTGCAAGGTGGCCAATCGATAACATGTACACCATTATCAGAAACCATTCGAAAGTGGACTTTGTAGTGTGCACAGGAGCATTGTCCTGTTGGAACATGAAGAATGGGCCCCCAATGAGCTCTGCTTGTGGAAGAAAATATTTTTCAAGCAGCTATTGGTAGCCTGCAGCATTCAAACGATTGTCTACAAATGCTATATCAGTTTTTCCTGCACCTCCGAATCCGTCCCATACCGTAACGGAACCACCATCAGCTTGCCTCTTCGAGAATATCTGTCTATCGTTACGCAGATCGTGCCAGTAGTACTGCCAGCCATCTGGACCATCCAGGTTGAATTTCTTTTCATCAGTGAATATCACACGATGCCAATCTTGTTTCCAGGACATCACTTCATGTGCGAATTTCAATCTCTTTTCTTTGTGCTTTTTAGTCAATTTCTGAGCCGCTTTCCCCTTCACGTAAACTATATTGTCGAACTTCTTTACCACTCTATGGACTATAGATTTTGATATTGAAGGGTTTTGTTGTCTGGTCACAGTGGATAAGCTCATGTTTCCAGATTTTAACTCCTTTACGATAGTCCTTCTTTGTCGGGATGTCACTTTTGATGGGCGGCCAGATGATTTTTTACTGCCATAAGCATTTCTAAGTCGCAAATAATTATTTACAACATTATATGATCTGTTTAAAAGTTTTCCTATTTCTCTATTCGATTTTCCACACGTTTTAAATGCATCAATTTTCCCCTTCTTAACCAGCGAAAGACTGCAACGGCGACCCATTTCGTTTGATTACAACGTGATGTTCAAATCTGTTTAAATACCTCCACAGTAGCCAGCATAATCCCGCAGTAAGACTAAGCAACGATATTTATGCAAATTTTTTGGAAATAAACGTGATTGGTGCAAAATTTCTGAAGGAGGACCTATCTTTTTGAAACGGTCTGAAAATGAAAATTTGCATAAAATAAAAAGGAATTATTTATTTTTAAGAAATTTCTTCATAAATAGTTATAACAGTTACTGATTAATTGTCTCTACCAAAACAGTGATTCTTATTCTCAATTAAGAGTCGAAATTTTGAAAATTGCGGGTGGACCTATCATTTCGATACGCACTGTATTTGTATACTCAAACCAAACCATTCTTGGATTATATTCCATCTTAATTTACTTGATTCTGTTACTACATTATTATTATTATTATTATCTTTTTAATTTTTTTTAGGAAATAGCTTGATTTATGTGTAACTTTATAATTCAATTATCTCTGTGTCTCTGTTAAAAAATTTAAGGTATATAAAATACCATAATATTTTTATTGTAAAAATATCAGTCAAAATTTTATGATAATGTGACTGATGAATGAATATTTTGGAAATAACATGCAGCTATATTTTATTCATCAAATAAATTACAGAGAAATACATTCTTACATTTTGTTTTATAGAGATTTATTACTGTAATTTTTTTTATTTTAAGCTGACTGAATCCTTAACGAGTTTTCAATCATATGCAATTGTCTAAATGATCAGCAGTTATCATAAATAGTAAAAATATAGAATGCATTTTCCTCTTAAAGTTAAGTGGCATAAAAATGATCTTGTAACAAAACATATATATATATTTATTTAATTGCAATTATTTAAAAAAGAAAAGAAAAGGAATTACAGTAAACGCTTGGTTAACTGGCATTCAGCTAATTGTAAAAATTCTGAAGATTCTTTTTTCTCCTTCCTAACAAATTGCTTTAAAATATTTGTCTCCATTTTGGAAGTTCACAGTTTCCATTTTCAGATAATCAGTGTTAGATTTAATATAATTAGGATGACTAAATTTTTTAATTGAATTTGAGGACAAATTATCGTGGGATCTCCGAATTTGGAGATAAAATGAATAGATCACCTTAAATTCCAAACATTTATTAATTTTTATGTATGAAATAGGGTCAGGTGGGGTAAAATAAGTCAGGGGGTAAAATAGGTCAGTTTAAAAAAAACTCTTTAAAAAAACATCCAAACAGTTTTTAAATTCCAATTTTGCTGGTTTTATATATTATTTATATTAGTCTTCATTTTGCATGCAAAATTAACTGTAACTGATACTTTTTAGTTACAGCCAGTAATTATTTGTGTGTTTCATATTAGAAACTTGAATGTGTTGCTAAGAAAAACTTAAGAAAACTAAGAAAACAGTATTTTCTTATGATATTCCAAAAAGCACACTCTTAAGATGAATTTCCTAAATTTTTGTGAGAAAAAAATAAAATATTAATATTTTAGAGTAAAAAAACACATGTGGGGTAAAATAGGTCAGGTGTTGAATCATGTTAGGCTTAGCAAACATAAAGTAACTAATTACATTTTTTGTGTTTTAAATAACTCCATATGTATTCTTTTAATTATTAGTTTAAAATTAAACTATAATACTGTTCTAGAGCTATTTCATATACATAGATATAAAATAATTTAATGTTAAGAGGAAAAAAAAAAAAGACAATACATATTGAAGCTGAATCAAAACCTTCAGTTTGTAGGTGTAATTCAAAAAGTTGTGTCATTCCATCTTATTTAAGACTGGTGCCAATTTTTCATACAAAAGGCAGGCAGGACACAACATTCTCCTGAAACTCTGCAGTTTAGCATCAAAGTACATAAAATCTGCTATTATAAACAATTTATCACCCAATCAAACATTGCCTTCTAAAGAAGCTTTGAAAAATGCACACAGAAAAAGAACCCATACACAACAGAAAACAGGAGTAATTTTAACAACCAACTTATTTTAAAAATTGATTGTATGACGAAAAAATCAACAGAGATGCTAAAATTACAGAAACATCAACTTTAAAAGAAACAAAAAACCAAGTCTTTCTCAAAAAGAAAATTTGGACAGCATCAATACTAAACAATTCATAAAAGTTGGAAAATGTGTTAAAGTAGAATTCCCTGAGAAGAGATCAAAGAAAATATTTCATGGCATTAATCTTTCACACAATCATGAATATTTTGAAAAATTTGAAGGGATAAAAAAAAAAGTGGAAATTGAAGTTCCTATTGGATTTTCCAGAGAAAGATATTTCTGATGTAGATGCATTGTAAATTCTAAATGTTCTTCCCAAACTAATGATGGACCATAGAGACATTTTTTTTTTTTTTTTTCTTGAAAGAACACAAAATCAAGTTTTTATCAGAAAAATGAATGTGTATTTGTAATTTTACTTGCATGAAGTAAATTGTATAACAATTTAAAACAGCTTTAAAGCATGACCTACTTTACCCCTGTATGACTTATTTTACCCCACCCTATGGGGTAAAATAGGTCACAAACAGCATATTTTAAAAGTTATTTTTCAGTACAAATTTTTTGTTTTTTCAGAGTATTTCTCTTAAAATGTCATAAGGAATATTCATTTGCATATTTTGTACAATTTTTTAACAAATGGAACCAATACATTTTCTGCTGTTTAAGTGCAAACGTAAAATATGCTGTTTTTGACCTATTTTACCCCACCTGACCCTACCCAAGAGCACTCATTTCAGCTTATTTGTTATATGTATCTTAAATTATTGTCATAAAATATTAATATCTTTATAATCAGCATCCTCAAATGTGCTCCAATTTATTGGGGACAAAGGGTAGATTTTGAGGGCTGTGTTTGGGATTTCGAAGATGTCTGGTCACCCTAAAAATAATACAAATCAATGTTTATATTTACTGAGGCGAGTGTTATAAAAGGCATAAATATCATAAAAGATTCTTGCTTATTCAGATAGTCTATTGCTTATAACAAGGGAGGTGTTTATTCAATATTTTAAGAACAGACGAAATTTGTATGAAAAGCAAAGGGGGTATTTAATCGAGGAAGGGTGCTTTTGCTGTATTTTATAGTATGTCAATTCATATTGCATTGCTTAGATACATGTAAAACATCAGAAAAACACACTTAAAAATTCTTGCAAAGAAATTTATGTAAAGCTTTTAAGAATTTTTTAATTGTAGAATATTAGGGATAAAAGTATATCTAGAATTTTGAAGTTTTTTTTTTTTTTTCATTTCATTTATTTATTGTGAATGAGCTGAACCATATATTGCATAAAAATAAAAGGTTGAGCAGAGCTCAGGCTTCAGAATTACAACTAATGTAGACTTTTAATTAAGGCTGTTTCATTCTTGTTTGTTTTCCCTGAGAAAGCCTTGTTATTAGGGTGGATAATTCCAGGTATGTCTTTTGTCTATAAATATTTAAACAATAACACTATATTTTTAATATCTTGACAGTTAAATTACACTTTTGTCTCCAGTTATCAGTTTTAAATTATATATATATATATATTATGAAAAAAAAAAACTTTTCAAGTTTATATATATATTATGAATTTAAAAAAAAAAAAAAAAAAAAAAACTTGCAAAAATTTAACTGCCTAATTAAACAGGCAAACACATACTAGGCGAGACGTATTATCCCTGGATGTTAGATTTAATGGCCCATCCCGCCCGTTCCTGCTCTTCGATGTCTTTTTCTAGTCAATTTTGTCCCTTTATTACTTCCGGTGTGAGCCTGTTTTTTTTTTTTTTTTAATTAATTTGCCTATTTGACTGTGTTTAATTGTGCCTTGCAAAAATTTATATTTCAAATACTGCCAGTTTATGGATTAATGACACATTCATTTTTTTTCATTTTAAAATGCATTTATTTTAATTTGTCTTTCTGAATATAAATACATAAATGTTTCAGAATAAAAACTTAGCAAGCATACACCACATATTACAAAAACACACATTTTTTCTGGGTGTAAAAAATTAAGTATACTCCTTCAACAGGTAAAGAAAAGTAGATGCAGCTGCAGCATGAAATTAGTAATACATTTTTATATAGCACTCATGCTTTTTTTTTTTTTTTTTATGAAGGGTCATGCTTAATTGTTTTAAATCAAAATAACTGTTGGGTGTTTTTCTAATTTGTGATGCTTGTTTATTCTTTATTATTCAGTACCAGTTTCTTTTATCCCATACATGGTTGAGAAAATATTGTTGATGCTTGAAACATTTTGTTTAAATGGGACAAATAATTTATGCACAGGCACATACAAAAATATTCAAATACATTACATCTATGGGCAAAATTTCTAGTGATGATAACTGCATTAAACAAAATGAAACTGAAATACATTTTTTATATGCACAAAAGAAAGTTTCACATAAAAGATGGTATGAAAAAATTAATTCCAATATCATAGTGCTATACTTTGTTTGGAAAGGGTTCTAAACTCATTTCAAGTTGTGTCATGCACTTTTTTTTAATATATGTGTTTGAATGTGTGCTGTGCTAAATTTAAGTGCATTGTTTGTATGTGTGTAATTTATCGATAATATACAAGGCTACAAAAAATTAGTCCATCAAAATTCAGAGTGGGGTTACTGATTAAATATTTTTTATGTATAATCATAATTTTAATGTGGATGTACTGCTTTGATTTTTCACCATCAGTACATTTTGATTGGGGAAAAACAAAATCCCTATCTAGTAATATTTTGTCCTATGCAATCTGTGTGATCATTAATTTTTTTTAATTAAATGAAATGCAATATTTCACTTCAGTTACTATTATTTGAAAATATTGCTGTGAAAGGGAGATTTTTTTTCTATCAGAATCAGATGTTAATATAGTAGAAAGAATTAAATTTAATTGAAATTTATAACAGTTAAGTTTATTTATAATTTTTATAATATAATTTAAATTAATATAATTTTTCCTGTATCATAATTTTGTTTATAATAGTGTGAGGGCTAGAAAAACTTATTAAGTTTTGCTAATGCATGGCGCCACAACCAAAATGTTCAGTAGATGTTGAGATATAGCCATCTGTAAAATTGTGGTTCTTTAATAACAACAGTGTTAAAATTGAAAATTTTAACACTTTTGGAATTTATTATTTCTTATCAAATCCTCCGGAAAATATTTCAGTTTCTTTTATTTAATTATTTTTCTCTATTTAAAATGTTTAAAAGTCCGTTTTTTCAAAATTCATTTCATTCCGTTTTGGCATTTTCAGATATTTTTCTAAATTTCCGATTTTTTCAATTTTAAATACTTTTCTAAATTTTATTTCCTTGCAAAACTATTTTAATAAGATAGCTTATTTTATTTCCTTTAATTAGAGCCATCGCTCATAGAAATAGCTTAAGATTTAATTGTTTTCCCTTCAAAAAATCATAAGTCCAAAAATACCTTTTTTATTTAACTGTATTCTTAAATTCAGCGGTCAGCCATGTTTGCTAAATTATTTTGTACCTTCCCGCGCTTTCAGAAGGGGAGGAAATGTTCTAGAACACTCCGGAAGGTTCACGGCGTCCATTCTTGACGTCACAGCGTTCCTTTCGTGCATGCTGATTGGCTACTCGGGGCGAGCGGGAAATTGGATAATGTTTTCTCTTCCCCGGACTCACTCTCTTGAATATAAGCTCGGTTAGGATATACACGTTTTTTTTTCGCCGGTCCGTGGCGCCGGGTTTGGCCTTTGCGAGCGAACCGGTGTTACGGACAGGCCGATCATCCAATTTTTATCTGATTTTAATTATGTTATCAAGACATTTCAACCTTGGATTTTAAGTGTGTCGGAAAAATCGCTGGCTAAATATTAAGATCGAATGCCTCCAACATCTGGATGTACGTTTCTTACAAGCTCATAGAAGAACTGGCCAGAAGTAACTAAGCCTAAAACGACGCTCAATTCATATCATCTCTAATTTCTCATGTTTGTGTGAAAAGGTTATTCCATAGCCTTCGAAGTCTGCCTGTATTATACACCGATCGCACAATCAATATGGAAATGTTGATCATTATCTCTCAAAACAGTGCTTCATACAATCTTAGAGTATTTGCACTATTAATGATTGAAGTGCGAAATCGAACAGGGAGCCAGCTTGATCGGAAATAGTGATGAAGTTACCTAATGATGCATAAACAATATTTTGCTCAAGATGAAATAGTGTCTATACCCCTAGCAAAATAAATCGCATCAAAATGAAAATCGGCAAAATATCTAAATTATTGTGATCTGTGACCTATATCTCCAAGAAATAATATGACATTCTTGGGATTAATATCAGTGTTGTTTTTTTTATCAAAGATCTCGTAATGTATCGCGACTCTTGGAACATTATATTGCCAGAAACAGATTGTTTTAGTTATGTCGGAAATGAACATATTATGTGGCGATTGTGTCTACCTCTGCATCTAATTATATATTTTTTTTCTATTATCTATGGCCATAGAATCATCTTTATTTAATCCAGCTATTTATGATTTATTATGATTGAATAAATTAGTTAGTGAGCTAATCCATGTGTGATTTATTAAGTGATCGTGTGCTCTCTTGGAATATATAATAATACTTATTTTTTAGTTCCCCTTTTCTGCATTGGGGTAAGTTAGTAATTAATTCATTTTCCTATTTTACTTTGTTTAATGGAATTTATCTTTTATTTAAATTTTAATAATATCAATTATTTTGGCATATTTAAAAGAGATTGATGAGCCGCGGCACGTTATCAGTAATGTAATAACCACTATAAGACTTTATTTCGGCCATTTACTAACGTTATTAATAATTAATTATAATTATTATTATTAACGATCAATTTATTTATATACTTTATTTATTTTATCTATTCAAAATTCAAAAAATTAACACTAAAGTTTTCTCTTATAACATTATGGTGCCATCTAAAACAAACTCTATTTAAGGTTGAGGACCTGGAGTTATGTGCTCATTAATTTCTTTTTTCAAAATTAATTAATTTTAACGATTGCGATAAAAAAAAAAAAAAAAAAAAAAAAAATCGCGAATATTTTATTTATATTTTCAATAACATATGCATGCTATTTATAGTATTCCAGAATATTATATTGTTTATGTGTGTGTTTTCATTTTATTTGATGTGGTAAATCTCAATATACGGCATCCCAAAAGATAAAAGGGATGCAAATGATTTTAAGCTATTGCAACCATGAATGTTTAAAATAAATAAACAAAAAAAAAAAAAAAAAATTGAGATTTGCCACTGATACAAGAATTTATTTTCATATAATATTTGCAATCTTCTCTATTACATATGATTTATAGTGGAATTTTCACTAGTGGACATTAGTCTCAAATTTGATATTCTATTTGTTATGTTATGGGGATTTGCTTTTAAAAACCTTTAAAATTTTCTTTTTTTTTTGCAATCTTGTATTTTTCATATGATTCACGGATTTGCTTAAAATTGAAAGAGATATTTCAAAATTCTTTACTAATAAGATGAATATTTATATTTTGTTATTGCAAATGAATGCCAGTTTAAAATTAACAGATTTGCTTCAAAAAAAAAAAAAAAAAAAACTTTTAATGCTTGTTTTTAAGAAAAGGGATATTTATATGAAACCAAAATATTGAACTTAAAAAAAAGTAGTAGGGGATGATTAGTTATTTTATTGTTTATGACATGCCTTAATGATGAAATATGATTTATTTTTACGACTCCTAGATAGAGTAGGGAATTTACTTCAATGGAAAAAATAAAAAGATAAAATTTATAGAAAAAATTTAGAATATACTTTCTTTTGAAGAGATGATTTCAGTATTTCTTAAACATTCAGTTGAATATATATTACTAAAAAAAAAAAAAAAAAAAAAATTCTTTATAATGTAATATTTCTGGGCAGGGGTGTTTGAATATCCTTTTGGGGGATGGTATTACTTTGCATCAATGAAAAGCCAAGCCAAAGGCCACGGCAAGGTTTTTCAGATCGTCATCGGACCTCCCTAATTGTATATGACAATTCTTTTACCTAGAAAAAAAAAAAAAAAAAAAAAAATCTTTATAATGTAATATTTATGGAGAAAGGTGTTTGAGTATCCTTTTGGGGGATGGCAGCTATTTGGGCCTCCCTAATTTTATATGACAATCACTTTCACTCAGAATAAATCAAAAAAAAAAAAAAAAAGCATACATACCTTTTCATATATTTTCTCAGGCATGATATTTTTACAGGAAACATTGGTAGGCAATTAATATAAAACATCATTATTCAATTTGAAAATAAAAAGCTTATGAAATGTTATGATGCTGTGCACAGTAAAAAATATTTTCTAATAAATTATTGATGATAGACCATTGCATTAGCAGTTAATTAAAATGTCCACATGGTTGTAAACTTTGGCAACCCTTACTGGCTTTTGCTCGCATGCATGCTCTATTCAAAATTTTTTATATATGAAAAAATATTTATGAAATCATTTATAGTATATGCAGAGACCAATATAAGCTGAGCCTAATTTTAGTGTTATCAGCAGTCTCATCATGCATTGCTTATATTCATGTGGAATAAAATAGTTCCATTTTCTTCAATTTAAAATGAATATAGAATAATGATATCAAAAAATCATGATGATTAGCATAATTGCCTGTTTTCCTGCCAACTAATTTCAATTAGTATAAAATTTACTCTAAAATGTTCATTTATTGATTTATGATCCACTTTTCATCCCTATTACAATTCACGCCATCATAGGCAAAATTTAAAATTCAATCATGGCTAGGACTTCTCAGCAAAAAAAAAAAAAAATTCTTTTCCTTGTCAACAATTGTTGAAACTGCTGCAATAAGTAAATACGTAAATAACCAAATTCACTTACCTTAAAATTATTCTTTGATTTCAATGTTGGTACATGTGGATGGTAGGCTGGGTTATAGGCCGCCTAGTTCTGTCAATAGTATCTGTCAGGCTGGTCCGAGATATTCCACTTTTGCATTGACACTGTAAATCTTGAATCTTTGCAGATCTTCAAATTTATACAATATTTGTTAACCTAAATAACACATTTACTTACCTGTTAAAAAAAAAAAAAAATCTCTTTCGAATTCGTCAAATGAGCAAATCTCCATTGTACTATTTTGTGTGTTTTAAAAGGTAGCATGCATATGAAATTTTTTTTTAACTTACCCTCATGCATTTATGTGCTTAGTGTTGTTTATGTCTATATATATATAATCAGGTTTTATAGTATCTATTGTGTTTTACATGTTATGTTATGGTCCCCATCCAATTTCCCGTAGCCAAATTCTTTTTTTTTTTTTGCTCTTTTTTTTTGTTGTTAGCGGGAGGAATGTTAAAATTGAAAATTTTAACACTTTTGGAATTTATTATTTCTTATCAAATCCTCCGGAAAATATTTCAGTTTCTTTTATTTAATTATTTTTCTCTATTTAAAATGTTTAAAAGCCCGTTTTTTCAAAATTCATTTCATTCCGTTTTGGCATTTTCAGATATTTTTCTAAATTTCCGATTTTTTCAATTTTAAATACTTTTCTAAATTTTATTTCCTTGCAAAACTATTTTAATAAGATAGCTTATTTTATTTCCTTTAATTAGAGCCATCGCTCATAGAAATAGCTTAAGATTTAATTGTTTTCCCTTCAAAAAATCATAAGTCCAAAAATACCTTTTTTATTTAACTGTATTCTTAAATTCAGCGGTCAGCCATGTTTGCTAAATTATTTTGTACCTTCCCGCGCTTTCAGAAGGGGAGGAAATGTTCTAGAACACTCCGGAAGGTTCACGGCGTCCATTATTGACGTCACAGCGTTCCTTTCGTGCATGCTGATTGGCTACTCGGGGCGAGCGGGAAATTGGATAATGTTTTCTCTTCCCCAGACTCACTCTCTCTCTGGAAAGCTCTTGGAGTAAAACGACACGGGGAAGCTCGGCTCTCGAGCCGTCGGCTTCGGCCGTCGGCTGACCCCACTTCTATTAATTGTGAACAGCAGTTTCCGAAAATATCTTATACGACATATTTTGCAAGGAATATCTTGAATTGAAATGTTTTATTCTGGCAATTATTTCATATACGAGACTAATTGGTTATTACGAATGAAGCATCGATCCCATGAAGATAGAAGGCCCACCGTGAAATAGGCCTAGCAGGGCTAACGACGACGACCTGCCCTAAGCCGTTTTTCATTAAGACTTATCTTAGTGCCAAATAATCCAACTTCTCAGTGTGCTTCGTTCTTCCATATCAATGTTCAGCATACAAGTAATAAATCCGGACTCTATCACTTGCTGAAACGATCTTTCCTAGCTGCAACCCTAGTGTTTAAGACAGGAAGAGGAATGGGGTTTTTGAATGATATTAAGTTACAAATACATCAATCCCGATTTGCTTTATATTTATCAAAGCATTGTTGTGAAATTTCTGTAGCACAGCAAGTGGAGAATTATCTACAACTTAATGTCTATGCTTCAGGTTAAAATACATCGTTCATCATTCGTGATCCAGTCTGAAAATTATATATCACTGATTAGTTACTATAAAATAAAAAACAATGAACGTATCTATAAATAGTGATTGAATTTATGACTATTGCACGACTCTTGGTAGCAAAATAAAATTTTTGTTCTTGCAAAAATTAACATTCTATGAACTCCTAACATCGGTTAATTATGCATCATAAAAATGTTAATTGCATACAGTGTGATTGTGTAATGAAATAATAAGTTCATCAACGGTGCCGGCACTCACTTCTTTATTTTATTTACTGCAGTGTTTATTTCTTCAATAAAAGATCATTGGTGCCAAAGTAATGTGTAATTCTTTAAAAAATCTTGTGCTCCTTTGGAATTATAAAATTTTGCTTTACAGGTATTCATTTGTACTGCAAACGGGGTAAGCTTATAATCAATTTTATTTTCCTATTTATTTTATTTTATTTTGATTTATATCAATTTAAAGTATTTGGTATTTAAATTTATTTTATGAGCAACGGCACAAACGCAAATCACAAAACCACTATACGTTCTGTCCTTCCACTAAAGAATATTATTAACAATCATTATTTATATACTTAATTTATTTTATCTATTCAAAAATTAAAACTCAATTAATACCTTTTTTTTTTCTCTTATAACAAACAGCACCACCTGTCATCTGATAAACTCACAAATCGAGTGCTTAGGTAATGTACTGTTGCAGGCAGTGGGGACCCAGACCAGACACAGTGCAGGCAGAGAATATGCTGCTAATTGCAGTGGGTGCAAAGTGAGATTTTGTGGGATTTGAATGAAAGTTTTCGTAGGTTTTATTTATAAAATGATAAAAAAAGATTGTAATTTAATTTTTTTTTCAAATTCATTTAAATATAGTGACCAGCAAAATGAGCAAAGCCTGCTAGTTATTCATATTTTTCATTATAAATATTTTATTTTTTTTTTTTTTTAATTTATTTTTCTCTTTTAGATTCGTGCTGCAAATTTAATGCATTGCTCATTTTTAAGTGCCATGGCAATGGGAAGTGCCTCTTTAATACGTATTAGAAAACAACACCAGGTAATCTGATTTATTATTATTATTTTACTTAATTTTTTGGTTTCATAAACAATGTAGTCATATTTGTTAAAGACAGCTCTTTATTATGACAGTATTTCTTATGCTTTAAAAGCTATTACTGTGTTTATGTTTTTATTATATAAGGTCATTGTGCCTAAATGCGACGTGATTTTTGGTAAGTTTATCGCATTTAGGAAACTTATGACATTTTAGTAAACAAATAATTATGAAAAGAAAGAAAAAATGGTTGAATATTATACTCATAGTTCTAAACTAGTGTTTTGAGTCATTTTTTTTTCAAGAAATTAAAAAAATATCAGTAATTTATGAAAATATATACCAGCGTCGCATTTAGGAAATTTTTGTCGCATTTAAGGTACTATATCCTAAATGCGATGTTCAAACTCCCTAAATGCGATAATGCATTTAATGCATGGGAGTTATTTTAATGTTATTAACACTTTCCAAAGAAGGTTGAAAACTGTTATTAACTCATTCCAACAAGGTTGAAAAGTGTGTATGACTTTGGTTTGTCCGTCTGTCCGCGCTCTAACTCCTGTAAATATTTATGGAATTTCTTGAAACTGATATATGTTATTCAAGATTACTATTGGACGTTCTCTATTTAAAATGGAGTTCATATCTCTACTAGTTTGTGTACAGGGACACCCGAAAGTATTTCAAAGCATTGTGTTCTATGAGAGGTATTTTTACAAACCATATTTTCTTACCTTTACTGTAGACATATCTTAATGAAATTGCAATATGTTATTAAAGTTTACTGTAGGATGTTTTCTGTATAAAATGGAGGAAATATCACCATCGGTTTATGTACAGGGACACTCAAAAGTATTCCAAAGCATCACGTTCTATGAGAGATATTTCTATAAATCAAATTTTAATAACTTTACTTTCCACGAAGTTTTTGGAAATTTAAATATGGTATTTATATGCACAAAAGAATGCTTTGCACAGAATATAGCATGATTAGCATTAGATTTACAGGGTGGCACAAAAATATCCAGTTACATTAACAGCTATTAAAAAAAAGGGCTAGAATTGTACTTTCGTTTACATTAAGCGTTTTTAACACATTCTAACATTTTTTAAGGGTGAATATGATACCTCTACTGGTTTGTGTACACGGACACCCGAAAGTATTTCAAAGCATTGTGTTCTATGAGAGGTATTTCTATAAACCATATTTTCATACCTTTATTGTAGACATATTTCAATGAAATTGAAATATGTTATTCAAGATCACTATCGGGCGTTCCCTGTTGAAAATGGAGTTTATACCTCTACTGGTTTGTGCACAGGACACCCAAAAGCATTCGAAAGCATTGTGTTCTATGAGAAGTATTTCTATAAACCATATTTTCATACCTTTACTGTAGACATATCTTAATGAAATTGAAATATGTTATTCAAATTCCCTATTGGATGTTTCCTGTATAAAATGGAGGAAATACCACCACCGATTTATATAGAGGGACACTCAAAAGTATTCCAAAGCATTGCGTTCTATTAGAGATATTTCTATAAATCAAATTTTAATAACTTTACTTTCCACGAAGTTTTTGGAAATTTAAATATGGTATTTGTATGCACAAAAGAATGCTTTGCACAGAATGTAGCATGATTAGCATTAGATTTACAGGGTGGCACAAAAATATCCAGTTACATTAAGAGCTATTTAAAAAAATTGGCTAGAATTGTACTTTCGTTTACGTTAAGCGTTTTTAACACACTGTAACATTTTTTAAGGGTGAATATGATTTCAGTTTTGTGTATCTGCCTGTCCGCCTGTTTGTCTGCCTGTCTGTCTGTCCGAGCTCTAAATCTCATAAATATTTATGGAATTTCTTCAAAGTGATATATGTTATTCAAGTTCACTATCGGATGTTCCCTATTTAAAATGGAGTTTATACCTACAGTCCCTGGCCAAATTATTAGACGCACTGTAAGATTCTATGTAAAATCTTAATTATCAGGTGATACTATACAGCTTTATTGTTTTTACTAGATACAATGTTTTTTTTTTTATTATTATTATCCACCTTATTACCTGTTTTTTAACACAAATAAAATACCATAGTTATAGAAAAAATATGTATTTATTAACTCTTGAAAAAATTTGAAATTAATGCAATTAAATGTTAACATTTTGTTGAGTCACCTTTAGCCGCTATGAGAGCTTCAATTATGCATCTGAGGATGGTGATTCCACACATGAATGACCTTTTCTAAGAGTTGCGTTTTGTTTATGATCACACCTTTAGCCACTTCTCTCGTCATCAGCTCCCTCACGTTTTCAGTAGGTTTCATATCTGGGCTATTACCCGGCCAATCCAACAGAGGGATTTTTGGCACTTCCAAACAATCTTTAACAGGCCGTTCTGTGTGGCAGGGAGCTCCATCTTGCATAAAAATGAATGGTTATCCATTTGGAAACCATTCTCTGAGCTGCAAAACATGTAATTATTAAAAAGCAATAGTGCGTCTAATAATTTGGCCAGGGACTGTATCCTGGTTTGTGTACACGGACACCCGGAACCATTTCAAAGCATTGTGTTCTATAAGAGGTATTTCTATTGGTTTTACTGTAGACATATCTCAATTAAATTGAAATATGTTATTCAAGTTCACTACTGGATGTTTCCTGTATAAAATGGCGGAAATACCACCACCGATGTATGTACAGCGACAGTTAAAAGTATTCCAAAGCATTGCGTTCTATGAGAGATATTTCTAAAAATCAAATTTTAATAACTTTACTTTCCACGAAGTTTTAGGAAATTGAAATATGTTATTTATATGCAGAAAAAAAATGCTTTGCATAGAATACAGCATGATTAGCATTAGGTTTACAGGGTGACACAAAAATATCCATTTATATTAAGAGCTACTGATAAAACAATTCTAGAATTGCACTTTCGTTTACATTAAGCGTTTTTAACACTTTCTAACATTTTTAAGTGTGAATATGATTTCAGTTTGCGTATCTGTCCATCTGTCTGTCCGTCTGTCTGCCCGCGCTCTAACACCTGTAAATATTTATGGAATTTCTCGAAACTGATATATTTTATCGATGTTCACTATCGGATGTCCCATATTGAAAATGGAGTGAATATCTCTTCTGGTTTGTGTACAGGGACACCCAAAAGCATTCGAAAGCATTGTGTTTTATGAGTGTTATTTTTATAAACATTATCCCTATAGAATGTTCCCCATTCAAAACGACATTAATAGGTCCTGTACAACTAGTTTGTTTACAGGGACAACAACAACAAAAAAGAATGCCAATGCATTACGGTTTAGGACAGAATTTTTTGAAAGTTAAGTCTTTGTACTGCAAAAATCATAAAAATATTGAAATGTATTGTTAATATTCTAAAATAATGTTTTGTATAGAATATGGTATGATTAACTTTCTGATTTAAAGGGCTACACTAAATTATTCAGAGAGATCAAAAGCTGTAATTATAATTTAATGGCTGCATTTTATTTTGCGTTAAGCTTTTTTAACTCTTTCCAAAATGCCTAAGAGTAATTTTAAAATCAATTAGTCTATCTGTATATTTTTCAGTCCTTCTGTCTGTTGTGTGATAACGTTGTAAAGTTTGCGTTGACGCAAACTCCATCTTAACTTAATTAGATCACTAAATGGATAAGTAAGAGAACACAAGACTTGAATTAACAATAACTAAAGTTTATTTGAGAAGATTAATGGGAGGTTGCCTGGCAATTAAACTAGCTCAGTCAGTGTATTACTCAATCAAAATATATATATCAACAATTAAATTAGATTATCTTAAATATCTCACCCCAGCAAGCAATTGAAGGTGTAGCGACGGTTGCACTCGTAACTCCACTGCTGCAACTTCACTTTCGATCAGAGGATTCCCTACAGATCGAAATTCACTTTCACGAGCGCTAGCAAATACTCATACTAACACTCATCATGACTTATTCCTCACTCCTCTAAATTTCTACTACTCAATATTCGCAAAATAAGACTTTCAATAATCCACTATAATACTCCAATATCCACACTATAATATGCTCCGACATCCACTATAATATCCTCCAACATCCACTATAATATCCTCCAACATCCACTCCCATCTACTAAAACCATCGCCATTTTATACTTCTTCCTACATCCTCCTCTCTCTTCATTTCAATCCGTCCTTTTAAAATCACTTCTAATTTATCTAACATTCAAAATCTAAGTCTTTCATTGCAGCACCCTGCTGACACAAAGCTAACTCGACCTCAACTTTCGCCGAGTCACTGGCGACGAAGCGATTTTAACCGGGCCCACTTTCTACTTTGCTGGATCCAGCTTAATTAAAACAACTGTGGTGACGTTCTGACGTCTCAACCTCACAACGTAGGCAAAGAATATTAAAAGTTATTCGATACAACAATTACGTACAGTTGGAAGGTGTTACTAATCAATGAGTACTGCATGATTTTTCTTTCTTGTTTAAGTCTTAACGTGTTTTCAATTTCTGTATCTATGTGCCCGAATCTCCATTTGTCTATCTGTCCGTGTACCGCACTTAGCGTCCGGAAATATTTTCTGAATTTTTAAAAATATATATATGTTGTTCATATTCACTATTGAATGTTCCCAAATAAAAAGGGCATTAATAGGTACTGTACAACATGTTTATGTACAAGAACGCGCAAAAAATGCCAATGCGTTGCATTTTAGGACATACATTTTTATAATTTACATTTAAAGAACTTTCATACTGTACTTTCAACTGTAAAATCATAAAGAAATTGGCATTTATTGTTAATTTGCTAAAATAATGTTTTGTATAAAATATGATTTTGTTAACCTTCAAATTTACAGGGCTACACTGAAATTTTCAGATAGATTAAGGGCTGGAATTACAATCGAAGGGCGACGGTTTATTTTGTGTTAAGCATTTTTAACACTTTCAAACAGTGTTTAAGAATGATTAGGAATTCAATTAGTCTGTCTGTATGCCTTTCAGAACTACTGTTTGTTTGTTGTGTGATAACGTAGGTACAGAACTTTCAAAGTTATAAGATACAACAATTACGTGCAGTTGGAAAGTGTTAATAATCATTGCGTAATGCGTGATTTTTCGTTCTTTTTTTATAGTTTATAAAATACTTAATACCGCATAACTATTTCAAGATAAAATGTTGTGTAACTCTATGTGCAACTCTGCCTTTAACAGTGTGTGTAACTCTTCCTTTATATTAACAGTGTGTGGAATTTTGTGTCTAAATCTGCTGTTTGTTAACTGTGTGTAACTCTTCTTTTTTTTTTAACACTGTGTGTGTAATTCTGTGTGTATTGCTGAACTTTTCTAACAGTGTACGTAACGCTATGTGAAACTGTCACTGTGTGTGCAACCCTGTATGCAATTAACAGTGTGTGTGTAGCTCTTCTTTCTTATTAACAGTGTGTGTAACTCCATGTGTAATTTTGTTTTTTATTAACAGTTTTTTTTTAACATTGTGTGTGTAACACTGTGTGTATCGCTGATTTTTAGCAAAAAACGTGTGTAATTTTACTTATGTGTAACTAACAGTGTGTGTAACCCTGTACGTAATTAAATGTGTGTGTACAACTCTGCCTTCTTATTAACTCTGTGTGTGTAACTCTGTGTGTAACTCTTTATTAACAGCGCCTTTTTATTAACAGTGCATGTAACTCTGTGTATAATCCTGCCTTTTTATTAGCAGTGTGTGTAATTCAATGTTCATTTCTTTCTTTCTTTTTTTTTTTTTTGAACAATGTGTGTAACTTTGCGTGTATCACTGATTTTTTGCTGTGTATAATTCCGCCTTTTTATTAACAGTGTGTGTAACTCCGTATGTAAATCTCTTTTTTTTTTTTGACAATGTGTGTAACGCTGTGTGTACCGCTAATTTTTTGCTAACAGTGTGTGTGTAACTCTGCATTTTTATTAACAGTTTGTGTGTAATTGTGTGTGTAACTCTGCATTTTTATTAACAGTTTGTGTGTAATTGTGTGTGTAACTTTGCCTTTTTATAACAAAGTGTGTAACTCCGTGTTTAACTCTTCTTTTCTGAGTAGTGTATGTGTAACTCTGATTCCATGAATATTTACGGGAGATAGAGCACGGACAGACAGACAAACCTAAGTCATTAACACTTTTCAACTTCATTGGAAAGTGTTAAAAACATTTAGAAAGTGATAAAAACGCTTATTGTAAACGAAAATGCAATTCAAGCAATTTTCCAACAATACCTCTTAATGTATCTGAATATTTTTGTGTGGCCCTGTAAATATAATGCTAATAATATTGTATTTTATGGAAGGCATTCTTTTGTGCATATGAATAATATATATATATATATATATACGTCTTGTGCAAAGTAAAATCATTAAAATTTGGTGCTTAGAAATACCTTCCATAGAACACAATACTTTTAAATACTTTCGGATGTCCCTGTATACAAACCAGTGATGGTATTTACTTCAATTTACATGGGGAATATCCAGCAGTGGACTTAAATGATACATTTCAATTTCATTAAAATTTGTTTAAAGTAAACATATCAAAATACGGTTTATAGAAATATCTATCATGGAACACAGTGCTTTGGAAAATTTTGGGTATCCCTGTAGACAAATCAGAAGAGGAATTCCCTCCATTTTCAATAGGGAACATCCGATAGTGAACTTGAATACGATATATCAGCTTCAAGAAATTCCATGAAAATTTACAGGAGTTCGACTGCGGACAGACAGACAAACCGAAGTCATTGACACTTTTCAACCTTGCTGGAAATTGTTAAAAAAAGAACGAAAAATCATGCAGTACGCACCGGTTATTAATACTCTCCAATTGTACGTGCTTGTTGTATCGTATAACTTTCAATATTCTTTGCCTGCATTATCAAACAAAGGAGAGAAGCACAGAAAAATATACAGATTGACTAATTCAATTTAAAACCGCTCTCAGACATCGTTGAAGAACGTTAAAAAGGCTTAATGCAAAAGAAAATCCAGCCGGCAGATTATAATTGATCCCTTAATGTATTTGAATATTTTAAATAGTCCTGTAAATCTGAAAGTTGATCATATCATATTCTATACAAAACATTATTTTAGAATATTAAAATACATTTCAATTTATTTATAATTTTTACAGTAGAAAGTTATTTAGATGTGATTTATAAAAATGTCTGTCCTAAAACGCAAAGCATTGGAAGTTCCCTGTACACAAACACGTTGTGTAGGACATATTAATGGCATTTTAAATAGGAAACATTCCACAGTGAACTTTAATAACATATATCAATTTTTCAAAATTCTGAAAATATTTAAGAACTCTTGGGACGAGAGCCAGATAGAAAGACAGACAATCGGACAGAAAGATAACCAAATTAAAATCATATTCGCGCTTAAAAATTGTTAGAAAGTGTTAAAAATGCTTATTGTAAAAGAAAATGCAATTACAGCAAATTTTTATTAATAGCTCATAATGTAACTTAATATTTTTATGTGGCCCTGTAAGATTAATACTAATCATACTGTATTTATAAAAAGCATTCCTTTTTGCATATGAATAACATTTTTCAATTTCATTAAGATTTGTGCAAAGTAAAGTTATTAAAATTTGGTTTGCAGAAATACCTCTCATACAACGCAATACTTGTAAGTCTCCCTGTATACAAAACAGTGGTAATATTTTCTCCATTTCACATAGGAAACATCCGATAGCGAACTTGAATAACATATTTCATTAAGATTTGTGTAAAGTAACGGTATTAAAATATGGTTTATAGAAATGCCTCTCATAGAAAAAAAAAATAGTTTGCAGTATTTTCCGTTGCCCCTGTACACAAACCCGTAGAGGTATTCACTCCATTTTTAATAGGGGACATCCGATAGCGAACTTAAAAACCATATATTAGTTTCAAGATATTCCATAAATATTTACCGGAGTTAGAGCGCCAAAAGATAGAGAGATGGGCAGACAAACAGATACATAGATACACAAATTGAAATTATATTCACACTTAAAAATTGTTAGACAATGTTAAAAACGCTTAATGTAAACGAAATTGAAATTATAGCAAATTTTTATGAACAGCTCTTAATGTAACTGAATATTTTTTGTGTGGCCCTGTAAATCTAATGCTAATCATGCTATATTCTATGCAAAGCATTCTTTTGTGCATATGAATAACATATTTCAATTTCATTAAACTTTGTGGAAAGTAAAGTTATTAAAATTTGGTTTATAGAAATACCTCTCATAGAACGCAATGCTTTGGAGTACTTTCGAGTGTCCCTGTGTACAAACTAGTGGTGGTATTTATTCCATTTTATATATGAAACATCCGATAGTGAACTTGAATAACATGATTCAATTTCACTAAGATTTGTATACAGTTAAGGTATTAAATATGGTTTACAGCAATACCTATCATAGAATACAGTGCTTTGGAATACTTTCGGGTGTCCCTACAGGAATTAGAGCGCGGACAGACAGACGGACAGAGGGACAGACAAGTCTAAGTCACTTTTAAACCTTGTTGGAAAGTGTTAAAAAGGAAAAAATGCTTAAACTTCCCTTAATATATCAACTGTAAAAATCGCCGCATTTAAGGGATAAAATTTGTCGCATTTAGGAAAATGGTGTAAACAGACCCTTAAATGCGATAAAAATTTTAAACCCCTCTTTTTAAAAAAATGTAGTATTTTTTTTTATTTTCTTCTGGTAGGTATGAAGGGTATTCAAGCACATGGCGTAACAGTAGTTATTTGATCTTGAAAGATGAAAGGATAAAATTACAGTTACTATTTGAAAATATTTTATCGCAATTAGGAAAAGACGTCGGAAAGCCATAATGGACAATGTTTACTGCAAAAGAAAATTCTACTAGAAAAAACCTTTAAAATTTAATGAAAAGTTTCGCGAACCGTTCTTGAAATGTGTATGTTCCATTATGATTTATAAGTTTGCGATTTAAGCATTTAGATTTTCAGTAGAAGAACTTTGTCGCATTTATGGGTTATCGCATTTAGGCACAATGACCTTAGTTATGTTCTTACTTTAATTTAAATATAAGTATTTCTTGTGGGATATAAACAATATACACATAATAAATGAATGGTGTAAGCTCTTGGCACATACATTAAAGATATCGCTAATAATAAATAAGTAAAAACAAATGAGTACTCTTTTGATGATCACTGTATAACAAATTGATTTAATATAATTCTCTTTTTTCAGCTGTGGATTATGAAATACTTTCAATGTGATAAAATACACAGGTGTCAGATCATGTGACAGTTCGAAAGAACTATGAAAAGATGTTTTGTTAATATTCAGTTGCAGAGTTTGAAAAGCTAGTTTTTCAGCAAACATGTAACCTTAATGGTACTAAATTTGTGTAATGTTTTCATGTATAATTGTTAACGTGAAAACATAAACTTTAATTTACATACATAATTTTTTTTACTTATTATCATTCAACAATACAAGAGCTAGTAAATAAATAAACAAATTATTATAAATTTATCTGTAAGACCACACATCATTATTTGCACAAAAAATGATCATTTCCACCTTTCAAGTGAACGGAAAATAGATGTCAGGTGTGACTTTTTAAAATTGCTGCTTATAAACAACAATGTACTGAAATTCTTTTGTGTGTCCTTGTACAAGAACTGTTAATCCTATATACATATTTTCAATAGCCATTTTTTTCTTATTAAAATTAATTCGATTTTTTCATCTAAAATGTTACATTTAGTCAAAGTTACAGATCCTAATTATTCATTTCGATCTTATTGAAGAAAAAAAAAAAAAAATTCATTCATGGTTATTTATTATATAATGAATAGATGAAGATTTCCAGCCTGTTAGGGAATTGTATGAATGTGGTTTTGACCGAGTAGCTCATTCAGTAGTGCATTGACGTATTATGACTAGGACCCAGGCTCGTTCCCTGTCCTGATCATATTTTGCTCTTGTTCGGATTAAGTTGGCTTTTCTAGCTAAAACACGGTACTTTTAAATTAATGTTGTATTTAAAATGTGTTATTTTAATAATAATGTAGTTTTCTTTTTAATTTAGAAAGGTATGTACCCTATTTGTTATATGTATATTGAATATACCAGATGTGCTAAAAATCCGATATGGCTTCAAAAGTTTATTTAAAATAAATAAATAAATGATAATAAATAGTGGTTTACATGAATGGCAGTGAGAAATCAGATATTTATCAGATATTTATTTATTTATTTTTAAGGATAAAAAAAAGTTGTTATTCAAAAAATGACCAACAGGTGATTCTGGCATGTAATATATAAAGCAGTTATATACAAATCAAGGTACTAAAAGATAATAAAAATAACAAAAGAAATTTAGATTCTATAGATTTATTTAACAGCTTTATTGTCTCTGGACATGGAATGGGAACCTTTTCTTATCATTAATCCTTTTACTGTGCAAAAATTTTGTGATGAGGTAGTTGTTGATTCACTGTTGTGTTCTTGTAAGTGATCTTGTCTAATGATGCACGATTTGGTAATCATAGCACATTGCCAGCATTGAATAAAGAGTCCCTGTGCACCCAGATGTTTTATTGATACTCTGATTTGCATAAATTCAAATTATTTATGCATGTCAGCACTATCTATCAGTCATTTTTTAAACTAAAATTTATTTGATCTCTTTCTAATGGCACCCATGTAAATTGTAATGTTTTAACATTTTTTTTTAAATAATGGATTTTTAAAGTTGTAATGGACTTTTGTGCACCCGGTATGTAAAATAAACTAACTTAATATTTGATGTATATATATTTATTTCAACTTTATATTAATTCCTATTTATTTTTAGGAGTGTGTAAAAAAGAAAGCTATAGCATCTGTTATGGCTGTCCAAGATAGATCTAAAGATGAGGTTGATGCTGCTATGGACAGAGTTTTTACTAAATGTTACAATGATTTAGAACCTCTAGGTAGACGATTAAGAAGAAATTCAAAAGATGTTTATAGAGTTTATAGGGATCGTTATTTATTTGGATATGGTACAGCATAGCAACAAAAATTTTAGTTTTTTTAAATTGTGCAATTACACTTTTGTTTAAAAAATGTGTAACATTTGATGAATTAAAAAAATATAGGATGTATATATTTTTAGAAGATTAAACTTTGTTATATATTAATAATGTATGCATTTTTTCTTTATAAAAAGAAATAGTATGATATTTCATGTTAGATAACTTTATCTAATTATAATAAATTTACTTAAAAAAAAAATCAAAGAAAATTTTTTTATTTTTTGCCTGCCCCTTCAGAAAAATGATAAAATGGTCTTTTTTTCAAAATTCAAATTCATAGAAACAGCCCCTTTATAAAAACTTTTCCATGTGTTCTTTTCTGTATTGTTTCCAATGGCTACCTATAATTGCTTTAATAAAGCACTATTTACTTAACATTAAACTGTATGCAAATTGACTATTAAACTTCACAATATTTTTTAATCTTTTCACTATTAACTTGATAACTTTTATCCACAAAAATAACTACAAATTTTACAAAAATGTGCCTCAAAAATTAAAACCTAGATTGACCTCTGATTAAAAAGCAAATTTTTCCTGTATAACCCTAATACTGAGTGAGTACTCTGCTACACCATCTCCAACCCACTTATGAAAATAACCAATGGTAAATTACTCTTAATTACACTGTTCCTTAATATTAATTTTAAAATCTAGAAATTTAGAGTAATTTTGTAGCTAATTGTTTTAATTTCATATGCATTAAACATTTTAAAATCATTTATTGTAATCACTAATCATTGTGCTCAAGTTTGCCATTGCATTGTGAATACCCAAATCTATATATATATATATATATATATATATATATACAGGGGTTTGTCTAGGCTTTTCAGACAGGGTCCTGTTTTGTGGAAATTGTGAAAAATCTACACACGTAATTTTGTGAGTAAAAATTAGTGAGAAAATAAAGAAGTTTTCATCTGGGGTCCTCTTTTGTGAAACTGTGAAAAATGTATTTTGTAAAATAAAATTACTATTAAAATTGTTTCGTTTTAGACAGTGAAGGTTCACTTTTATAGATCTAAACTCACACATATGCACAGAAACATTTTAGAAATTGAATATCAACCTTTTGGGGAAATACAGTAAGGTGTGTTCGATTATTCAGGCAGTTTGTTCATTCTATGGAATATTAGTTTCTGAAATGAAAGAGATTTATCAAAAGTCTATAGTATGTGTATAAATTTTCAGTTCAATTGAATAAGACATTTAGATGCTATCACAGTTTTAAAAAAAAATTGGCCCATATAGACCTTAATGATAAAGAATTTTTCTTTGTGTCCATGTAAAAAAACTCTAAACACCAGATTCACCAAAATTTATACAATTCGTGTGATGGTGAGTCACATGTGTATAAATTTTCAGCTCAGACGAATAAGACATTTAGATGCTGTCGCACTTAAAAAAATTTGGGCTCATAGACCATAATGATGAAGACTTTTTCTTTGTGTCCCTATAAAAAAAAACTATAAGCGCTAAATTCTCCAAAATCAATAGGGTTCGTGTTATGGTGACCTATAACATACATACCAACTTTCAGCTCATTCGAACAAAGCATTTAGACATTATCGTGTTCACTCACATACGTACACATACATACATCATCGTAAATATGAATTCAGGGGACCTCAAAACATGTAGAAACACCAAAATCTAAAACTCTGATTTTTGACATGATTAAAATACTTTCTTCACTATAGTGTTTGGAAAGTAATCATGTTGCTTTACCATGAAAAAAATTTTTTTTTTTTTTTTTATTGATAATTAAAGCAAAACTACTAAAGTTGTATAAAGTATACAATGAATGCTTTGTATTAAAAAATAAATTAAGAAAGACTGTTTAAAGTACTTACTAATAGTTTTGGAAATATATTGAGAAAATACTGTACTTATGAAACAGTTATCCCTAAACATAATTGTCAATTCTAAATAGGAATGGTGTTGTGTCCATACAAATATTTTATTTCCCTTTTTTTTTTTACTGTTACACAATAGCATATAAAAAATGATGGGGAAGTCTTTTTCAACGTCAGTTGTTTCAGAACACTAATATAGCTATAACAAGGCAAGAAGAACTATGTATAGCTGATAACTTATTTTATTTTTATTGAATGTGAAGCTTTTATACTGTGTGTAATGTTTTGAAATTTAAATACAAGATACAGGGTGACCCAAAAATCCTCCCACATTTGATAAGAAAATGAAAAAAAGTATTGCAGGTACTTGTTTATGAGAAAAATAGAAAATGTCATTAAAAACAGTTTGTGAACTAAGTACTGTGTTATGAGTTGAATCTCTCTAATGCTAATATATGGCAATGATACAATTAACAGTATGATTATTGTCAATAAAACTCCATACTGTCCAATAATACCTGCCACATTTTGATCAGCTGTACTCAGGGTTAGCAAAACCCCAGTTTTTTCTAGAAAAACCCAACCCACTTGGATTTTTGCGGGGTTTTCTGGGTTTTTGTGTGAGTACATTTGCATTACAATTTTAGATATATGTTATTTAGCATAATAGTTGTAATACACCTAATTATGTTAAACTACTAATTAATAATTAATTTAATATTTATCTTAGAAATAAAAATTGGTTTGATTCTTAGTAAGATTAAAAGTTTTTTAATAGTTGAAACGGTTATAGAAGAAAATTTTATCAGATTTATAATTATGTTGCTACTAAAAGTAAAATAAAATTATTATAAAGTTTTAAAACTAAACAATTTAATTAGTTAAATATTGATTCTGCACAACATTTATGTCTGCTGTTAAACAAAAATATCATTCGGTTTTACAGGAAAAGGAAAATTGAACGAATGAGCTCTTCACACCTGACGTCAGATGTCACATGATAGGTGATAAACAAACAGCAGCAGACAAAGTCTTCTATACCTATAGCAATTGCTGAAATAACATTTTCTATTCTTATTTTTGATCAATCAAATTTAATCTCATTACTTTTTTATACATCACCATTTTTAATCCATTTTATATCATTATTCATCATTTTTTGTTTGCTGTATACATTTACAATCATCATTTAGTTTATATTTGTTATTGATGTTCATGCAGAACATGTTAAATACTCTGATTTTTGGTTCTTAAATCACTGACAGTGCAACACTGTACGGTGTAAAGCCATTTAGGCCAGTAACTAAGTTAACTTGTTGTAACACCTTTATGCAATTAAATTTAATTGAAAACATTTTAAAATTTCAAATTATAATCCATAAACATTCCACAAGAACAAGCTATTATTTATAGCTAGATCAGTTAATGTAACAGTTACACTATAATATACAAAAATCTATTCTTACAGGTAAAAATAAACACAGTGTTTTTTAAAAATTATTAAATTTCCACATACAATTATTCTACTGTTTACAAATGCACAATATTAGTTTTATTTTATATTAAATATTAACACTTTTGTTCTTAAGAACAATATTTAATTGAATTCGATTTTACGTTATTCACACATCATGTGATTGAGTAGACGACACTGGGAAGAGCCCATTATAGAAGATAAACTTATTTTTATTATTTACTATTTATGTTTAATACTATTTTCTAGAAAATAAAAATAAAAGTATACTTTATAGATGGAATTTGTGAGTTATAAATAATTTTTAACAAAAACCCACTTATTTGCAAAAACCCAGTGGGTTTTCGTTGGTGGGCCCGCCTGGAAAGACCCGGGCGGGTTTTTCTGGGCTGGGCCCAGTTTGCCAACCCTGGCTGTACTAGTGTCAGTAGGTTTACAGACAACTTGTGGATGTCAGTATTACATCCACATGCTGTCCTTTTACATGGGTATGTGTTAATACATACATATGCAGTGGGACAATACTTACCAATCACAGTGTTGTAGTTGGGCAGGAATAACTGGGAATGCCATTCCGAGAGGTATTTGGTTTGTTACTGTAAAAAAATGATCTGAAGATCTGTTTTCACTCTCCCAAATATTTATGTTGTCTTGCTCTTGTCTAAAAGCAATATAATGTATAAAAAATATGGAATGTGTAATACTTTTCTTGTACTAATAAAATATTGTGTACTCTAATCGAATTAATAGAAATTTGTATAGTTCATTATTTTATAATCATTTTAGTAAAAATATTTATGAATACTTCATAGGTAAAATGATGAAAATTTAACGTAAATTGGCTTTAAACAAAAGTAAATAAATAAATAAAAATTGGCTTTTGATTAAAAATTTTTAATTGACTTTTAGCAAAGCAAAAGTACGGTAGTGTCGACATCTGTCCTCTCCCACAAGTATATATATTTTTTTTTTTCCCAACTACAGCACTGACCAATAATCATTTTTAAAACATTAGTCATTACAAATTGTTATACCCTTTGTACATCTTTTAATAAACAAATTTCTCTCTGCAATTCCTTTGTTTTATTATTCTTTCAATATGGAAGAGTTTTTTTTGTCCCCCTGTACACATATGTTATATTTACTCGTTAAATATAATCTAAGCAGTCACAAGCAATTGTCATAAACAAGCTAAGTTGTAAATACTAATTTTTTTTTAATTCATATTTATTTTTAAATAAAATGTTAATATGCTTCTTTTACCTTTTCATATCCTATTTTACTATTTTCATATCCTATTTATAAAAAAAAAAATAAACATTTTAACAGGAAACAATAGCCTTATCAGAGTTTCCCCCATGTTTAAAAAAGGGCAGAGCGCTACTAATTAAAAAGGGCATTTTCTAGATTCATGAGGGCAGTTTTGGATTTTTAAGTGCACATTTAACATTTAAAATCCAGACACTTATTTTCAAATTTTGACTTTAGGTATAAATAAAAGAAAAAGTTTTAAATTTTAACTTTCTTTACACCTTAATTTTGTGTGTTATTGATGTATGGACAAATGTTGATTGTTATAGCACAATACATTTATTTATATATTTATAATATATCTTAAGTTGGAAGTTTATTTTCAATAAAGGGCAGTAAGGGTGCAACTTTTTTAGATTAAGGGCAAGAAGGGTGCAATTGTTTTTGATGAGGGGGCAAGGTAGTTTTTTTTTTTTTTTTTTCAGTGATAGGGCAGGCAGGTGCACAGCACCCTCCTGAAACTGTCTCGGGGAAATTCTGGCCTTATCCTGCAAAAACAAGTATTGACAATAACAATATGATGATTTTTCATTTGAATTGGTTATTCTTAATTATATTCTTCACTCGCTGATTGTTTCTAGAGAAATTATAATAAATTTTTAAACAAAAAATTAGAAATTTATTTGCAATAAAAAATACTAAGAGCTTGCAGTAATGGTTAAATAAACTTTTAAATTTTGCTGAGGATCACTAAAATATGCAATGTAAATTTTATAATCACAGCCAAGAAAATGTAACCTTTTTCTTTTCTTTTCTTTTTTTTTTTTTTTTTTTTTTTTTATCAAAATATTTAAGAATAAAAAAAATAATTGGCAAATGTATGGTAAAATCAGGAGAGAAATGCATAAAAAATTTTATGATTTTTTTTTTTTTTTTTTAATACCTTTGGCAAAACACTTAAAATTTTAATATAGCAAGTGTATGATAAAATCATGAGGGAAATGCATAAAAAACTGATATATAGGGTAAGTGCAGCAGTCATTAACACTTTTACAGCAATCTCTGATGTTTTTAATGTTCTAGTCATCAAAAAATATTTTTAGAAATCTTAAGTTAGTACATAAGGTATAAAAGACATTCAGAACCACATATATGTTAAGATATATACATTTGATAATTATTATTATTATTTATTATTTTTTGTTTGACTCCTCAATGTTCCAGTAATTTACACTACCAGTTTTTCATTTTTTCAGTAATTGGCACCCTATATTCCAGTGTTTGACACTGCTAGTTATTCATTTTTCCAGTTATTAGCACCCTATGCTCCAGTGTTTAACATAAAATGTTAAAATTCTTATAAATATATGATTTTATTATTTTTCTTATTTATTAATTATTTCGGGATAGATGTCAATTACTGGAGCATGCCAATCACTGAAGCATCTAACCTATATGTAATCTTTTTGCAAAACACTTAAGAATAAAATAAATATATTAGCAAGTGTATGGAAAATCAGAAGAAAAATGCATAAAAAATGGACAATTTTTCTTTTTTATTCCTTTAGCAAAAAAACTTTATTTAAAATTCAATTTAAAAAAAATAAAAACATTTAAAACATTAAAAACCCATTAAAATCACCTTCTACAAGCGCTTTCAACTGCAGCCCATGCAGCCTTCATCAGGTAGGTACGCTCTTGTGAACTTCGCCGTCCGGTGGTTTTGTCAATTTTCTTCCTCCACTCCGCTCCAGCATATCGCGCCACCTTGCGTCGATTTCCATCTGGTCAGTGTTGCATGAGTTACCGTTCGCAAAAATTTTGACAGCCTCGCGTTTCGCGGCATAAAAATAATTATTATAATTAGCTAATTTACTATAATTTTTAAAGTCAATTTTAATGTTCAAGAAAATTGACAAAACCACCGGACGGCGAAGTTCACAAGAGCGTACCTACCTGATGAAGGCTGTGTGGGCTGTAGTTGAAAGTGCTTGTAGAAGGTGATTTTAGTGGGTTTTTAATGTTAAAAAAAAAACTTTAGTGTAAAATAAATATATTAGCAAGTATCAGGAGAAAAATACATAAAAAATTGACTAATTTTGTGAATTTTTTATTACTTTTGCAAAATATTTAAAAGTAAAATAAATATATTAGCAAGTGCATGAAAAAATCAAGAGAAAATTGCATTTTTTTTTTTTTTTTTTTTTTTTTTAATAAAAAGATAAACAAGGAGACTTTTTTCAGGTGGTAAAATTTTATTATAACTTGTACATGTTTATTTATTATAATTTTCTTACATATGTACATATTTGCATATCGCAATAGTCACTAAACACAAAATAGATATTCATACAACTTTTTTATCCAAAGTTCCTTTTGTTTTAAAAGATACTTCGATACAAATTGTTTTTCTTTGGCATGCAATATATAACTGCTAAATGCAATTATTCATAGTGGAATGGACAATGCTTTGATAAAGGAAAATCTTTTGATGCATAGCCAACTACAGTCATTTTTTGATAACAGTAGTTATTAGGTACATTAAAATGTGGCAATATTAGTGGAAAATATAAAATTACATTAATAAGTATTATTATTGTGGCACAGAATTTTTTAAAAATAAATCTATAAAGATATGTTAATTTTATTTTTATTTATTTATTTTTTAATAATAATAATAAAGTAATTTTCAGTGACTTTCATGTATAGAAAAGAAAAAGGGAAATAAAATAAATTAAGACTGGTACATTGGGCACTTTAGGCTTAATGTTTGTCAAAAATTGCATAAGATGTTTTTTTATAAATATGTATGTTTTAATTTTAATAAAATAGTATGTAAAATCAAGAGCCTAAAACACATTTTTAAAATTAATATTATACATTTGTACCATAGTGAAATCATTAGAGATATTTAAACGAGTAACTTCTAAATACAACCATAAAGTTTTTTTTTTTTTTTTTTTTTTTTTTTGGGGGGGGGGATACTTTCTCTCCCTGCCCTTTTCTTTTTATAAATATTGATAGGGAAAAAATTGTTATATGTTATTAGAAAATATCTAAATGAGCATTTTTATAAATGTGTACAAAATCTAAGTGAGCAAAACTGTTAGCTCTATGCATATGTTACAGCTAATTATGGTTTTTAAGCAATGTTCACTGTATTATTGAAGCAGCAAATAAATTTCAATGAAAGCAGCTTAAAAAAAACACATAACTGATCGTTAATCAAACTTCTATGTTATGTTGAAAGATTTTATGTACAAACAATTGCTTTTCTATTAGTTATATGTATTATCGTGGCAGATGTTTAAAACATATGTTGCCATTCGGCGTGGAGCAGCGATGTCCGACTAGTTTTGCTCTAAGGGCTACTTTTAAATTTTTGCCAGGCCTTGTGGTCACCCAGTGATTTATTTTTTGTCAATAGCAATTTCATGAAAATATGTGATTTTACTGAATGATTTTGTGTCTCCTAATAATTAGAAAATTTAATTTGAACTTACAAAAAAGAAGAAAATTGAAATACAGATGTAGAGTAGTTTAAAACTTTTTTTTTTTTCCCTCAATTTAAAAAATAATGACAAGCACATGCTAGTAAATTAATTTTCACACAAAAAAATTTTACTGTGAAATTGTCAAATATTTTCAATAAGTTAATAATGCATTAAGTCATTTCTTGTTATGATATATTTAATTATTAATATTCTTTGGCATATATTCTGATATACAGCATGCCAGCACCATATTTCTATAATATATTTTAAATTGTGAAAAAAGTCTGCTCACTGAGGGATCTTAAATTAAAAAAATGCTTTCACTGTTAGTGCACGCCTAAGTATGATTTTTATTTAATAGTGTCCATTATTTTAAAAACATCAACTCTTTTGTTTTCTGTTTTTTAAATTGTTATACAGTAGTCTCCTGATTATTCACAAGACTGAAATATCATCATCTTATATAATTTTATCATATTTTAACATCTCTGTTTATTTTTCTCTGTAATTTTACATGATATAAGATAAATGATTACTAGAAAGTTTTCTGTTGAAAATTTTAACAGTTATGTTTATATCAAATTTAATTTCTGCTTATTATGGTAAAGATTTAAAAAAAAAAAGTTTTCAAGTCGACTCAACACACCAGAAAAATGTCAGTGAACTCAACACGCAAGAGTAAAAATTAAGTTAACCCGACCTGATGAAGAACTCTAATCACTACTAGGGGATGAAGGCAGTATATTAATTTTAATTCGCAATTTGGAATTTTTATTAATAGCTGGACAGGGATTGAGTGACCACAAATAAAGTAAATTATTATGTGTTATGCATTTTTGTAGCATAACGTGATGTAGAGGAAAACTACAATGAAATGCATATTGTTTTTAGCTGGCAAATTTAATTTTGAATCTTAATCTCATTTGGTATAAACTTATGTTTTTACGTATAAAATGTTATTCTGCAAAACATGAAATGTATAGTTAAGATTTAGTGTTAATCTATAGATTTTAATAGAAAATTTAAATTATCTTTTACATATAAAGATTTATATAATTTGTAGCTAAATTTCTGATTCAGTAGTTCAGGAGCATAGGAAGGGGAGGGAGTCAGGGGGCTCAAGCCCCCTCTATTGGTTATTATGAAATTTCTTTTTAAAGCCAAATGTAAGAATCACCCATTTAAAACCAAAAATTATGTCTTATAAATGTTCATAATTAGTGATATTTTGTAATTAATGCTAATAATTAATGAATATTAATTGAATTTCTTGAGAGTAACTTTGAGCTATTTTTAGAATGAAATTTTTTGGGCTCCTCCCATGATTTTTCGAATTGTTTTGCCCCTGCAATAATTACATTTTCCCTTTTGAGGGATGAAAAGTCCTATATATTGACAGGAACTGTTAAAGACTGTCTGTAGTAGAACATGGTCTTTAGAGCGAGCTTAACTAACCTGCAAAATTATGTCATTGCTATTATTTATTTATTTGAAAGGAAGTAATAGTATATTTTTAAAACTGTCCTGTTTTATAGTATACAAATAAAACTGAATATAACTTAGTAGTTTTATTTGACATGTTATTGTACATTATATTTTTAAAAGAAATAGATAATTTATATTTTATGTTATCTTTCTTATTTTATTTTTTATTATTAATTATTGAAAAAATAGTTTAATTTGATCTTTAACACTTTTTAATTGAGTTTTATATATAACTTGGAAAGAAATTGCTAACTGATGTAACAGAAAAATTAAATTCTTTTTCTCTGGAAATTCAATTGCACAATTGTCAAACCTAAGCTCTTGATTTTTTTTTTCCCCCTTCTTGAAAGTTCTACAGTAATTTAGAATTGTATTAACATTTTCTAAAAGTAATGAAAATTAGTTCTTTAGGAAAAAACGTTTTATGTTTTTACTAAAGGATCTCTAGCAATTAATATTAGAATATAACTCTTTGTTAATCTTAGGACAGTAATAAGTGAAAATTAAAATATCCTAGTAGAAACAATATTTTATTTTGATATGTTTCTAGAGAGTTTACACTGATTTATACCTAAGACGCAAATCAGAATTTTAAATTATATTTTTGGAGTAGCTTTTTTATTTTCTTTTATTTTAATAAATTGTTTAATATGATATTTTTCAAAACACTTAAATCACTTTAAAAATATGAATTCATGTACAAATTGCATTTATCTTCTATCTCCTCCCATCTTCTCCATTCCATATAAACAGGTAAAAATAAAGTTGTTTTTATCACAGAACATATATTTAAAAAAAAAAAAAAACTTTTAAGGATAGATTAAAAAAGTATTCCAAGGAAGAATTACCTTTAAAAATTCTATCACAATGCAAAAACAATATAATAAACTAATATTAATTAAAACAACATATGAAATTACAATCATCAAAATAAATATAACAAATAAAGGAAGGAAATTTTATTTGAAAGTCTAACATTCTTGGTCAGATTTGTTCAAAATTCAGCTTTATAAAAACGAACTGCATTTGTCACATTGCACAGGATTCTTTTGTGATTTAATGGTGAGCTAAAAGAAAGAAAAAAATAATACATCGAAATATAACAATTAGAAAATGTTTAAATAAACAGCACACAAATGTTAATAAAGCCAGTCCCCAAAAATATAACAAAAAAAAAAAAAAGTATACATATTTGTATGTGTATCTGCTGGGTTCTAGGTAAACTATAATATATATATTTAATTAGTAGATTCAATATGAAGTGTTTTGTATCCAAACTTTTACTTTTCCCCAAATTCTTATGTACTTACTGTCATTCCCTATGGTATGTTTGTGAATCTCAAGCTATCCATAATTTAATTGTTGCCAATTTTTTCTACATAAAAAAAAAAAAAAAAAGTACATTTACTTGAGGAAAATAAATTAGAAATATCAGTCGTATCGTTACAAATAAGGTACCAAATGAAAGAGGTGATTTTTGTGAATCTGATGCATTAAACATCTTATCGATCAGATAATTAGATTTTTTAAAATTAACTTAGGTGGCAACAGCAGGAGATTGTATGGAAACCGTTTGGAGAGAGAGAAAAAAAAAAAAAATCTGCTACTCATTAAGTCACATGTTTTTAAAGTGGGATTAAAAATTGCAGTTTTCAAATTTTTTTTAATTTTCTTTTACGAACACAAACATATAATATACAGCCTGTAAAACACGAGACCAAATTGCAGTTCAAATTTCATCAATTTTGGTTAATAAACAAAGCAGTTACTTTTTTTTTTTTTTTTTTTTTTTTGCAAATTAAATTTTATTCTAACTTCGGAAAGATTTATGTGATATGATATATTAAGAATTTAGGTTTTAAAAGTTTTTTTTTAAATAGATTATATTGACTTGTCACAAGATTTTATAACTATGCAATAAATACACCTACCTTGCCATAAATGACCAGACACTTTTGATTTAGGCGTTTTGTTAAATATCTCTAAAAATATTATATGAATTATCCTGAAACTTTAGGGGTGTGCAGAAAATGCTTTACCTCATGTGTTTCGATGACAGTTTTATTCTGAGGCAAAATAAAGAGCAGTTACAGATTAAAGAAAAAACAAATACTATTTGGGATTACCCTATAAAATATAATGCTTGAAATGTATTATAGCTGAAGCATGTGATAATGAGGCTTCTTTTAATTATTTGTATCTTAATAGCATGTATATTCATGGGAATATAAAAGTTTTAGATTCTTTCTTTTGTGTCAGTTTTATCAGAATTTTTTTTATGAGACAGGTTTCATCAGCTTGAAATTACATCTCAAAGAAAAATGTCAGGGAGAAAAAAAAAAAAAAAAAATGCAATTGCAAAAAATTTAATTTTTTACAAAATCTAATAGGACTATCAAAAATCTAAAGGTATGTTTGCAAAATTAAATAACCTTTATCTATAATTTGGTAGTTTTTTTTTTTTTTTTTTTTTTTAAATATATATTTCACTCATATCTGAATTTTAGGGGCTTTCCAAAAGTCAGAGTAGAGATTATATTACTATTGCAAATGATAACAACAATTAAAATAGAAATCATATAAATTTTCCTTACCTTTGTTATAATAAAGCTCAAACAAGGGTAGTTTTTTTGCCTTTTTCGGATTTATTAAACCAGTCTAAAATCTCATCGTGGAAAGAGTCAGCAGTCACACTCTGTTCCTCAGCTTTGGCATTTTCTGATTCAATGGTACCTTCTTTTCTGAAAAGGTGTAATTCAGATACAAAAGTTATCCTTTAATATTTGTTATAAAGTTATTTTAATAAATGAGAAGTTAGAAGTCATAAGTTGAAAGTTCGAATAATTTTATTCAGAGTGAAAATTGTACTTGGTTATGAATTGAACGTGGGACTAATACTTTAATGTGGCAATGTACTACCACTGAGCCATTCCAGACAGTTCCCAGCCAATATATTTCGCCCATGGTTTATTTCATCCTTGCATTCTGTGTTTTAACAGATCTGAAATAAGAGAAATGCAACCCATTAAAAAAAAAAAAAAAAAAAGTTGATTGGTGTTTTTCATGGATTGTATTTCTCTTTGTTCAAGTCTGTTAAAATGAAAAATATGAAGATAAAATCAACCTTGAGCAGAATATGTTGGTCAAGAATTGTCTGGAATGGCTCAGTGGTGTAGTGTGTTGGCATATTAAGAAGTTGGTCCCAGGTTCAATTGCTGCCCAGAACATTTTTGTTCTAAATAAAATTATTCAACTTCACATTTATTAATATTAATCAAGTTAAAGTACAAAAATCTAATTGTAATTTATTTTAAATTCTCATAAAAAAAGAAAAAAAAGCAATATTACTTATAATAAAAATAACATACATTACAGTAAGTTAGACAAGCAAAAACTAGTTGGCATAGGTGGACTCTGCTCAGTTTCCCATCATATGTATGTTCTCATAAATTTCTAGTGAAGGACATATTATATTCATGTTAAGAGAAATGAATTTGATCAAGAGCTTGACACAGTGATAGAATGAAATCCCGGCCTAATAGGCTACCACCATTCAGTTCTATATATTTATGTCAATTTTGTAGTTTAGATATCATGCTACTATTTCCAATGCAACAATCGTCAAAATGCATATTTATATGGAATATCGCCCAATTTTGCTATGTTGATAAAATCTTAAATTTCTAATGACTTATGAAATTTTCCTATTAAAATATTTGTAGTCAATGATGTTCAAATAAGTATCATAAATGTCATTTTGAAGTTGTCTGATGTATTTATGATCCTCAAAATGGACACTTATGCTTAATTTTGCAGAAGTGTTCTGACATCTTAACGATGAAAATATCCCTCAAAATGGACGTTTAGACACAATTTTGCTCTATTCTGCCATATTAAGAAAATCGTAAATTTCCAATGACTTACAAAATTTTTGAATTGGAAAATTCATAGTCAAGGATGTTTATGCCAGCATCTTATATAATATTTTAAAAGTAGTGTGACATCTTTAGGATGAATATATCCCTCAAAACAGATGTTTATGCGAAATTTTGCCCTATTCTGCCATGTTAAGAAATTTGTAAATTTCGAGTAATTTGCAAAATTTTCAAAGTACCATGTTTATAGTTACTGATGTTCATCCTGGTATCAAAATTGATATTTAAAAGTTGTTCTTACATCTTTATGATAGAAATATTTCTTTTCATGTACGTTTGAGTGAAATTTTGCTCTATTCTCCCATGTTAAGAAAATCGTAAATTTTGAATAACTTCTGAAGTTTTTTAATTAGAATGTTGCAAACGAATAGGGTTCTTGCCAGTGTCATAAATAATATTTTAAAACTGGTCTGACCTCTTTGCATGCAATCATTTGTTTGTGAGATATCGTGTACACAGACTAACAAACTAACAGACACCCTACAGACGTACACCATACATATTTTGATATTTTCGGATTCCTCACACTTCAAAATGTGTAAAAAAATGAGGTCGAAAATTTTCACGTTTGCCTTAGTTCCCCATACCTATAGTATTATGGGGAACTAAACTTAAACAAAATAAAGATTTTTTATACATTAGCAAACAAAAAGTTATTTTTATTTATGAGAAAATAATGCTCTAAAAAATTATAGACCACTCTAATTATAGATAATTTCCCATTTTAAATGCTTTAACTTTTACCTAGAACCTTCTATATTATTTGAAAGAAGTAAATCCATGAATCTAAATATTCATTTTCTCAATCTAAAGGCAAGGGTATAAATTATACAAATAAAATATTTGCTTAAATTATATGCTTATAGATTTTATATGAAAATTTGTAAATGTATGTTAATTCTAGCTGAATGTTTTTTCTAATCAGAATGGAATAAGTAATGATAAATTTGACAAATATATTTGACAGTAAATGCCTTTATTTAAAATTTAATTTTACCTTATAGTATATTTTCCTAAAAAAAATATTGTGTTATTCATAAAATATTACGTTAATTTAAATTTCTAAAAGTTAGTTTTAATGTGGCTTTAGTTTATTGATATAATGAAAAAATAAATGTTACTTATTTACATTTTAAGAATTAATAATAATAATTATATCTTACTTGGGACATTCTGGTAATTTTTCTTCCCCTTCAAATGATTTTTGGTGATTACTACCAGCTACAGAACTTGCAGGAGAAGCCGTCCTAGAACGCTCTAATACTGGTGACATAATTGGTGGTATAGCACTAACATATTGTGAACTTGTTTGGCTAGCTTTCCATGCCGTTAGCTTAGCATGGAGATTTTGACTAGCTGCTTGGTGCTGTTTACGATGTTTTGTGCTATATTTATAAAAGTCTGCAGTTTCATACGGTTTAGTTTCTTCCCAATATGGTTGAAAGTGTCCATAAGTTACTATATCTACATTACTTGGAGAATGACTTGGAGCTTGGTGGCATTGTAGATTGCCCATGGAACTTGATGTTGGAACATTTTGGGGAGACCTTGAAGGCCAGCTTTTTTCCGTAGCACTAGAAGGAGAAGATAAACCAGAATCAAATGGACTTGAACTAGTTGTCTTACTTTTTGTTTCTACAGGAAATTCAGTCCAATGTTTATCCATTTTCATAGGAGGTGGCATATGTTTATAATGTAAATCTAAATGTTTTCTATCTCCAACATACATAGCATCTGCTGCATAAAGTTTAAGATTTTTTTGATACATGTTTGTTTCTTGATGCAAATGTTCATTCACTGCCTGGTTAGAATAGCCAGGGAAGCATTTATGACTTTCACTAGTTGGTGATTTATCTTCATGGTGACGATGATGATGAAAATGATGAGGATGATGAAATGAATAGTTTGGCATATGTGATTGCAACTGCCGTTGTTTTTGTTCTTGATATGGAAACATACCTAAACCTTGATTCTTTAGGCTTGATAAGGTGTCATATATAAATGGAGGTTGCACAGAACTAGGTCTCTGCATGTCACTAAACATTGTAGTATTGTCTATATATCTACGATACTTTTGATAACTATGCCGTCGATTTCTGTCTAAACTGTTGTGACGAGACATTAAACCTAAATCTTGAGGACCAGGAGGAGGTGTTAAAGCAGCTAAAATATCATCTTGGGTATCAAAGGCTTGACTTGTGCGCTGAGTAGAAACACTATACAAGTTTGAACCTTCTAAATCAAGAGTTGATTCAAATCTGCCAAATATGAAATACACTTATTAGTAATATCATTATAATAATAGTAACATTAAGCATATAAACAGAACCATTAAAATAACAAAATTGCAATCTCTCTTCACACTTAAATTTGGGGACGAAACTTGTCTAATATATGTATAATTATAAATTTGATTAATACTGCAGCAATAATAAACTAATTTATTAGTTATCACACAATTTTCTTCTATATTATTTTACATAAAATTGCACGGATACTAGTTAACACTAACATGTATTAAAACAAAAATTAACTAACATAGTTTCTGATAATAAAAATTTTATATATGCAATCTGGTACAATTTTAACTAATAGATGCTGAAATATATATCCATGTAGAAAATTTTAGAAAGTGAGTAATAGCAGCATTACCTGTTAGCCAATATACATCCAAATTGAATCAACATAATTTTCATAATATATATCTCATACATTAAGTTTGGCATTTTTATATATCATAAAAAGTGAGATATAGCTATCCTGTAAATGGAGAACACTGCAGCATAGAATGCTACTTGTAGGCTAATATGCACATATACAGTAGAACTTGGATAATTCAAAGTTGAAGGGACCAGCAAAAAATTCGAAATATCCAAAAATTCGAATTATTTATACTATTTTGTAAAAAAAAGTGATAAATTAAAAAATTAAAACTCTACGATCAGAGATTTAACACATGAACTCCCCCCCCCCCCCACCATTAAATCAATATTTTTTTACGAGCTTAATTATTCAACACTTTTTAAAAAATAGTCAAATATTTTTTATTTCTTTTTTAAGTAGAATCTTTGTGTCATAGCACCTGATACAATAATAGAATCTTCTACATTACACATGACTTTCAATTCACAAAAACCTCGAAGTTCATACATATGCACCCTATCTTCTGGTGCACTAGCTAGGGGCTTCTATTGTATTTCCTTATCCTTCTTTTGAAAGACTATAAAAATTGATAATGCACTTCAGATGAGCAAAATCTCAGGAACAAATTTTACTGTAATATTTTAAAGGTAGTATGAAAAATTCGAATTATCCAAAATAGAATTTGAATTGTTCATGATTTTTTAACATTATTTTAATACAAAATTCAAGGGACCATGTAAAATATTCGAATTATCCAAAATTTCGAATTAAACAAGTTCGAATTATTCACGTTTCACTGTATTATATCAGAATAGTTTTTCGTGAAAACAATCTTATATTTCAAGTTTGATGTTCTTATATACTATAGAAGATGAGATAAAGCTTTTCTGTTAACGGGTGAAATAGCAGCACTACATATTGAATGATACATGTCAAAACATAATCAGCACCAATTTATGTTAAAATCTAACCCAATATAAAGTTTTGTGGAATTCTGACCATTGTTTTGTGAAATGCAGTGACTACAAAATTTTAGTAACATACAAATATTTTCTAAAAATGAACAAATCGTGTCCAAAACATCTCAGAATGTGTAAATCTATTGACAACTGGAAATAAAATTTTTTTACAAATACTTTCTTCTTGTATATAGAAGAAAGGAACAAAAATTACAGTAAAGATAAAAAAATATTGTTAATTCAAGCAAGAACAAAAAATTTTGTAAATTGGTTAATTTTTTTTTTTTTTTTTTTTTTTACTTATAACTAAAATTTGGTGTTTAAAACAACCAAACTGCTTTAATAAAACATCTTTTGCAGTTTTATTCAAATCCTTTCTCTAAAACAACCAAACTGCTTTAATAAAACATCTTTTGCAGTTTTATTCAAATCCTTTCTCTGTGGGAGTACAATAATGAAAAAATAAACTTCATATAAAATTTAAAAGAAAAAAAGGAGGGGGGGGGGGACTAGAGGGTCTATCATGACCTGGCCACCACTTGCAGAGGGGTGCAAAATAGTCCCCAATTTCATTCTATATATTATATTACCATGTTTTTCAAGAGGAGGGGGGATGTAAAAAATTTATCATGTCCTGAGCATCAGTTATGCTCGCTATTCCACTGGATGAGAGTTAATTATATTTCTGAACATTGGCCATCAAATAGTCAAAGTAAAATGACAAGTAAATATAAATAATTCATTTACATACAAAATTCTATTTAAATAAAATTATTTCCATTGAAACAACAAAAAACTAAATATTAATTTATTAAAATGTTATAAATTTTTCATTGTAAAATAAAAATGTACTAACCTGTTTCGATAAGGTGCAGAAAGAGGTGTGATAGGAAGAGTTTTATCTCCATAGTTTCCATAATCTGAACTTGAAGCTGATGAATAAGAAGACGGCGATCGCATTGAAAATGTTGGATATTGTTGATTTCGATAAGAAGTCTGAGTTTGATATACAGAACTTGGTGTGTAACCTTGAACAACTAAATCTTGTTTTATAAGGGTGGGCTTTTGGCAATGTGAGGATGTATGCCGAGAATTAGATGGACTAGAAGGGACAGAGCTGGAATTTGCTCTAAGGATACTTGGTAAAGGTACAGGAGATGATGCTGATGTTTTCTAAATAAATGAATAAAAATAATTGAGATAAGAGAAAAAGAAAAAGGATTAAAGTAAGAGATAAGAAAATGATTAATTTACCATTTTATTAAAGGTGTTTTTGGCATCTTCACTATCAGAATCAGTTGGAGATAAAGTTAGAGTTAAATCTCCTAAATTGGCACTTGATGTTTGAATTAGTTGTTCTGAAAGATAGGGATTTAAATTATTGCAAATAATAATTCATACATGATATAAATATTATATACATATATGTTTTAATGTATAATATTTCAGACTTGGTGTGTGTGTGTGTGGGGGGGGGGGGGAATATGATTTTCAACTTTTAGTATTAAGAACTTAATATTACCAAATAAAGTCATTGTAAATTCCATAAAAAAGTTGAAATTATTCATTCTTACACATCTAAATTATTCGCTATTTAACATGTTTTACTCAATGTAAATATTTTTTATAAACTATACTTTTTATTATAATTAAGAAGTTTTTATTCAAAGTTTTTAAATGTTAAATATTTTTCTAAATAACATAAAAGACATATAATATTTACATGGTGAAAATAAGATAAGAATAAAAAATATTAACTAAAAGTATTATAAACAATTAAAATTCATTATATCTTCAAATGAAAAGATGCAACTGTGGAAATTAACAACTAAGTTATTTTTCTGTCCATGTTTGTATGTGCAGTTGTCACTTAAAGGTAGTGATATTTAAAGCAAAATCTGTTATTCTACTTCCATTTAATATAATGTCAAAAACAAGTTTAGATATTTCTTAATTATAAAAAATTTATATATATATATTTTTTTTTACAAAAAGTTAAAATTGTGAAAAAGTATAATGGTAAATGTGTAAACAGTTAAAGATTAATAAATAAATAAATAAAAATATGATTAAAGTAAAAATTATTTTAAAATTTAGCTGAAGAATTTGTAATTGAATTCATCAACTATTTTAGTTCCCCATCCTACTACAGGTATGGAGAACTTAGGTAATCATGAGAATTTTTGACCTCGTTTTTTTTAATGTTTTGAGGTGTGAGAAATCAGATAATCAGAAAATTGGCATAGTGTCCATCTGTAAGGTGTTAGTTTGTTAGTGAGTTACTTTGTGTACATAATATCATAAGAACAAATGATCACAGAGAGGTCAAAAAATGACACTTAACCAGTTTTAATATGATACTTATGACACTAGCAAAAACTCTTGTTGTTTTCAACATTCTAATATAGAAACTTCCCAAATTATTAAAAATTTATCATTTTCTAAATATTGAAGAATAGGGTAAAATAGTGCATTTTGAGAATTGTTTTAATCATAAAGATATTAGACTAGCTTTAAAATATCATTTATGATGCTAGCATGAATATAATTAACTATGAATTTTTTCATGATTTAAACTTTCCTTACATATTTGTTATTAAAAATTTGCTAACTTGTTTAAATTAATGGTGTAAATTATGAACTTTCATTATTATTCTTATTTAAAAACAAATTATAATTTTCGCAAAAGTATTTTTATTTATCCACATATTTGTTCTTGAACTCTTGAATACATAAATAAAAGAGGAAACTATAAAGAAAGGATTATTTCCAAAAAATAATAGCAAGTTAGAAAATTTGTATAAGAGTGTAGGTATGTCTTAAAAAGTGTAGCAAACATACAAACAAATGATTTCCTATAAAAGCAAAAACAACAGCATGTTTAAAATAAATTAAATGACACCACTTTGAAATCATGTAGAAACATGTATTAGTAGTGTAACTTATGTATTCAATTGAGGATACATTTGTTATTATTGTTACTTATTAAAAATATTTATTTCTTTTTAAATGTATGTCATGAAGCTTATTTAACTATACAACTGCAACAAAATAATTTTTTTAAGTAGTGATTTTTCGTGTGGTCTGAAGAGCTTAAAACAAGCTTAACTGTTATTGCTGTTTGATATATAAGATTTTTATTATAGGTTCTCTGTAAACTGCATTATTGTAACTTACCTGTGTCAGAGAGTTTTGAACTGCTGCTTCTCCTTACAGAAGGATTTTGTTTTCTAAAATGTAGTAACCTTTGTTCAATTTCTTTAAGCTAGAGTTTAGAAAGAAAAATTATTAATAATATTGAATTAAATATTCTGACAAAGAGAATGAAAATTTCAGTTATTGAATTTCGCTTACTTTCTGTAAAGCTTTTTGATGTGAAATTTTTCTTTGGCGCCGAATGTTTTTCTTGACTGAACTATCATTTAAAAGCTTGAAGGCAGCATTCACTATTTTAGTTTGAATCTCGTACTCAAGTTCAAGACGAGCTAGTTCTTCCTCCTAAAAAACAAAAGTGATAATTGCTAAACTTTAACGTCTCCAAATCAGTAATTCTGTTTAGAGAATAAAGCATTACATTGTTTATTATTTATTATTATTTTTTTTTTTTTTAAGAAGTTACTATTCACCCACATATAATAGAAAAAGTACTGTTTTGGGGGTCAAAATTTTTAAATTAAGTTTTTGTTATATATATAAACATATTTTATATTCATATAATATATAAATAACATATTTTTAATAGATATAAAACATATGTGTGTTTTGAAGTCCACTGAATCAGAAAATCAAGTTTTTAGCAGCTGGTTGATGTGTCTATCTATAGGTCTGTCTCTGTGTAAGTATGTGCATGTGCCTCAGTCTTATCATGATTCAAGAACAAATATTAGCAGAAAGTCCTAATTCAATAATCTAAATGTATATCATATAGAAATGCTATATGAAACTTTTCATTGAGATTAGACAAATCATTTGTGTACAGGGAGCTACAAAATTATTCAAATACAATACATTATATGCCTACGAGTGAAATTTCAAGTAGGTATAGAGTTTAACATATTTAGGCTGCACTAAACAAAATGAAATTGATAAATATTTTTTATATGTATAGAGCATATTTCACATAGACTATTGTATGAAAAGTACTCATCCTTTGTTTACAGGGCCATACAAAAGATTTTTGATAATGTTATGTGGGGAAACAGCTCAAAGTGCATTAAAAGTCACTTTTCCCCCCCTTGTGTTAAATTTAAATTCACTGGTACATATATAAGTTACATATAATATACAGGACTACTCAAGAGTAGTCAAATACGTTTCAAAGAGTGGTGTGGGCTACAATTTTCTGACTAATTTGATTTATTTTTTTTTTTATTTAATAGCAGCTTTAAATATTTTGTGAATGTAGTAACAACATTCAAACAAGTTTATGTGGTGTGTGTGTGTGGGGGGGGGGGGGGGGTCAACACAGAAATATATTTCAATCGCAGCTGTTTCTATAAAATTTTCAACATTAAAGAACTTTGTAAATGTTCAAATGCAGGTCTCATATCATTCACATTAAACTGTTATAATACATATAATAATATAGGGTAAGAGAAAGTAGTGTGAGTGGTACACCAGATTATTACATACAATAATATAAAATTACATATAATAATATTGGGTAAGAGAAAGTAGTGTGAGTGGTACACTAGATTATTTTCTTCCACTAAGTTAGCATAAAGCACCATTGATAGTAAACTTAACAAAAAAATTGGTGTTAAGTGATAAAATTTTTAAAATAAACATCACTAATTACAAAAATACATAATTGTTTCAGGTCGAAATAATTAAGTATGGCCCTTCACCACACTAAAAGTAGCAGGTACAGCATAAAAGTGCACTGCTGTTGAATGCTGATCCAGGTAAGTTAGGGAAGATTATGTAATTAATAATAATAATAGGGGAAGAGAGAGAGAGATTGTGTTCAAATTAAAAGCATATTGCAGTCAATACCCAATTGTAACAGATTGAAACTTTTTTTAAATTTAAATTTTAATTTGCTATATCAAAAAGTTAATAATAATTAACATATCAGACATATAAAAAGAAGAAACTAGAAATAAAAAATATTTAAGTCAGTGTTCAAAGCAATAGGACTTAAATAATTTTTAATAGGGTTTTGAAGAAATGTTGTTATTTCTACTGGATATTTTAAATTTTATTTCAAACTGGTAAAATATCTTGTATTTCCAGGGTTCACGTTTAAATATATATATATATATATATATAATAAAGATGATCTATTAAGCATAGTAGAAGCCAAGCAACAGACACAAGATCACTGAAACACCAATGACCAATAAGATAAAAAAAAAAATCAGTGGATGAAATACACTAATGTAAAGAAACCAGATCTATTAGTTAACAGTCTGCAAAACAAACGAATCAATAAAGTAAAACAACAAATCTTAACTTAAAACCATAAACTTATCAAAATTAATGAAAAAACAACCCAAGAAACACAAGATAGGAAGAAGGAGGCAGGCGGCAAGACTTGTGACTTGCCTGTGGGGTTACACTAGTTTTACGCCGGCAACACTCCCCCAGCCTAAAAAAAGGTAAAAGAAACAACAATATTTAATAATTAGAAAGGCTCAATTGGTTACAAAACTGTATTATGGACCCCTCTCTTTATTCCTTATCCATACTTCACTTGAATTTAAGAGGTAGAATACATTTTTAATAGTGTAATGAGATATGAATTTAAATGAAGGATATTCATATCAAATATCAAGTTACTAGCTCAACAGCATACCTCCTCTTTTTACTCCCATTTCAACCTCCTCGAGGGAAGGTAGTAACTTTTTAATAATATAATGAATACGAATTTGAATGAAGAATTTTCATACCAAATATCAAGTTTTAGCTCAAGTATTTCAAAAATTATACAGTATATCTCTACTTTTCCCCCTTCCCTTTGGAGCAAATGAGCGAATTTTCTTCTGAATTGCATCAAAGGGTGTAGAATTGTTAATGGACAAACAATCTTTCACATTTATATATTAGTAACTGAAGTAACTTTACTCTACAAACAATATCAAACTGACTTGATACATTTCAGTTATTACTTTCCGAATAATAAAGGAAATATTATAATCATAAAAAAATTCGACTATGAGATTTTAGTGAATCTGTATGCTTTGAGGTTTCCTGAATTCATTTTTATTATTCTTTTGGTGATGTGTGTATGAAGGTGTCATGTGTGAGTGAACAGAATTTCTAAACATTCGATTCAGCTCAAAGTTGGTAGGTATGTCATAGGTCCCTTTCACACAATCTATATAGGTTTTGATAAGTGTAGGATTTGTAGCCTTTTTACAGGAACACAAAGAAAAATTCTTTATCACTGTGGTCTATGGAGTCAAATTATTTTAAGTGTGATAGCGTTTCAATTCCTTATCCGATTGAGCTAAAACTTACTAAGCATGTTATGTCATCATTGCAAGACCTGTATAAACTTTTTTCAGTATACGATTTATAGTTTTTTTTTGAGGGATAAGAAATAGATTTCTAAAATATTGCAGCCTATGAACTAAAATTAATTACCTTTCATTTTAATAATGTTAAACTGTTTAAAACATTAAAAAAAAGAAAGAAAATGATATGTGTTATATTGCCTTTGTTAATGTATGATCATCATGGGAAATAGTGTGCATATTACTTGAAGTTTTTTTTTTTTTTTTTTTTTTTTAAATGGAAGTGTAGAATAATTTACATTATATATCATATCATTATTGGGACTGTTATATAACGTTCATTAAATTATTTGAAAGAGACTAAAACTGATCTATGTTATAGATTTTTGCTACAGAATTATTGCAATTAGAAATTGCTTGCTTAAATTTTATACACACTTACAGTAACACACAAAAGAATTCTATTACATTACTGTTCACTGTACAAATATTCAAACTTGAGGAAAAATATGCAAATACCTTATTGCAATTTTCACTTGTAATTTTTATTGAATTTTTTGAAGGTTCAAATATGCCTGATAACTACTAAATGTTCATAAAATTGAGTATGGAGCCACTATAATTTTTCATTCATTTATTTATTTTTAAATACTGTGTACTATTGAAAGACTGTTGAAAGATACTTACATCTTTACTTTTTTTCCTCCATAAAGATTTGTCTTTTGGATGTGTTGTTCCTACTTTCTTTCGAATGATAGGAATTTGTTCCCCAGGACTGAGAGGCATCTCCGGTGGAAGTGCACCTGTGAGTTCCTGCATTGGCATTGAATGTTTAGTTTGCAGTCAGGAAACAACACAACTTACTTAACACGAACAAACATAAAAATAAATTTCAAAATATTACGGCTGTACATCAGTCAGATAGCTCCCTTTCTTCCTTCCCATGTTATCCAATGGGATTTTCGTTGCTTCGTTTTATAAAAATATCTCATTCAAAAATGAACTGTTTTGAATTAGGTTTTTTGAATATTACTCTTTGAACAGGTCGTCTTTTAGCTTAGTGAGCAACTTTTCGAAAAAATAAATTTAAATATTTCACTTAGAGATCCAAACTTAGAGTCCATAATTTACTTATTGAAATAAAATATTTAAATTAATATTTTCGAAAAATTGCTCACTAAGCTAAAAGGCGACCTGCTCAAAGAGTAATATTCAAAAAACATAATTTAAAAAACTTCATTTTTGAATTAGATATTTTTATAAAACGAAGCAACGAAAATCCCATTGAATAACATGGACCAGGAGAAAGGGAGCTATCTGACTGATGTACAGCCTTAAAGGAACTATAGTCTGCATTTAATATTTCTATAATTAAAAATTAAAATAAAGTATTTTGCGTAACCAGTATTAGATGTTTTATCCAATTTTATTCTTTTTATATATAAGAAAATAATAACCTTTCAATATTAAAATGTGAATTACAAAATTTCTGTTATTAAATTATTTATCTGAATAAATCTTTAAAATTGCAGAGGAAATGAAGTAACACAATAAGCTGACATAAATTTTTGCCACTTAAAAGTTACTGATCTTGGAATAAATAAACTAAAATACTAACAAGAAAATTTTAAAGGGAAAAAAATTCAATAACAAAGAATAATCTTTTTTATAATAAGACTGACCTGTAAAAAATGAGATTTATCTGCCTTGTATTGGCTCAGCGGTGAAACTTTTAAAAGGGCTACCCCTGAATTCAGGGTTTTTTAAAATTTTGCTATCTCTGAATTTCATATTAAATTACTTTGTATTTATAGAAATTTCTCATTTTAAATGTTTAATTTGCCTTATAATATACTAAGAACTCTCAAACTATCACTTATTAAAGGTAGCCATGTGATATATCAAATCATTAATAAGTCTACCCCATCTGCATGCAAGTAGCAGTTTTCAGAGTTTTTTGCATGTTAAGTAGTTTCACCCCTGTTGGCTGTAATATTAATTCTAAAATTATATGACTTTAGATAAAAATTTATTAAGTTTTTAAATAAATTAATAACAATGGAATTGTGTGTATGTGTGGCTTTAATGAAAAGGTAATGACCAAAAATGTAGTCTCAGTCCCATTCTAATGCTATAGACACAATTTTCAATTATGCAGTATTAACACTTTGGAAATTTTCAAGCAGAATGTAGCTCTTTTCCTTTTTTAGAAATTCACTTCCAGCTATTTTATCAAATTGTAAATTTACCTTTTAAGAAACAAATAAGTACAATTGTATTAAGAAGGTTTAAATTCAAAGTTAATGACAAAACCTACAAAGATTATGCATCTGATTTATTTTATTTATGTATTTGTTTTTGACTGTTTACTAGCGTATCAATTAAACATAATTGTAAAATGCCTCGTAAATATTATGGTTGATATAGTTGCTTATAATAATATTTTTTTACTTGCAAAAAATCTCACTTTCGGGTCGTTTTTTGGGGTCTTTTAAATCTTGGGGAATTTCTGCATTGCAGACCTTATGGGCCCTTTATTGACCCATATAGTAATTTTTAGTAAAGAAAAGAGATTTCATAAAATATTAGAAGGCCAGGAATTTAACTTAGGTCCTTGACATAATTCATAAAAGCTTTAACCACTGAGCTAATATGTTTCATCAGTTTAATTCACTCAATAAAGTATTTGTAAAACTTATTATTTTGTATCAGTTATGTGTTTTAGTTAAATTTATAAGGATGTATATTCGTGTAATATACTAATTAGTATTATTATTTTAGACAAAGCTATCTCTCAGTTAGCTTTATTATAAGATTAAAAAAAAACTTACTCCTTCTCGGAGGCATAATCTTTTTAATTCTTCACACTTTTTGTGAAGTGCCTCTTCCAAGGCTTCTCTTTTAGCCTTGAGTGCTACAAACATTTCGACAGTGTCTGCAGTTTCATCACATGAGTCACCTAAATTATTTAAAAAAAAAAAAGATTCTAATTATTTAATTGAAACTCAATAATCATAAAAAAGAGAAGAAATCGAAAAAATAATAAACAGTACCTTTTGAAAATCTTAATCTTTACAAAGAGTTCCTACACTAAGGCAGTCTTTGGATAATAATTAGCTACCAACAAATAGGTATGGAACTTGTGGGGGGATTAAAGTTTTTTTCAATAATTTTTAACCATTAAATGCCTCATCATTTTTAAATCAATTTAAAAATGTTTTACTACTTTCCTCTGTTAAATAAATCACGGGAAAAATATTTTTAAAAAATCATACTTTATTTTAACTATGGTTTACAGCTAAAAATCAATTTGTAGACAATTGGCAGACATGAAATTTTAGAGTTTCAATATCATTCTAATGATACTTTAGAAGACAAAATTGGGTATGTCGCCGAAAGGCAACACTCGGCATTTAAAGGTTGATATATTGTATATATATATATATTTATTTATTTATTTATTTATTTATTCTTTTCACCCTTACAATGGCAAAGAAGTTTTTAGGACAAATTTCCAAAATTGAGTATTTGCTATTTTGCATGTTTGGAAGTCTTTAATCTGTATATCAGGTTTTTAGCAGCTAGTCTGTATGTCTATGTGAGTAGTCTGTAACTAGCCAAATTCAAAAACAAATGTAAGTAGAAAGCCCAAACTTGGTGTTCTATTATTCTATCATATGGAGATGTTACTTGAAATTTTTTATTGAAATTGAAGATATGGTTTGTATACAGAGATATATGAAAGCATTCAAATACATTACATCTGTGGGCAAAATTTCTTGCAGGTACAGTTTAATATCTTTAAATTGCACTAAACAAAATGAAGTGAACATTCATTTTTTTATATGCATAAAAGTATGTTTAGTATAGAATAAGTTAAGAAAATCACTCATCATTAGTTCACAGGGTTACACTAAAGAATTTGGATATACTAGAATTATAATTGAAAATCGCTGAAAATGTACTTCAAATTGTGTTAAGTGTTTTTCATTCTGTGCTAAATTTAAGTAAAATATGTGGCGAGTATATAGTTTAAAAAAAATATACAGATTATATGATGTTGCCACTTGAAAAGTTTAACCAAGATTAACAAGTTTCAAGAGTGGTATGGGTAAAATTTGTCTGAATATACTGGAATAAGCTTTTAAATTTAATAATAGCATTTTTATTTTTATTTTATTCATTAATATTTTTTTTAATAAATGTACGTATTCTGTCCATCTTACATCTTAATCTGTAACCTGCCTGTATAGTATTCAAATGCAGGGTAAAAGAAAGTGCATAAGTGTCACATCAGATTATTTACATAGACATTTTTTTTTTTTTTTTTTTTTTAATATTTCATAACTTATAAAAGTCAAAGAAAACAATGTACTTTTTTTGGCAGTAAATAATTGTTTTTTCTTGAAATTTGCTTGTTTGTACTCCTTATTATTTTTTTTAAAGTGAGAGAAATAGTTCAAAATGACAGTCAGTATAAAAGAGAAATTGTTTTATAATATTTTTATTTCTCTTCAATTATTATTATGCATTATGTATATCAATAAATCAAATCCTTACATTGCCTTAATATTGTGCTTTCAAGGAATGAACACTGATAAAGTTGCATGATGAACTATCTTAAAGATAATCTGTTATCAGCAAATACATAAAAATATTATAAAGCATGCTAAGTATTTTTAAAATAAATGAATTTTAATTTATCTTCCAATTTCTGAAACAAACTGGCATTTATCTTATTGATTAATGAAATCTGAATTTACAAGTCTTTAATGTTGTGATAGTAGTATTATGTGTTTAACAAGTTGAGCTTCACGTGAATTCTTAAGCACACCCCTGTCAGGCCATGTGTGCTGCTTAGAAGTGCTGTTATTGCAGTATAGCAATGCAGAGCAGTATAGCAGTGTGCTTTTATGTTTACCATGTTTCAATAAAATCTATTAAAATGTCTTAATGATATAATCCTGTAATAAATAAAAATTAAGTAAATTTTAAATAAATTTTCAGTAATTAGTTAAAACAATATAAATTTTTTAGTTTTATATAATATTTTACACTGTCAGCCACCGGTGGTTGATGCGGCCTAAACAGAAAGTTCAGTGTCAGCCACCGATGGCTGACAGGGCCCTCAATGTGTTAATATCAACTCATTACTTAAGAGACAAATGCTTATTTTTTTTAATTGAAAAATATGTGTATGATTGTTATTATTATGTTTCTAATAATTATTACTTACCAAAAATTTGACATTAGTTTCTTTTTAAAGCATCAACTATTGGCTCAAAAATAAATTAAAATTTAAGTGGTGTTTACAGAAAATCTGATATAAATTATTTGCCTGTTTGCTTTGGTCATATTACACTGTTTAAAGAGAACAAAATTACTTAATATTACAAGGGGACTTGGTGTTGGATTATTAACACCAAGTATAAACTACAATGTCTAGAATGCCATACAGGAAATATTGGGAAGCAGACAGCTGTTTTGGTAGCATTTAGCATACCGTCTGCAGTGCATAAAGAAATGAGAGAGAAGTGCTCTTATAATATAGAAAAGGGATCGAATTCTGATCAACTAGTAGAATTACACAGAATGTGAGGGATGGGTCAGTTTTAAATTTGATTCAGCTAAAATAATTTGCAGGCCAAAATCCACTCATGAGTTCGATTTCTTTGAAGCTTTTTATATCTATAAAAATCTTGTTAATTGTAATTTCGTTGTACCCCATTCGTCTAATTGTTGGAAATTTTACATCCAGTCCACATTTTCTTAACTTCTACATTTTTCACAACTTGTGTGTTTCTAAAATTCCTATTGGCCCATCCCTCACATTCCGTTGACCAGAATTCAATCCTTTTCCTATATATAAAAGCATTTCTTTATGCACTGAACATGGTACGCTAAATGCTACCGAAACAGCTGTCTGCTTTCCAATTTTTTCTGTTTGGTGTTCTACACATTGTAGTTTTTACTTGGTTTTAACAAAATTACTTCTTATGAAAATCTCCTTAATGAAGAAAGAACTAAAGATCTCAATATATTGGGAAAGCTTACAAGTCTATCAGCCATCTTATTTTTATAATAAATTACATGAATTACTGTTATATGAACTTTAGCCATAGAATTTTTAACAAACAAGTTAAATAATTAAATCCAATTGTTCAGGTAAATGTAAAAGCTTATGAAATTGTTTATAATAACTTTAGTTTTACAAGAATTCACAAGAAATATTTGAAAAAAACATTACAAATTAGAAATACTGACTGTCTATTTTAAGCGCAGGAAGGCTGAGAGAACTGACACTTCTACCAAGAGAAGAGGTTTCAGTGGAATAGGAACCATGAGAAAGCTCATCAGCAATATCACTAAAGTTTCGAGACAGGGACAGATTGCACTGTAGAATGCAGGAAAGAAAAAAATATATATATTATTTTAAAAGTTTTTATTACAAATGATAAAAAACTTATTCATAAATTAATAAATGTTATTTCTTAAAAAAAAAAAAAAAAAAAAAAAGTTATAATTGCTATCTTCTTTTTAACGTTTGTATATAACAATAAAAAGAAAAAAAATCTTTTTAAATTATATTCAGTTTTTTAAATAAATGAGTACTAAAAATGTTCTGTTATTTGCAATTGAGACAAAAGATATATATATATATATTTAAATATTTTAATTTACAGGGTTTAATCCAGGTTTTTTAAAATGGCACCCCATTTGTGAATTTATACAATAAAGAGTAAAGACTTAGCAACCCTATGGCAGCCTTTCTTAGAACAACAAGATAAAGCTCGGTGGCTTTCATTAACTAACGAGACCTGATGATGTGCTAGTAAATAAGCACGAAACATGTTGTCTAACTGTTTTTTAACCTTTTAAAATTCTTTTAAATATTTTTAACGTGCCTTTTACAGCGGATTTTATTCTTTTAAATAGTTATTTCGCACGTGGTTTTTAATTATTTAGTTTATACAATAATTTGTGAAAAAATCAAGTAAGTTTGTGAAAATTAATAATGCTTTTGAACAATTAACCGAAATGTGCAAAGCAGTTTATTTAATTTTAAAATACATTTTAAAAATGAAATGGAACAGTTATAAAATAAATACAGTACACTCCCAAAAATCCACACAGCTTGGGACCAGAGACTGTGTGGATTTTAGAATTTTGCAGATTTTAGGTATTTTTTTGTCTGCACTTTTAAATTAGAATTTCAATGCTAAAATTCATTAAAAATGGATTGTGAATACATATAAGTAAGCATATAAGATGTATGAAATTAAAAGTTTTATTATAGTTTAGAAATACAAGTAAAAACAAATGATTTTTTTTTTTTTTTTTCAGTATATGGAATCCTTTTTTGTTCCAGCACAAATACTATTGGTTTAGATACTCATCTCCAAGACCTGGACTTTGCTTAAAATTAACTTTCTTTATCTTATTAGATCCAGTTTCTAAAATATCACTTTAAAATAAGTTCTATCTTGATTTTTTTCCCCCTTGAATTCATTGTTTACATGATGTGCGGATTTCTGGGAGTCTACTGTATATACTTGGTGAGAGGTATTTTTTATGTGTAAGGTGAGAAGGTGTTTACTACTTAGGTATTTACCATTGTCTACAATAAATATCCAAATTGAGGGTATTTATGCCTCTATACTGAAAGTTGATTTTGTGAAGGTGCTTCTTTGCCAAAAGTAGGCTTTGTGAAAGTGCCTCATTGCGGCACTAAATGTTTTCTGGATTAATTTCTGATTTAATACTGGAAATTTTAAGCATGCAAGGATGGAAAATTATTCTGTTAGAAAGATTAGATTTATGTTTTAATTAATATTTCAATCATTTGAAATAATGAAACTTTCTGAAATGAAAATATTATTCATAAGCATAACTGATTAATTATTTGACTATGTTGTTAATTGATTTATGCGATAATAATAATATACAATAAGAAAATAACCTTAATCTGAAAATACATATGTACAGTACATTTAAAATTGTAAAGTGCATACTTTGTTTTGCTTTCTGTCTAGATAAAATTGATGCTGTGCTATGGCCATGGACCATATACATTTTGTAAGAGAAGGACTACTTGCAAACCAGACATAAACACTAATATTCCCAGGACCAAATGTCTTTCTTGAAGCAGTTACCCTGTAAAGAATTAAAAAATTATGCATTACACACAAAATGTCTCAAAATTAATTTTTCTCATTCAGCTATTTTATTTTTTAAAATATTACCTTTTAGTGTCATAAACTTCTATAGAGAATTTTCTATCCCGAAAGTAAAGATTCTCTAATTGCTTCCAGAGAAACAACTGTAAGAGAGAAAAAAAAAAGAAAATCTAAATTTCTGTGTGAGTGCTTTTGACAAATATTTTGTTATTAAAGTGAAATCAGAAAAATTATTTCATAAAATAACTCTTAAAACTTTTATATTAATAAAACTTGCGAAATAAAATCAATTACATCTAAATCTGACCCTTTTCATCCCTCAAGTTGATTTTGTTAGCTAAAAGTAAGATTCGCTTATATTGGTGTAGGGGTTAAGGCCTATTGACTGCACATAAATCCTGGGCCTTGGTTTGAATCCACACTATGGGGATATTTTAAAGGGTTCTAGCTTCTATTTATGCTGGTTTTGGAGAAAACTATAAAAACTCCAAACAGGTAAATTGACGAGCGTGGTCTGGGAGATTTTCAATAAGTTTTTTTTTTTTTTTTTTTTTTATTGCAATTAAAAAAAGAAGAGAATTCAATGGTGTAGCACTCTGGTTATTATAGGAGTAATCTGACTGTAGTAATCTGGTGTTGCACTCTCACTACTTTATCTTGCCATGCATTTCTATAGAAACAGACAACTACACTTTAAAATTTGGAAGATAAGAGGTACTGGATTTACACACACATTTTCAGAGTATACTTTAAAAATAGTTGAAAATTGTTCCAGAAACAGTTTTATTTGGCAAACATTACTGTGTATAAATAAGATTTGTGTGTGTGTGGAGGGGCTATAACTTCCTCATCCTCACATTTAAATAGTGTAGTTACATTCATAAAGCATTTAAAGCTATCACTAAATAATAATAAATCAAATATTTAAATTTTAGAGCAATTTAAAGATTTTAAAAAGTACCAGCAAGTAATTTCGCCCATAAACATAATATACTTTAATTCTTTTGGATGTCCTTATATATGAATCATTTGTCCAATTTCAATAAAAAGTTTTCAAGAAATATTCCTGTATGATACAAATTTAGAATATCGAATTTGAACGCCTTGCTAATATGTATTTTAAAGTATTACTAATAAAATGTGTAAAGACCAACTGTTAAAAAACTAGATTTTTGGTCTCAGGGGACAACAAAACGTGTAATTCTAGCAAAAACTCAGCTTAAAAAATTTGACTCAAAAACTATATTTTGTCTATCATGTATGGATACGAGAAAGCATAATAAAGAAAGATATATATGCTTGTGAATTTAGCAATTTTTAGATGTAAAACTAGAAATATTTTTTTTAAAATGATACTCATCAAGTTTTAGAACACAATTATTTGCGTGAAAATTCTGAAAAAACTGGGAAAGTTGATAGACAGATATATGTGTTTACCTTCCTGGGCACTTTGCGATCTGTTTGGTCGTACTGACAGATTCCCTTATAGCTGATCCCTAACCACCATGGAATGCCAGCCTTGTCCTGCAAAAAATTGAATGGATTACTAAAGAAAGAAAATACATTTTGAGGAAATAAAATGTACAGTTTTTAAAAATATTAAACAAGGCATATTTTAGCACAATATCTAATGTGTAAATATCATCTTCATTATAGTTATTTATTTCATTTTTATTTATTTATTTATTGTTAATGCATGTGTATTATATTTTTTGCATTTTCAACAAATGTGAATATTTTGAAAGAAAAAATTCAGAGTCAAAAATATTTTTTTGCTATTTTTTTTAATCTTTCATCTTCTGCTATTATAATACACAATTTTTTTAAGTGGAGAGAAAAAATATAAGCATCACTTTACTATATTTATTTCAACTGCAGGGCACTAACTGGTGTCTATCAAAAATTGTTATTAAATGTATGATAATAAATAAAATGTTTTATCAAGCATGGTCAGTCTCAAATATAAATAAAACCAACTAATAAATAGTCAATTTTTAAAGAAAGTTTTACTTAAGTTTTTGGCGTATTTGTCCTTTTTCGAGCATCCTGAACTCAATTTGACATGTTACAGAAAATGTATATTTGTATATATATATATTTAACTGAAACTTTGTGATTTCTATATTTCATGATTTAAAATTCAGATTTTAGTGATATTGCCCAACTGGTGATTCAAGAACTAACATTTTTTCTGTTTTTTATCATGTGCATTATCTTAAAATCACTTGAATAAAAGTGCACCAAAGTTAATTTATAATAAATTTATTGTGATAAATTAAACTGATTTGAAAACATGTGATGTGGCAATGGAGCATTGTTCACAATTAGCTTGTTAGTAATATCTTTTAACTGAATTATAAAATTAAACTTTAGTTATTAATACACACATATGTACACACACACACACACACACATATATATATATATATATATATATATCCCTAGTAACACACTTGTCCACAGAACATCCTGAGGAGGTCCATAGGATTTTCCTTTTATCCACAGGACATCCCGAGGATGCTTTTCGGAGAAGATGTGTTGCTAGAGTATGCTTAATCAAATAATAAAAAAAAAATTAATGTACATTATCAAAATACAATTTGTTAACATTAAAACGATGGTGGATATTATAAATATAGATAAATATTTTCTTTAAATACCAGACCTAGAGTTATGAAAATTTACTAATATATATATCAAAAAATCAAAATGTATAAATGTTAAAATACATTAAAATTTCGCGAAAATTATTTAAATAATTTTTTTTAAAAATTTCAATATTTCAATATTTTTGAAAAAATTTAAAAAGGTTTCATGCTAACGAATTTTTATTTTCTCTCAAATTTTAATTTTCATAGTTTGTAAATGTATCCTAAACATATTTGTGTATTAGCTTGTGGATTGATAGATAAATTATTTTTTAAAAACTATTTTTATACTTAAATGCTAAAATTCCATGCATTGTTGTTGTGTGCCACTCGGAAATTCCGAGCCCCGGTAGTGGAACTACCGGACTTATTTTAAGGCAAGAGGGTTGCGTCTTCCGTTATTAGGAACGCCTCATAGGGAGGAAGTACGACTTCAAGTTCCATAAGCTGGTGAAAGATGGCAGCACCAGCCAAACTCGAATTTTGATCCGGATCAGAGCGAGTTTTGACTCATGTTCCGGTACCCCCAGAGGTATAATTTTTTATGGGAACTTGGAGGACTTTGCGACCACGACGGAATTTAACGTGCACCAGTCGCCATTAGCGTACACGACGGTCTTCGGCCGGCTCGAGGACCGAACCCGCAATCTTTCGATCACGAACTCGCTGCTCTTACCAACCAGGCTACCGCGGCCAGTATTCCATGCATTTAACATTCAATATAAAAATGTTTTTTTTTTTTTTTTTAAATTAACTTTATAGTCAATCCACAAAGTACCCAGTTATAATTAAAATATACTGTTACACTACAATAATACGAAAAAACTAGTTAATATGCGGCATTAAAAATAATAATAATAAAAAAAAAAAAAAAATTAAGTTAAAATATTGATTTTTTTTCTCTTTTAATTAAAAAAGTTTTAAAGAAATTTTAATATACTTAATATTGATATATTTCAATACATATGTATGCAAATGCAAACTCTTGTAACTCAAAGATAGTAATTTAAGAAATCTATTTTCATCATCTACCATTGCCATTAAAGTACAAATAAACTAATAAACTAATAAAAATATGATATTTTAATTGCTATTAAAGTAATCAGTAATAATTTAGTTTTAAAGGCACAATGTGAAAAATAGGTGGTGGTGTTGGGTTTATTTTGTGATCATTTTGATACACAGGTGCCAAGACAGAGATTACTATTTTTAAATAGTGGTACGAAATTTATTTTTCTTTGGTAGTAACTTGGTCCCTTTGTTAATACAAACGGTTCAGTTTGTCATAAGAAGATGAATTTTAGTATTCGGGGAAAGTAAAATGAATAGTAATTATAATATTTTTCAACAAAATTAAATAACATTTTAATATACTTGCCTTTACTTCATAGTAATGGACACCATATGTTGGCAGTGATTCAGCTATCCGCATGTAGCTGAAAAGAAAAAATAAAACACACTGAATATGCACATTTGAATAATTATTTTGGAAATAAATGGTCTTTCATACTTTTTTTTTAATAAAAATTATACATAACTAAAATGTTTAAAAGGTGTATAGACAAGATAAATTGATATGCATACTTTACAATAGCTGCTCCTCTTGTCAGTCCGATGAAAGTTTTGTACTGCTCCACAACACGATCTTCACTAGAGGATAAGAATGGAAAGATCAATCTTTCAAAGATTCATTGATATGAAAAACCATGCATTGTGAAATAGAAACACTATACAAAAACTTTTATCATCTTGATTCGTTTTTATTGTACAATTAACAAGTTTCAATGTTTTCTTGATCGGATATTTAAGGGTAAAAACATGGTTGAAGCAAGACTGTAGCCAGAACAAAATTTCGGAGGGGTTCAAACTTTTGTACATAATCTAGAACAGTCAGTGATTCTCAACCCTTTTTTTGTCGCGGCATACTTTTAACGATTTCAAAATTTGGCGGCACGCATTTCACTTGGGGCAAATATTTCACTTTATGAAAGGTCACAGTTATCGAAGATAAAAACAGTTTAAAATATGGTATTTAACTGCAAAAACAACAGTTTTCTTTTACAGTGTACTTTTCTTTAATTTAAACAAACTTTACTCGTAATAATAATAATTAAAAAAAAAAAAAAAAAAAAAAACATAATTTTTACTATATATATTTCTAAAATTTGACGGCACATTTTAAGAATTTGGCGACACACAAAAGTGCCGCGCCACAGTGGTTGAGAATCACTGATCTAGAATGATAAAAGGGAAGTATAACTCTAAAATTTTCAACAAATTTTAAATTTTCTCAGGAAAGGGAGGTTCAAACCCCCAATCCCTCCTTGGCTACGGCCTTAGGTTGAAGGAGTCGTTTGCACGGGCAGCAGAGCTATAGGGCAAAGGGGGTCTGCCCTGTCTAACTTTGAAGTCCACGGGCAACACCTCCTAAGATTCTAGGAGAAAATAAATGTGTCACAGTTTTTCCAAGTTATATTTTGTGTATATATCATATGTTCTTTCAATGTTTCAAATGATGATAAAGTGTTTATTCAACAAAAATATTTGTTGTTTTGTGCTTTTATTGATCAGTTCACTAGTAATAAATGTACAGAGCGAGACAAAAGTCTAACCAACCATAGCCCCTATATTTTAAAAATGTGTTGAAATGTCTGAAAACTGAAAATCAATCAATGTGATGTTGACCTCGTTTGATTAAAAAAATAGGAGGTTGACAATAATTTTATTAAAACAGTATTTTATTAAATACAGTAGTATATTACATATTGTCTGAATTCATGCTATAATCAATGAATTAAAAAAATTAATTAATAAAAAAGTATTTAAAAGACTATGCATTTTTATCAACATATTCATTTGAATGAAATATCAAAGTAATTATGCAAAATTTGTTCACATAAAAGTTTTGCAAAATCAAGCAATGAAATTTCACTTACCAAACCGTTAGCGATGGATGTTCAACAAGTGTGCTAGTAGGTAATACTGGCAGTTTTTTCAAATGCTGCTTTGCTAAATCAGTACTAAAAATGGGAAAACAGAATCATGTATTAAAATGCAATATGTGTAAAAACAATCGTTGAATTAAATTAAAAGATTATCCCAAAAAACAATTTCTTATTAAAATGTTTTATAATAAATTCTGAAAGTAATGAATAATATCTCTTCATATGTTCTATAATAGATTCTAAACATAGTTTTAAAAAAATCTTAAAATACACTATAAGAAATTCTGAAAGTAGTATTTTATTTTTTAGAAAAAGGTGCATTTTACCGTATGTTTATGATTAATGAAATCTTATAAAAAAACACAATAAATTGCAATAAAACACAACAAATTTTTCAGGTCAAAATAATTACGTAAAATATGTGCTTACATACTGAGCTTGTGCCGATATTTTTCGCCTGATGAAGAGTTCGGCTTAATTGTGTATATTTGCTGTTTTGTGTGTATTTGCTGTTTTTGGGTGTTCCTTCCAAAGTTATATTCACTATCATTCATTTCCAGTATTTCAGTCTATTTTTCTGCAATTACATTATTGATAACTGTTTTGAAATCTAAGCTAACTTCTTTCTATTATAGTTGCTTTATAGTTTTCATTCGCAAGTATATAAAATTTGCAGTTATTCAAATGCCGCGTCATGCATAAGGCAGATTTTATAATCTCTCTTCCTCTCCCTCTGACTTCCAGCATATTCCCTGGCCCCACAAAGCCCGTATCTTTATCCAATAGAAAATATTTGGGACATGTTGTAAAAAAGATCCAACAGCAATTCCCTCTTCCATCCAATTTACAAGATCTTAAAGTCTGTCTAGCCAATGTGTGGTATTTTCTGGACGTAAATGCACTCCAAAAGCTTGTTGAATCGATGCCCTGATAAATATAGGCTGCTGTCCGTGCAAAAAATCCTGTAAATTGGATGGAAGTGTTTTCTGTCGGATGCGCCTTTCCAACATGCTCCAAATATTTTCTATTTGATTAAGATCCGGCCTTTGCGGCGGCCTAAGAAGCTGTTGGAAGTCAGCTTTGTGTTTATTTATCCAATATCGAACGATTCTAGCACGACACGATGTATAGTTGCATTATCGTCCATGAAATATCAGTCACCTTCGGAGTAAATATGTAACATTGCAGGATGCATTTGATCTGACAATATATCCAGGGATTGCATGGCTTTTTGTTTACCTTAAAATAATACCAGGGGAACACTTCCCCACACTAGCAGAACATTCCCCACACTATGATAACGGGTTTTGCATACGTTCGCCGCTAGCGAATATTTCTGGAAACTGTCGCAGCTTTTTAATTCTAAAACCAGGAAAAATCTTCGAAGTCTTTGACGCAAAAGATAAAAACTGAATACCAGACAGCTGTTTTGGTAGCATCATTTAGCGTACCGTCTTTGAAGTTCAAGAAGTTGAAGATTTTTCGTGGTTTTAGCTATACGGCGCCAAGTTTCTTTTTAATATTAGGTTTCGAATTCATTCGCCAGATGTAAAGTGCTTTAAGGAAAATAAATAAAATAAGCTCTATATAATGCGAAAGGCTTAAAAAGGTCGATACCCTATGAAATCAGTATTGCCAGATTTTGCTACTTTTTTATTCAATAGTCACCAATAATTTTAATAACCAATATTCCATATACATATTAGACGATTAATCTTCGAAGTGATTAAGCAGTCGTTACATTTAAAATTTAGTGGTGGATATTAAATAAAAATGTCGCGAAATCTGACAACACTGTTTGAAATACCCGATGCATTAAGAAGTTAATAATTATTCTAATTTCAAAGGGTTACATTTTAAAATCGATATAACTCTACCTGGAATAATCTCCATGTGTAGCTTGGAGGACTAGAGCTGCTAGTTGAAAAGCTTTATCACTAGTAACTTCAATCACACCCTACAAAAGAGTACAGAAGCACAAATTTAGTTATCAGCATGATACATTCGAAGAAAGTTTTACCAGATACAAAAAATACTAACATTACATCAAAACTCGGCGAAATCTAGAAAAATATCTAAGTAAAACGCCAAAGTATCCGCAATTCTACATATCGTCTGTATCAACTTTTAATACATAAGACATAAATAGTAAACTTTACTATTTTTCTTTGAGCCACAGCCCTATAATCATCATTATCTCCTCTCCCGCCCCACTCGACAATTTTGTGTCGTTTCTAGTTTTATAGATCATATAAAAAAATAAAACCATCTATTTTTTTTTTTTTTTTTTTTTTTTTTAAGTGCAATTAATAATACAAAATATGCTTCAATAAAGGTATTTTCTTCAGTAGACATTTTGAAAGTTATAAAAGAAATTAGTTCTAATTTCATAAGCTCATAGTATGTTGCATGAAAGTTAAATATGGTCAAATTTACTTTTAGTATTTTTTAACTAAATAAATATTTAGATAAAAAGATTTAAAAAAAAAAAAAAAATTCAGGAAAAGAAAAAAAAAAGTAGGGAAAAAAAAATCGATTTTTGATTTCCTATTCAATGATTTCTGTCCTGTACGGGAATTTCCGCCAAGTTGTCAAAATGAGACACCCCCCCCCCCCCCTCCATTCACTATGCATTCACCAGAGAGTATATTAATTCTCGATGCACTTCCATTTTATACTTCATGTCTCAGTAAACGTCTTAAAAGTAAATTTAAGATATAAATGTTCGAATATTTTCTTATTCCATAAGCGTTTTCAAAAAGATCAAAGCAAAAATTTTGTAAGTTATTTCAACTGTACGTAATATTTTATATGGAATATTTGGCCAAAAACAAAATATACTTCATTTTTTGAAGAATTACACTAGAAAATCGTAATTCTCGTAGAGATTTAAAAGAAAAAAAGTAGATTTTATCATAATTCCAGAGGGCACAAAATTAAACTTTATTAATTAATTTTTTGACCAGTTTGATGCTGAATACTCCATATTTATTCTTTTATATCTACAGTTCCATATACATTTTGCATCAAATAACTTTTGTAGAAAATTAACAATTGTAAAAGAAAGGTAATTTTATGCGAGTGCCAAAATATACCAGTTGAACAATATTTAAGTTATTCATTTTTAATATATTTTTATTTCTTCTTTTTTTATTAGCTTCTTGCTGAATATTTGATGTATTATATCAATATATAATTATATTATAATTAATATTATATATAATACATAATTATATTATGATTGTTAAATATTAAATAATGTCTTTAATGCATTATATCTGGTATTATACACATACTTTGCATCAACTTTCAATACATATTCTGTATACATGAATATGAAACTTTATTATATAATAATTTATTAACTTTTTTTTTCACTCTGAAATTTGGCGTAGTCTTTAATTTTATAGATCACGGGATTTCTTTTTTCTTTGGCATGAAATTAGAATGAACAATTTATCTCATACAAAATATATAAGGTATTACAAAAGACACTCTGAGTGAGAAAGTTTCAATTAACTTTGAATTAAAAAAAAAATAAATAAATAAATAAATGGTCAAAATATGTCTGTAAGACAGGGCTATTGCTTATCAACACAAAATCTAGCAAACGCTGTATATTTTAGTTCAATCGAAAAAATTAGTTCAGATATTAAATAAAAACTTCATTTGAACGTTAAAATTATTGAAATAAATAAATAAAGCATTCATTTTTTTGTCCGCTATAAAAAGGAAATAAATTTACTTGCGCGTAAATTATAAATATATTTCTTTTTATGCCGCAATAAATGAATTGTGTACCATTTTTTTATTTTTTTCATATTTAAATTGCGGAACAAGACAATTATTGCATGTAATTACAAAAACTTTACATACTTAAAAATCGATTGTAAACTGTTAGATTGACAAGTGGTAAAATAATTAAATTAAGCAAAAATCTCATTTCTGTTTTTTTTTTCCCCGAATCGTAAAAAATTAGATTTAAAAAGAAAGAAATAAAATATTCAAATTAGCCATTTTTCTCCGATGCGTCTTCTGGTGTCATTTTCATTAACTAAAGCTTTTTTTTTTTTTTTCTAGAGACAATCATGAGTAAACAAACAATTCAGTCATAGAATAAACTATTCAATCATGGAGTAAACTATTTTTCACAAGTTCTTACAGTTAAGTAAATAAAAATAAGGAAAGGAATAAATTTAAATGGAATTCATTTGGTTCATTTTTGTTGTTGAGGATTTTAAAGTAGATTTTAATTTAGGAAGCGTGAAAGACTTCATCGAAGGGGCATTCCATATAAAATCAAGGAAGTGTGTTGCTCGACTATTTTTGTTTCTTTTGATACTTGTGTCTCTTATAGGCACATATGAGAACTTTTATTTTTTCTCTACTATTAACCTTGGATTTTATACAGGTCATCAAAAGTCGTTCTCCTGGTCAAAAAATGGAATTATTAGACCTTTATATTTTGGCATAAATATCTTTGAATTAAATTTATGAGTGCTAATTTTAAATATTAGTATCAACGTACAAAAGGTAACTGTGTCCCATGCTTAGTCATACTGCTGTAACTTAATAATTAAAATAATTACAACAGGTCAAAATTCAAGGTCAAATGTAAATTTTTTTAAAATTTTGATAGCAATAACTCTTCCATGGAAATAAATCACAAAATAAAATATCACAAAAATTAATCTCTGGAATCACACTAATGAGAAAATTCAATTGTAATTTTGTGAACCCTTTACAGTATATACAGGTCCCCGAAATGTCAGAAAAATGACATTTTAAGACCTCCATAAACCAAAAGGGAATGAAAAAAAAAAAAATCCTTTGCCAATTTATTAATCTATTAAAATATTATGTACACTGTGAGTATTGTTTTATAGTTTTGATTAAATATACATATATATGAAAATTATGATAAAATATTAAAAATTTTTGCTCTATTTTTATTTATCTATTTATTTTTTTAATATCATTATTTTATAAGTATTTATTTTTAAACTCAAAACTACAAAACAATATACACAGTATATATAATACTTTAATAAATTGGCAAAGAATTTTTTTTTTAATTTCATCCCCTTTTGGTTTATGGGGGTTTTAAAACATCATTTTTTGCTATTTTTCTGACATTCTGGGAACCTGTAAAATTTAAAAGGTTAAAAAACACACAATTACAGTTAAATTTTCTCCCTAGTGTGATTCAAAAGATTAATTTTTGTGATATTTTATTTTGTGGTTTATTTCCTTAGAAGAGTTATTCACTATCGAAATTAACAAAAATTTTACATTTGACCTTGAATTTTGAGTTGTAATTATTTTAGTTATTAAGTTACAGCAGTTTAACTAAGCGTGGGACACCTTTACCTTATGTACTTTATTACTAATATTTAAAAACAGCACTCATAAATTTAATTTAAAGAGATTTGTGCCAAAATATAACGGTCTAGTAATCCCAGGTTAATAGTCAAGGAAAAATAAAAGTTGTTTTGAACATCTCTCATATGTGCCTATAAGGGACACAAGTATCCATAGAAACAAAAATAATCGAGCAACACACTTCCTTGAATTTATATGGAATGACCCCGAAAGATTAAAAATGATGGACCTTGATTTACGAACTAACTCAAAATATTATACGACGAGATGCCGTACGACAATAGACGCAACCTTTCCCAATAACGGAGGGGATTTATAAATGAGTGTTTACAGTAAATCATAATGTGTAAGAATGCACACGCAAAAAAAATACAAACAAAATACACATACAAAAAAAAAAAAAAAAAAGTATAACAGATTTTTTTTTTTTTTTTTTTTTTTTTTTCTTTCTTCTTCTAACTTAGAAATTAAAAAATATAAAAGCATAAAGTTTGGACAAACATAATTCCCGAGCTATTAAAATATTTTTTTTTTCTTTTTTCAAAAGGTAGAGTATATTTCATGGAAGTTAAAAATAATTAAATTAAATTAGACCATATTTAAATACATAACTATCTAGATGAAAGATAAAAGGTATATTCTGTAAAATAAAGAGAAAATAGATCCTTTTTTGTTTTCTCTTTCAGTGATTTCCGTCCTTTTGTATCAGAATTTCCGCCAAGTTGTCAGATTGCCTGCCACACTGGATCCAAAAGACTGACAGGGTACTTTTTTTTTTTTTTTCTCTCTCCATTCACCAGAGAATATAACTATTTTCGATGCTCTGACATTTTCTACTTCTCATGTCTCAGTAAAGGTCTTATAAGTAAATTTAATGTATAAAAACAGCATTTTATTATTTTTTTTTATTCCATAAGCATTTCCAAAAAAGTTGCGCAGTTATTTCCTGAAGTGTACTCGTATATAATATAATTTTCTATAAAGAATATTTCCAAAAACAATAATAGTTCTTAATCTTTTAAAGAATTACGTTAGAAAAATAATTCGTCTAGTGAATTAAGGAAAAAAAAATAAAAATAAAAAATAAAAAACAGAAAAATGAATGTCAAAATACACAAGATCGACAAGCTTGAATTTTATTTATTCACATTTGATTAACTTGATGCTGAATATTCCATAACTGTTCTATTATATCTACAATTCCATATATCCTTTACATCGAGTAATTTTTGTAACAAAGTGTGTGTGTGTGTGTAGGGGGGGGGAGACGATACAAGATAAAATAATAAAAATAAATAAAAACCTAGTATGTCGTGGCCACTACATGACTTTCTTCTATATTTCCTTGTACCGATTCACTCGGTACAAATAATTTATTAAAATCTGAACAAGTTTGTGAGGCCTTGTAAACCAATTATTCAAGTTAACCATACCTTATTCCGACAGGAAAAATACTTTTGTGTATTTTAATAAAGTATATTAATTTCATTATATTGCCTGAATTATAAAAAATTAAAATAAGTTTTTAAAAAGTACCTCACACGGACCATAATGCATTAAAAAATTTTTGCGAGTCCCTGTACACAAACTAATTGTACTATTTATACTATATTCAATAAAAAAATATGCCACAGTGAACATGAATAACATATAGCAATTTCATGGCATTCTAAAACTATTTACGGAAATTAGAGCAAGGTCAGGCAAACAAACAGATGAAGGAATGTAAATCAAAATCAGTTTTAAACATTGTTGGAAAGTGTTAACACAACTGAAAATTACTTTCCAAATTGTAGTTTCCACTAATACCCACTAATGTATCTGAATATTTTTGTGGGCTCTTGTAAACCAAACATTAACACTAATCATACCATATTCTATATGAAACTTCTTTGAATGTATATGAATAAAATATGCTAATTTCATTATGTTTTGTGAAGTATGTACGTGCTAAAATGTGCCTTAGAGAAACCTCTCTCATAGAAAATAATGCATTGAAATTCTCTTGAGTTATATAAACCAATCGTGTTATTTACATAATTTTCAATAGAAAATCCCATAGTGAACTTAAATAACGTATCACTTTCAAAACCAGATGCATCGCACCATCATATTAACGTACCTCACTGTGTACATCACTGCAATAACGCTATGCGATATTTTTACACCTTCTATTCAATCAAATAGGTCTGTGAAACGTATATCCCTAATACAGAGATATTATTGCAAAGTCGCATACGTGCACCAGTGTAATATCTATGCGAATTCCTGTTTCAAGTCGCAAATACAAAACATTTCCACGTTTATGTAACATCCCTGCGATGTCTGTGGAATAATATGATATACCTGTGATATCATCAATATCACAATGCGATGCGTTTTCCATGTTCTAGAAATCAAACTGTGCTGCATGGGTAATACTTTATTTTCTGGAAAAATCAGAAATAAATTGGGAGAGCCGAGGCTATTCTATTTAAATGTATTCCATACACTCAAATCTTCTATGGATTATCGTGCTTTTAAACTAACTCCTTATAAAAGTTACCTAAAAATATTGGATGAAATTCGAAAGACATCATGGGGGAAAAAAAAAACACGGACTGTATATGTAGATTTTGCTACTATGAATTAATTCATTGTTTTGCGAATGATTTATAACAAAAGCATCTATATTCCCATCTCTTTTCCTGTCTGAATTAAACATGATATGCCAAAGCTCTTATAATCAGAAATTCACTGTATGAGTAAGTATTCTCTAAAATTTAAGCACTATAAAAAAAATGTAAAGAAAAGGAAAAGAAATCATGTATTATAAGCGAAGATCTGTCATGCTTTGGAAAAATATGTCCACTAGCCTTCCTGAATTTGGCATTTCGACACATAAGCGGAAATTCGGAAAATCAAATCCATTCATCATGAGAAACATATAAATAAAAAGTTGGAGGCCAATATCTATTTTTTATTTGGAAACGAACAAGATGTTATTTGTCTAAAAATGTTACACTTTGTGAAATATTTGATGTCATACGTTCGAGTAAAAATGTTAGAACGAGGGGAAAAAAAAAACGTACCCGGGCGACTTTATTTTGTATAAATAAAATTTTACAATATTAAATAATATATTTTTCTACTATTATTAAAGCCAAAAATATTGTAGATTTTTTTTTTTTTCGTTTTATTTAACTGTTATTACTAATATACTATCAAATTAATAAAAATTATTTTCGATTAAATACAAATCGAGTAATAATATCAATCCACTGAATTTGTCAGTTTCCGTGATAAAAGCATCCGCAACTTGCTCCAATGGAGGTTGTAAAGTAAAACTAATTTAGTAGAATTTCATTCAGATGAATCTTGCGCTCAAATGTATATCGTTGATTTTTTTTTAAATTCTTATTTACACTGGTGTTCAAAATTTAAGTAACAACCTGTTTTCTTCTTTTGCGCATAATTTTTAAACATATGAACATAAAATTGGGATGGCATGTTCGTTATCATATCATTAACCGAATTTTATATTACTTCAACATAAGTAATAATTTTTAAGCTAATAAATATCCATGACAAATTTAAACAATTTTAGAAAAGAACACTTAATGAAAAATGGTCATACGGATGCATTACAGATAGGTGAAGATGTACATGCATCCATGTGTTAGATTTAAACCGCAACTTTTTACCTTGTATTCACTTTTCTGTTTCTTCTTTTTTTCGCATGTGAATAATTTTTTTTTTAAATATGCATACAAAATTGGATAAGATGTTCATTGTAAAACTATTTACCGACATTTTTATTATTCTGGTGATGCTCATAGTTTACAAATTATTAATTACATACTTTTTTAAAAAGTCTATTATAAAAGTTTAAAAAAAAAAAAAAAGTTAATACAGAAAGAAAGATTGAGATTTAGGCATATGCGCATTTCAAGGCATATGCGTGTTTATCTATCTCTAATGCGTCCTTAAAACCACGCTTCATTAAGTTTTATTTTCTAAAATTGTTGAAATTTTTCCTTTTTTCCAAAGCATACTTTTTTTTTGGGGGGGGGGGGGGGGGGAAGAATAATTATATTAGTTTAAAAATTATTACTCATGCTAAAATTATAACGAACATGCCATCTAAATTTTACGTTCAGAAAAAAAAAAAAAAAAAAAAAAAAAAAAATGGAAGTCTAAAGTAAAAAATTAGTTAGCTAAGAATATTTTGCAATTTAACGATTAATTAATAATTTTAATTAATATCTTAATTATAATGTGAAGGGTATTTTAATATGGTATTTCTTTTCTAAAATAATAATATTACAGGACACTGAAACTTTTTGTAATAATAAAATTATAATTGAAGATTTTTTTTTTTTTTTTTTTTTAGTTACATTAACAACTTTTAATTTGTGTCTTTAAAACCTTCAACACTTTCAATCCATATAAAATACAACTTACTAACAATAGATAATACGTAAAACAATATTTTGACTGCTGTCTTTAAAAGAAAGTACCTATCGATATACTTAAACAACAAAACCAAAACCTATTTAAAATTTATCCATTTAATTACGTTTCAAAATTTTCAAAACTGTTTAACAGGTTTTGTTGATATTTTAATTAAATGATAGAAAACAAGATTTTTTATAAAAAAAGGTACACAAATATATTCTTTTTAAGAAATTTTAATTGCTATTATGTCAGGCAACGCTGAAGGGAAATGTAAGCAAAATTACATAGACATTCTGAATCAGAAAAGTATTTAAAAAAATTTCCCATTTTCAAATTCACCTGATGAAGCAGAGGCCAAAGTATTTAGTTAAACCTTTAATTTACAACGTTATAAATTTAAGAAATGTTATTTTTTTACTTATTATTCATTTATTTATTATTATTATTATTGGTTATTAAAGAGCAATTTTTAAAATTATAAACAATAAAAATTAGGCATATCACCTCACAGTAATTACATTTGGGATTTGTAAAATATAACACCTTATTAGAATTAGTGTTATGGTCCTAACTGCTAACATTAGCGTAAGTAATTTAAAATGAATTTATCTATTAATTGATATACTGTAAATGAATCATAGAAAAAATATGCGCTAACATTTAAATTGAATTACAATTACTTTTTTTGAGTGTTGTTGGTATTATCATGTATCATGTATCTATTAATTGCTAAATTTTATAACGTTATTAAATTCTTCCATATGTATATATGATGCTAGATTCTTAAAGTGATATAGAAATTAATTAAAACATAGGTAAATGTAACTAATGATGACAACCAAAAACAGCGACAGTACGCTATAAAATTCTTGACCACTTCATATAGCGTCTTCAAAGTAGAAGTCTGCACAGGCTGGGCCGGGCTCGAACTCAATTTTTTGTGTATACTCGGGTTGGGCCTGAATGAAATTTTTTCCGGACCGTGTCGGCCCGAATCTTTTTCTAGTTTCCTTCTTAACGAAAAAGGAAAGTGATAAAATATTTCTTCAGTCATTTATTTTACATAACTTTACAGGCTGGTATGTCACATAAAATTTTATTTTGTTAAAAAATGTCTGTAACTTCAATTTAGTTGTCTATCAGTCTGTCTGTTCGCGATCTTATTTTTCTCAAATATTTTTAGCATATCTTGAAATTAATATATTTTATTTAAAGTAATATTAGATAGTTTCCTATTCAAAATAGTATGCATGTTACTACCAGTTTACGCACATGTACAAACAAAAGAAATTGGATACTTTACTGTGTATAAGGCTTTGTTTCCTATTGTATGTAGAGTTTAGGTGGTATGAAGGCTATAAAAATCCTTCCGCTGTAACTTTTTCTTCATGGCTCCTGTTTCTTTTCACCAGCGCACTGGATGAAAGTAGCATAATTTTTAGCATGTGCAAAAGCAACATTTCTATTGAATATGATTGGATTAGCATTAAAGTTTTGTTTACCGGATCCCATGAAAGACTCGGATACATTACGCTATATAAAGAGGAAATGATTGAAAGTGCATTTTTAGTAGTATTAACCATTTTAAATACCTTCCCATATTGTTTGATGAATGCTATTTTCGATTTGACCTTCTGTCTGTCTTTGTGCCTTGTCTGTAATAATGAATTTATGTTTATATATAGTTATCTTGTAAAAGTTCAGCAGTTTTGTTAAAGAACATTCTATTGCTTGGCTATATAAAACCTCTGCAAAACACACACTAAAAATCGTCTTTTTCATAGAAAGACCATTTTTTTTTTTTTTTTTTAAACATATTTTTTAATCGGGCCGGGCCCGGGCCTCAAAACTGAGACCCGTACACACCTCTACTTCAAACACTCGATTACCAAATAGGTACGAGAAGCACGTGCTTCCTCTCCAAATTTTTGAAAGGGCCCCGGAGATTGCATTTATATTATCTGATTACACAGATTATAAAAAGTTAAAAGAGGCCCGATTTTACAGCAATCACTTCTAGATTATAAGGGCATTGGTTAATGAAGCGTGTATGCACCATGAATTTACAATGTAATAATTTAATATAACATATACATAATTCAAGCTTTCAGGCAGTTAGCTTTTTGGTAGCAATACTAAGCGAATTTGTGTACTTTTTCCCACAAATCTAATTAATAAAAGTTTTGTTTAATGACAAAGTGCTATATTTTCCAAGCTGTTTGCATGTATTTATAGATTAAGCTTTCAGTGGGGGCTCCCCAAATGGGTTTGTGCTTCCCTCTTCAGTTGATAGGTTATAATTGGGCCCTGCGTCTATAGTGATATACAGTGAGACTAAAGTGAAATAAATACGTTTACACCTTATAATTAAAATCATTGGCATTCCAAACATAAGTTCGGTTTTATAAGCGTTTTAATCCAATGACACTTTAAAGTAGTAGGGTAATCGCACAATAGTGAATACTTCAAGGCTATTCTCTTTTTTTTTTCTTTTCTTTTTAATGTTCTTACTTTTATAGGCTGTAGCTATAACCAGTGTTCAATGCCTCAAATAACGCTTTCTGTATACGACTGTACTTCGAAAAAAGCTAATTGAACCAAATTTGCACTCGAAAAATTAAAGTTTTAATCGAGCTTAAATTGCATTACTCGTAGACACGGAAAAACCCTTTAGTGGAAGGTTTTCGGTCCAAAGTATACACAATGGAATTTCTTCAGAAAATGTGTAATAACACTGAAACTAATTGAACATGAATTTTTAATTAACAAAACGTATTTTCTGTTTCATTAACGCGTCAAAAAAAAAAAAAAAAACTTGTATCCTAAATTAAAAACAAATTATCTCTGAAATTCCCAACGACTTCAATAATACATTATATCATTTAACATGAGTCTTAATTTGTAAAGAACATTTTAATCAGATCGTGTGATAAAAATTTGGTAAATACCAAAGCTCTTTCTTGGAGATATTTACTTGAATCTTACTTGTCATTACAAAAATAAACAAATAAAAATAAATAAATAACAATAAAATAAATTGCAGATATCTTCTAAAAATTTAGAAAAAAGTGACTTCTTGAGCGTTTCCCCATTCGTATCTAGCCTTAAAAGTCTAATGAGCCTGTATTTGAAAAGACTGAGTTAAATTATCATATATTACAAGATTTGTTTTTCCTGTATCTCTCTCTCTCTCTCCCCCCCCCCAAAAAAAAAAAAAAAAAAAAAAAAGCAAATATCGTAAATAAATAAATTTAAAAATTAAATTGTTAAACTTAAAAACTATTTTAAATATAATGATCTATTTAAACCTATGAATAATAACTTAAATTCATACGCAAATCAATATATTTTTTCGAAAATATCTGTCCTTTTCTTTTCACAAAGAATCTATTTTTCAGGGCAAGAGAAGCTAAATTTTTAACCACCTTCCATTATTTCTATAACGTAGCACCAATTCTTATATTTCTGATAAAATGTGTTTTGACTTTACATTTTACTTTTGTTTTGCGAATGCATATGGGTCTTAATTCGCTCCCCCCCCCCCCAAACATTGCATGAAACGTATCTTTGGTGCCTGTTTCTCGCGATCTCTGCATTAAAGAATTCGTCAAAAAATGGTTATTTTGTTAATTAAATTATCACCAACTATACTTTGTAAAAACTATACTAATTTTCCAATAACCGTTTCAATGAATTTCTGATGGCTCTTTTAAAAATTACAGATGTGCATGCGTATGGCAACCATTTTCGTTACAACCAGTGTTCTCTCTAGATTCTTTGATCTTGGAGAATGTAACAAATGAACGCCAAGAATAATCATTTTCATCTCGATCTTCTTGATCACTTGGTTCGAAGATGTATTATATAAGGAAGGACTATCGTTTTATGTCTCTTACTTTGTCCCCCCCCCCTTCACACACACACTCCACTCCGTAATATTTGTAAGTTCCATAATGAAGATTGGTCCCGTACATGTCTTATATATTCTGAATTCAATAAAGTTCCCTGTATTGAAAGACAAAATAATGCCTCCTCTATGGACTTGAACTTGGGACTCCTTCATTCAATTCCTACTATTAGTTCGCACTCTCCTTATATATATCTTGTACAAATCTTGCAATCAATTTTTAACTAACTTCCCGAGTAGCTTGAAATTTGAAACTTTCAGGATTGCTCAGAACACGGTGACAACACAATATTTCGAAGTCAGATTTTCGAATTTTTTATTAGTTTTCTTATAATTAATTAAAATATGAAAATAATAACATCCTAATAGCGTAAAAATAGCCATTAAAATATTAGCTATAATTTAATTGTTGCCAAAAAAAAAAAATTACGAGTTCATTTTCTTTCGACATAAAAAAAAAAAAAATACATTTAATTAAACGTGGACATTAAAAAATTATAAAAAGTTAAATTATGCATCTCACAAAATTGACGTCATTATCACTTTAAAAATTTTATGCACATTGATAAGAGCTCTATGATTCATCAGAAAATTTAAAACGTGGTATACAAAAAGTTTTTTTTTTTTTTTTTTTTTTTTATCTTATAAATATTTTTATTTAATTTTGCTAGCGCGCCTTCTATTTCCTAATTCAAATTATATATATATATAAAAAAAAAAAAAAACCTTTTTAGGTAGTGTTTGTAAGCAGGAATTGACTTAAAAAAGTTTTCTTTATATTATTTGTATTTTAATTAACTTTTAATCATTTTTATGCCTTCCAGCTTTCATCAATAATTTAGCTTACGCAATTATATTTCTATTCGACAGCTGAATAAATTCTTAGTAGCAAAAAAAAAAAAAAAAAAAAAAAAAAAAATCTTTATTAAGGCTGTCCACTACTGGTCAAGATAGCATTTAAAAGCAAAGGGTGAATGAAATCTGTTAACAATAAGCAGAGACAAAACCAAAGTTTTATTTACTTATTCAAAACTACTGGAAACACGAAAGAAAAATCATGCAGTACGCATTGATTAGTAACACTTTCCAACTGTACGCAATTGTTGTATCGAATAACTTTTAATATTCTTTGCCTACGTTATCGCACAACAGACAGAAGGACTGAAAAACATACAGATAGACTAATTGATTTTAAAATTACTCTTAGGCATTTTGGAAAGTGTTAAAAAGGCCTAACGCAAAAGAAAATGCAGCCGTTAGATTACAATTACATCCTTTAAACTCTCTGAATATTTTACTGTAGCCCTGTAAATCTGAAAGTTAATCATATCATATTCTATACAAAACAATATTTTAGAATATTAATAATACATGTCAATGTTTTTATGATTTTCATAGTAGAAAGTTTTTAAAATATAACTTTAAAAAAATTCTGTCCTAAAACGTAATACATTGGCTTTTTTTTTTTTTTTTTTTTTTTTTTATTGTTGTTGTTCTTGTCCCTGTAAACAAACTAGTTGTACAGGACTTATGACATTTTAAATAGGGGACATTCCATAGGGAACTTGAGTATATCATTTTTAAAAAAATATCAAAATATTCACGGATGATAGGAGCCGGAGACAAACAGATTGAAAGGTAGACAATCGGACAGACAAATGCACAAATTGAAATCATATTCCCACTAAAATGATAAGAAAGTGTTAAAACGCTCATGTAAACAAAAGTGCAATTCCAGCAAATTTTTATTAATAGCTCTTAATGTAACTGATTATTTTTGTGTGGCCCTGTAAATCTAATGCTAACCATACTATATTACATAGAAGGCACACTCTTTTGTGCATACGAATAATATATTTCAATTGCATTAAGCATTGTGGAAAATAAAATTATTAAAATTTGGTTTATAAAAATAACTCTCATACAACATAATGCTTTGGAGTACTTTCAAGTGGCCCTGTACACAAACCAGTTAGAAATGTACTCTATTTTGCATAGGAAACATCCGATAGGGAATTGAAAAACATTAAAATTTCATTAAAAATTCTATACATTAAAGGTATTAAAATATGGTTTATAGAAACTCCTCTCATGAAACACAATGCTTTCGAATAGTTTTGGGTGTCCCTGTACACAAACCAGAAGAGGTAATCATTCCATTGTAATCTAACGGCTGCATTTTCTTTTGCGTTAAAACTTTTTTAACACTTTCCAAAATGCCTAAGAGTAATTTTAAAATCAATTAGTCTATCTGTATGTTTTTCAGTCCTTCTGTCTGTTGTGCGATAACGTAGGCAAAGAATATTAAAAGTCATTCGATACAACAATTGCGTACAGTTGGAAAGTGTTACTAATCAATGCGTACTGCATGGTTTTTCTTTCTTCTTTCTTTCTTTTTTTTCTTTTTTTCTTTTTTATTTTCAATCAAAATCGATAAATCAGTCTGTAAATTTGTATTACATCATCCAGGAGATGGGAGAAAAAATTCCCGAAAATATATTTTTCATTTCGGTGAGTTTTCGCTTGAAAGAATCAGAGGTTAGCACGGGGGAATTCCACATAAAATAGGAACGCAACGACCAAATGTTAGTGACATGGAATAAATGGTTTCGAGCGATTGCACGCAAATTTAATTTGGCAACAGGGGAAAAAATGTATAACATTCATTTTAAAATATGTGACGCTTAAATGTACAAAAGTAGTAAATAATGCACTGGAGGACTGGTGATAAAACAAAAGTTGTGTTGGAGTAATATATAAAGTATTTTGTATAAACACAATAAATTACAAAAAAATTGCAACAATTGCTTCTCGTCGAAATAATATAACGACCCTTCGTCAGGTGAACAAAGTAGGCACGAATGCAGCAAAAGCCAATTGTGTTGCCTGTTTGTTTGCCACACTTGTGCCTACTTCATTCGCATGACGAAGGTATCGTGGTATTATTTCAACCTGAATCAATTGTTGAGTTTAATTAATTAATTTGTTTTTGTTTGCTCAATTTATTGCGTTTACAAAATGTTTCTTCTTATTAAATGTACATTACTTTGTTTAAATATATTTATTTATATTTTATAGCTTTATTAACAAAAAACCTGTATATTTAATACGGGTTATGTTTTTTTTTTTTAAAGCCATTCGTTTGGACAATTACAGTACTTCAAAGGAATTTTGCAAAACTATATTTTTTATTTCCATTATTGAACTATCATAGATAATGGAAATATATAGTATTCATTCGAAAATTTTGATATCGAGTTTTCATCTGATTTACATGTTTTTAAGTCTCTTGAATTCAAAAATGTGATTTTTGGCAATTTTTCAGTGTGCGTATGCATATGCGTGGGGAATATTTTAACTTTCAAATCTCCAAAGTAAATAAAAGGTGAAGGATGGAATTTTAGAATTAAGATCGGTCTAATGTACAGATGATTTTGCCACCTTTAGGTGCAAATTGGTAAATAGAAGTGGGGTACAGAAAAAACCGGAAATGAAACTAAGTATCTCGAAAACGGATCTAACGATTTTTTTCAATGTTGCTAAATAAACACTCCTTTAGATGTCATTTCATATGTATTTGTTAGTTCAGGAAAACTGATAAGCGGCCTGTATAAGTAGATCAATTTTAAGTCTTGCAAGTACATCCCTTTAAAAATGGCTCTATGGACTTTCTTCAAACTCGCCATATTAACACCCTTTTAGGTATCCTTTCGTATGTAATTGTTATTTGCAGGTAAACAGATGAGTTTTCCAAGTTTCGGTGAAAATCGGAGGTTGGATCGTAAGTTGATATCTCAAAAAACGGCTTTAACGATTTTCTTCAAAGTTGCTACATAAACCCCCTTTTAGACGTCATTTTTATGTATTACTAGCTGACCCGACAAACGTTGTTTTGTCATATAAATTATTTCTAGAGAATATTTTGCTAGAAAAAAATAACTAACTTATTGTAAGTGTGTAAGGATGTGGTATATAAGTGAAACAGGTATGGAATTCTGTGAACGGTGACTGTGAATTCCGATTATAACGTAAAAGACATAATTAACAATTAAATAAACAATTTAAATTGGACTGAATTGTAAATCTAAACCATTCTCGAATCCACCTGAAGACACACAAAAAATTTCATTAAAATCGGTCCAGCCGTTTAGGAGGAGTTCAGGGACAAACACACGCACAAAAGTATGGGACCCCTTTGGTGACTTTAAATATTTTAAGCCATTTTTGCGATGAATTGAAATGGCTATCTCAATTGTGGAACTAAAGATCTTGGCGAGAAGCGTTCGAGCTACCTCGGTGTCAAATTTCAAATTTTGCCAAAGGGATCCGATACTAAAGGTGTTCCATACAAAAAATAAATAAATAAAATATCAGTTACATACACACGCACAAAAGTATGGGATCCCATTGGTGACTTTAAATATTTTAAGCCATTTTTGCGATGAATTGAAATGGCTATCTCAATTGTGGAAATAAAGATCTTGGCGAGAAGCGTTCGAGCTACTTCGGTGTCAAATTTCAAATTTTGCCAAAGGGATCCGATACTAAAGGTGTTCCATACAAAAAATAAATAAATAAAATATCAGTGACATACACACGCACAAAAGGTTGGGACCCCATTGGTGACTTTAAATATTTCAAGCCATTTTTGCGATGAATTGAAATGGCTATCTCAATTGTGGAACTAAAGATCTTGGCGAGAAGCGTTCGAGCTACCTCGGTGCCAAATTTTCCATACAAAAAATAAATAAATAAAATATCAGTGACATACACACGCACAAAAATATGAAACCCCTTCGGTGACTTTAAATATTTTCCCTAACAGCACAGTTAGGCTTAACTTATCCACAGTACATCTAAAGGAGGTTTCTGGGATGTCTTTTCATCCAGAAGACATCTTGAAGATATCCTGGGGAGGCGATGTGCTGTCTGGGTTAAGCCATTTTTGCGATGAATTGAAATGGCTATCTCAGTTGTGGAACTAAAGATCTTGGCGAGAAGCGTCGGAGCTACTTCGGTGCCAAATTTCAAATTTTGCCAAAGGGATCCGATACTAAAGGTTTCCATTCAAAAAATAAATAAATAAAATATAATAAAATAGCAACATAAATAAATTTGTAGGTTAGGGTGGTTGTTAATCAACGCGCGTGTAAATTTGATAGAAAATTATATAAAATACTCACTCCAATTCCGCACTAAATTTGCAAAATGTATAGTTTTTTATGCACACTTCAAAACTCTTCAAACACTAATTACATCTTGATGTAATATTTCAATTAGGACACAATTTTTTGTATAACAATAATCACACGAAGTTACAAAATATTTTCCTGAATTTGATCGCAGCACCAACTGTCGGGACAAACTGGAATTACAGTGGAATATACGCAAGCGAAGTGAGACGTCACTGACCGTCAGTGGATGCAAGAAAAAGATTTCCTATGTTAATCTCCCATTGGATTTTTTGTAAAAAATTATTAAAAATCGAGGAAAATTATTTCTCGATTTTAATCCCCGTATTTGGGTATAGATATGTATTAGTTATCGTATGCATGTGTTAGATTGAGTTATTTTGCTCTCAAATTAACAAAATTTTAATTTTAAATTTCAAAACTCTGTCTTCCTTGGCGTTTTTTGTATTTGGCGATCAAAAACGTAATACGAAAATATACATGCCAGATGTATATTTTCGTAATATGTATTGTACGAAATTGTTTCATATTATTAATTACTCTCTTAATATAAGTTGTTGAAATAACCATTATTTTTGATAGAAATTAAATATGCTCGCCAGATGATATGGCGATTTTTTTTCCCGCCAAGGATGACAGAGTTTTGAGATTAAAAATTCAAATTTTATCAATTTTACAGCAAAAACAACTCAATCTAACGCATGCACATGATAACTAATACATATCTATACCCAAATATGGGTATTAAAATCGGGAAATTTTTTTGTAATTTTTTACAAAAAATCCAATGGGCGATTAACATAGGAAATATTTTTCTTGCATCCACGGACGGCCAGTGACGTCATCACTTCGCTTGCGTATTATTGAATATTCGATACTACGATCGTAGCGCAGTCTGCCGGATCCAATGTGAAACATTCCAAAATCAACAACAATTTATAAGTGATAAATTAAATAAACAATTTAAATTGGACTGAATTGTAAATCTAAACCATTCTCGAATCCACCTGAAGACACACAAAAAATTTGATTAAACTCGGTCCAGCCGTTTAGGAGGAGTTCAGATATGCACACGCACAAAAGAAATATATAATTCAACTACGTCACGATAAGTTAATAATATAAATAATTATAAGAAAAAAACTTTTTATGAACCATGTTTTTAAATTTTCTGTTGAATCATAGAACTAACTACATTAGCAGTTTATCAATGCGTATGAAATCTTTAAACCGATAGTGACGTCAATTTTTGTGAGATACATAATTTAATTTTTTTACAATTTTTTAAAGCTCACGTTTAATTAAATTATTTATTTAATCACGTTTATTTATTTTTATGTCGAAAGAAAATGAACTCGTAAATTTTTTTTGGCAACAATTAAATTATAGCTAATATTTTAATGGCTATTTATAAGGTATTAGGAGGTTATTATTTTCATATTTTAATTAATAATAAGAAAACTATTCGAATTTTTTCAAATTTTTTTTTTCCTAAACCATCCCTGACCTATAAGGAAAAAAACAAAAAAAGAATGATCGAAATCGGTCAAGCCGTTTACGATTTTATAAATAACATACAGACAAACATTCATTTTTATATATATAGATTTGGTTATATCAGAAAAGTTGACTGGCGTATCAGTTTTAAATCTCGAAAATAAATGCTGCAAAAAACGGTTCAACCGATTTTGTAAAATTTGCAATGTAAATTCTGTTTTATATGTCTTTATAATGCTTGTACTAGTTTGCTCTTACAGGGATATCGTTAGGTGTCTGTTAAGTCAATTTTATGTCTTCTCACGACACTATTTTCAAAAAGAGTAAGTTGGTAAAATAGAAGTCGTGCTGTTGTTACGCGCACTAGATTTTTTGTTTTCGCTATCTTTCTTTACATTTCATCGCATGTAGAACGAAACTAATTATTAAGGTATCCATATCATTTTCTCAAACAAGAAAATAACGCTAAAAATTTAATCAGTAATTTCTCTATAATGATGATTTCGGAAAGCAAATCTCTCTATTTATGCTACAAATAATATTCATAATGATCCCGAGTAAAACTCTGTCTATTTGTTTAAATATAAAATGAATTATCTTTCCTGCCATAAAGTTGTCAACTATCTAATTGCAACAGCTTTTCTCACCTTTTTCTTTTTCAACTGAAAAGGAAATGGGAAAATTTAAAAATTCAAAATTATTTCCAAACTAGTTTTTAATTTCATTGTTTAGAATTGAGCGGCTCTTTAGAACTATAGTAAAAATACCGTACAGGTTATTTGTCTATGTATGAAGGGAGGAGGATTTTTTGAAGGGCTGAACCGAAATTCTTTGAGCTTTAAAAGGAAGTCGAAAGCTGTAAGATTTCAAATAGCTAAATTAACTTGTAATTAACATTTGAAATCAAATGTAGAAAGACTTTTAGTATCGTTTATCCTTATACTATAAATAAATAAATAAATAAAAATAGACCATGTCCCTCTCTCTATATACATGTACATATATTTAAAAAATAAAGATATGGTAGCTGCAAGACGTAAAAAATTAACAGCATTTCCTGTGCCAATAAACACAGCAAGGCAGTTGAATAGTTGATATTTAGAGCATAACAAATGACTCTGCAATTCTACTATATACATATTACTTAAAAGATACACAGGTATGTTTCTATAAATGCAATTAAATTGGTTCCGTGATATTACCGGACAAATTCAATAGAAAATCATGCAATAGATTTGTAGTAAAATTCTTTACAAAACCAATATGCATAAATAACCAAAAAATATATGTGTAAGTTATTATATTTCTTATATATATATTATCGTAAGAAAAACTACATGTTACAGCTTGATTTGAAAACTTTTAGATTAAAAATTAATAAAATTAATTTAAATGAATCTTTACTAATATGAACATGCGTATTAACTTAAGTTACAAACCAAAAAGAGACCTTGGGAAGTCTATTTTAAGTTGAATACTATATTTCTACTACAATTTTTTTAAAGTTATTTATGTTAGCTTCTTGATTATTAGTTTCATTAATATTAACATTTAACCATTTATGGTTAATTATATGGTACAAAACAGGCCTCAAAGGGTTCCTAAAATTTTACCTTTATTTTATTATATTGTCACCAGTACCATCAAAATAAGAAATATTTCTTGAATATTTTTGACTGCTTTAATGCTAAAATGTTATGCTTAAAAGTATCGTCTTAAGATTGTGGTGACAATATAGTAAAATGAGTGTAAAATTTTAGGACGCTGAGAGGCCTGAAGATAGTTTTATAAACTATAAAGATAGTTTTATAAACTATCTTTAAACTTTATGCAATACAACTGGATTTATTCAAATTATTTCGAACCTTTAAATTATTTGACGAAAACTTCATCAATTGTGAAAGACAATTTTTCCCTTTTCTCATACCCATGTACACTAGAGAATTTTTGAAACCGAGTTTTTAATGTATTGACACATTTGCGGTTCTTTGTATACGAAAAATTACAATTTAGTTGATCTGTCTATCTGTCTGTATCTCCGCGCCTGTTAACGTCATAATTCAAAAACAAATATTACCAGGGAGCCCAAACTCAACAATTTAAATATTTATTATATAAGAATGTTACTTGAAATTTTTATTGAAATACAACCAATAGTTCGCGTACAGACAAAAGTATTTAAATACATTACATCTATAGGCTAAATTTCTTGTGAGAGTACATTTTAGCATCTTCCGAACTGTACTAAATAAAACAAAATAAATATTTTCTATAAGCACAAATGCACGATTCTTATGGAATAGGGTACAAAAAGCATTCAACAATCGTTTACAGGGCCACACAAAATCATTCATATTTATTAAAGCTATGCCAGGAAGTTCCTCGAAGTACGTTTCAAGTAGTGTTACGTGTTTCTCAGTGGTAAATTTAAGTACCACATTTCACGTAGTTTTACATGTTTCTCTTAATGCGGTAAATTTAAGAACACATTTCACGTAGTTTTACATGTTTCTCTTATTGCGGTAAATTTAAATACACTATGAGGTGCATGAGCAGAAGATACACATATCTATCAAAAATTAAGCAAACACACCCCTTTATATTAGATATAACTAAGAAAAGTACTTTAGCAAATTGTACGTTATTAAAAGACAATTTTTATGGACGGTAAAAAACAGTTTTTATGGACATCTCATGTGTTAGAGAAACTGCTGTTTTGAGTCGAATTCTCCACGTTGCGTTTTTACTGTAATTATGCGTTTTGATGTGTCCTGAATAAAAAAATAAAACATTTAGTTATTGTTTTGTGTTGCAGCAAAAGCATAACATAAAGAGAAAAAAAAAAAAGGCTCAAATTTAGTGCTCTGAAGATCATAATGTTACTTGAAAAATTTGACTAAAATCGGAAAATTTCTAAGATTGGTGCGTGTAAAAGTTTTCTGAATATATTTATATATATATATATATATTTAATTAATAAAAACTATAAATGTTGTGGTAAATAATTAAACGAAGGTTGTGGGGCTGTAGCTACTCTTCACACGGATTTATAATATATATATATATATGTATATATATATATATATATATATATATACACACATTTCTAAAACTATCAGGTTAAGAAAACGTAATGAATCATATTAACCCCAAGTTAAGAGAAAGTAGCGAAAATAACATACAAGGTAGGGTGGTAAACTTTGATGTTACTTAAATTTCTTAAATACTGATCTTAGTTAAACAAAAACACAGAATTTTTCGAAAACAATAAAAAATGTCAGAAATGAAATTTAAACTCTTACTCGAATGAAACCCCACCGTACTAAAAATTTTTCAGCGCATAAAAAGTGTCCTTTTCCCAAATAAAGTGATATATAAAATATCAGAATTGTATCATAAAATGTTTTAGATACACATTTAAACAAAGTTATTGAGGTATCACTCAAAATAAAATGTTTATTTATCTACGTTATCATTGTTTGCTCTCAGAATGTGCAGTGGCGGATCCAGGACTTTTTTTTTTTTTTGGGGGGGGGGGGGGGGGACTAAGATTTTTCAAAGTGTTATTCTAGACCAATAAAAAATTTACAATTGCGATATTCAATTGTGAATGTCAGTGTTTTTTTTTTTTTTGGGGGGGGGGGGGCTAGGAAATCCGCCACTGAGAATATGTATATGGTTCTTGACACATCATCTGTTGGTATGCTTTCCTACCCTTTCACCAACGGAGAACTTGAGACATTAAAAAATGCTTTAAGGGCCCTCTTCACTCACCGCCGCCGGAAGCCGAAACTAATGTTATTCTATGGGAAATTTTTCTTTACAAATAACTTATTAACTAATACATATTTTTAAATTCTATTTTCACATTCTGAAAATTCCCAGCTGTTAAATTTACGAACCTTTTTAAAAAATATATTTTTTTAATTTTTTATATTTTATTTTGAAGCTGCAAAATACGAATTTTCAATATGTGAATTTTTTTCATTTTGCAATTTCAAAATAAAATATTAAAAATTAAAAAAAATACATTTTTAAAAAAGGTGCGTCAATTTAACAGTTGGGAATTTTCTGAATGTGAAAACGAATTTAAAAATATGTATTAGTTAATAAGTTATTTGTAAAAAAAAATTTCCCCATAGAATAACATTGGCTCGGGCTTCCAGCGACGGTAAGTGAAGAGGGCCGTTAAGTCAGCTTTTCCGCGTTGTCATATACCTCTTGGTTTGTATATTATACAATGCTGACACATTTTATGTATGAGGTATGTATCACTAATTGAAATTTTTTTGTATAGGCACCTTATAAAAAATCTAAATTTTGTAATTCTTGAAATTTAATTCGCTGAAATGTTTAATTAGTTTTATAAAATTCTGTATCCTTTTTATTTGTCTTTAACTAAAAATTAATATTTAAGAAATTAAAGCAGAGGGAAATGTTTTTTGAGCATACTATTACCAATACATAGATTTAACAAAATATGTATTTTATAATTCTTCTTTAACACTATCTGACGCTAAGACCACATTAAATATATAATTAATGCAGGAATTAAATTATGTTTTAAACACCAGAACGTAAATTCTGTAATAAAAGATAAAATAAATACTAAACAGAAAAAAATTAGAGCTGCAAAATCGGTATCTAATTTCGACCGCACATGGGTCGATTTCTCGCACTTTTCACGAAAACTGACAGTTTTATTGCCGTCTTTATCTCCTATATTGCGATCAAACAATTGTTCTGAAAGAAATTGAAAACGCCATTGAAAACTTTTTACTGCTTCTTTTTCGCGTAAGCACGGAGTTGGAAAAGAACTTTTTTTCTTATATAAAGGTACTGTCAAAGCTAATACTCACGTTGTAGACTAGAGATTGTGTTTGCAAGTAGAAAGCTTCAACTGTAGAACTATCCCTTAGATGGGCTATGCTCTCAACAAAGTACCTGAAAAAAAAAAAAAAAAAAAAATCAATAAATAAATAAAAGGAACATTAAGATTGAAGTTCAGTTTTATTGCTTTGAAATAACAGTTAAATGAAACATGCACATTTTTATAAATAATAAATAATAAAATATAAAAACCTGTAGGAATAAAAAAATTAGAAAAATAGCATGAATAATTATTAAAATACGAGTAATTATACAGGATGATTCAAAATGAATATATAATGATTACAAACGACTATAACTATTTAATTGAAAAGAATTTATCTATAAGAATTACACAGAATGTAGAAGGAAGTTCAAAATTTTGTTTACATTCTGTATAAATGTGACTCCTTTTGGTGATACAGACAAGATCTAAGCGGTACTAAATTTCACACCGCATACATTCTGAAGAATATGTGCAGTCACCAACGCAAGCACATTAGAATTGAGCATTTTGAGTTCTGGAATTGTTTTTGCAGAGGAAGCACATACACAAGGTCTTTCGCATAGCCCCCATTGATATTCCTTTGTCGAATACAATTCCAGTCAGTGATGCCAGATGGTCGAAAATTATTTCCCCAAACAGGTCTTCAAATTTCCCCAAATCAGGGTTTTTTTTTTTTTTTTTTTTTTTTTTTTTTTGAAAAAATCCCCAACTTGATTTCTACTAAACAGGGGAAAAAAATTAAAAAAAAATATATATATATATATATATATCAAGCAGGATTTTTTTAATGATTTAAGCTCATATTTTTCCCCAAATGGAGGCAATTTTTGAAAAAAAAAAAACCCCAAATAACAATAAAACTATTGAAAGTCTCTAGTCGTAGGGATAAATCATTACGTTGCCAACATTGACAGAAAGTTGAACTCCCCGGATTTGTCCCCAAAAATTTTAGAATTCCCCCAAAATGTCCCCACAAACATTTGGTCCCCAAAATTGTCCCCAGAAGCCTCAAAAATCCCCAAAATGGGGACAAAATCACCAATCTGGCATCACTGATTCCAGTACTAAAAATGCGCATTTTTAATGCGCTTGCGTTGGTGACTCCAGATATGCTTCAGAATGTATGGCGTGAAATGGACTACCGCTTAGATGTTGTCCGTGTTATCAAGGGGAATCACATAGAACATTTATAAAATACGTAAACAAAATTTTGAAGTTCCACATTCTGTGTAGTTCTTATCGATAAATTCTTTTCAATTAAATAGTTATAGCCGTTTATAATCGCTATATTCATTTTGAATCAACTTAACGAATTTTGTTTAACGGAAATAGAATTTTTGTTTTAATTCTCCCAATCTTGTTTTAATTTCATTTTAGATGTGTATACATGGACTTTGTTTGTATTGCGACAAATAAGTTAAATGTGTACTGAAAACTATTGAAAATTAGAATATGAATGAGCAAAAGCGTTCATTGCTTTCTTGATTAATAAACTAAGAATTTGGCACATATTAGATGTTGTATGATATATATCTCACTTGGGACACTCACGAACTGTGACACGCCGATCGTAACCAAATGTACAGGTAATTAAAGGGTATGAAGATACACATTACTACCAATTTATATTGGCAAACGTTACTTCAGTACAGACATATTGGTGTTCGAGTTATAACTATTTTTTTTCCATTATTGTGACGTCATTTACTATATCTATTTGACTTTTCTATTTCTTTTTCCCACCAAACATGCGCTGCTAATTAAAATTATATTTTCTAATCGTCTATTTTTCTTGCTCTAGAATTCCTTTTATTTAAAAGATTTGAAAAATAACGTGTTTTTATATAAGAGATTTCAATTAGAATTTTTAATAGCTTATTTAATTCCTATTTTATTTAATAACATAGAGCGTATCGAGTAGTTAATAACAGAGAAAATAGCTAATACTAATATTGATAGAATGATTATGACAGTGGTGGATCCAGAACTTTTTTTTTTTTTTTTTTTTTTTTTTTTTTGGGGGGGGGGGGGGGGGGCTAAGATTTTTCAAGATGTTATTCCAAATCAACGAAAAATTTACAATTGTAATATTCATTTGTAAAGGTCAGTGCTTTTTTTTTTTTTTTTTTTTTTTTGGGGGGGGGGGGGGTTCAGCCCCTTAGCTCCCCCCTTAGATCTGCCACTGGATTATGATTACATTGCTGGTATCAAAATCGTCTGCTTTCTTTATCCCTTTCCGACCCGAAACATTTTTACCTTAAAGCATTTCTACATTCTTCTGTTTTTACAAAATGAAAGAAGAATATGGACTATAACCGACATTTGTTGATTGAAAATTGTTCTTAACACTTTCGACTAATTAGCTCGATCATTCGTTTCCTAATTTTAATACATATGACTGTTCCAGATGCAAAAATGTAAGTGGATGTCTAACCTGCACGATCGTACGGCCTGGGTCGGAAAGGCTTATTGTATATACTTTTAAAAAATATCAATACTTTATGAATGAATTTATATAGGAAAATATAGAAGAAAGCTTCGTGGTGATCACGACATACTAGTTTTTAATAGCCACGTGGCGAGTGGATATTTTCAGGTCTAGTTCGTAGAATTTTACAGACATTTACGTCTACATTCTTTCTTGCAAGCGATCTGAAATATAATTTAAATAAATAAATAGCGCGTGTTTAGTGGGGAATAGAAAATAGAAAAGTGAAATAGATATATTGAATGACGTCATAATATTGGAGAAAAATAGTTCCAACTTCGAACATAAATATCTCCGTTCTAAAGTAACGTTTGCCGTTTGCCGATATAAATTAATACGAGCGTATATCTTCGTCCCCTCTAACTACCTGTAAAGTTCGGTTACGATTGGCGTGTCACAGTTCGTGAGTGTCCCTAGCCAGAAAGTTTTTTTTTTTTTTTTTTTTTTTTTTTTTTTAACGCAGAAATGTCTAATATTTTCGAATTCTTTTACGAATATTTTAAGCAATATTTTACAAAATCATGGGTCTGAACAGGACAGGAGTTTCGTTTTTTCGATCGGATCGGAATCAAATTATCAATTTTTAAGCCCCAAGGTTATCCCTATGGATAGCTTCATAAAAGACTATTCGAAGTTAAATGGAAATAATTTACTTTTGGTCACACTTCCAAACTATTTTTTTTTTTTTTTTTTTTTTTTTTTGTGTAAGCACATAAAATTGTACAAGCTTTGTATTTAATACTTTAAAATTGAATATTGTTTTTTTACTAATCTATAATTATACAAGAATTTTCAGAAAAGGCATGTTAAAGTGGGATAAGCCAAATTTTACCTCCGTATTCGCATCTGGAAAATGTCGCCGTGAATAAGTAATTATTTTAATATTATAATTTTATTTACAGAACACGCCATTTGATTCCTACGTATTCCTAAAGTACTATCTAAAAATGTAGGAAATTCTGCCAGAAAACAACTAAGTATTCTGTAAAATTGTTGTGTAGAGTGGATTATATAACCCCTTGGTTATCCAAAGTACAATAGGTCCGTTATCCAAAGTACCATCCAAATAGTTATCCAAAGTATTGGCTATCCAAAGTACAATAGGTCCCGTGAGTGTCCGATAATTAGTTTAGTTATCAATATAATGCAAGAAATAGGGATTTTAAAGCGGTTAAAATAAAAAGCAGTTTTAATTAAAAAAAAAAAAAAAAAAAAAAGATACCGCTCGAACATTTACAAAGCGATTCAGAATAACTGTCTGTAAAACAAATTATTTTAAAGCATGTTTTTTTTTTTTTTTTTTAAACAATCAAGAGGATTGAGGTCTATTAAAGCTGCAGGTCATTCTTTGCAAGAGATAAAATCAGTCTAAAATGTTCAAATAATCGGAACACCACTGTTGAGTTCCTTTGATTAAGGCGAAGGTGGTGATTACTGCTGAAGGCAGTGTACAGTAGATTCCCGTACAAAGAGGGGGCAGGGTTGGCAGAAAAATATTACAATTTTAATTTTAACACCGCTAATTTTAAATCAAAGCAACCGCTTTACATAAACTCTAAATTAGGTGTAATTGAACCCATAGATTGATACTTTAAAAATTTAATGGTTAAAAAATAAATAAATTGTAGTATTTATCTGGCAACCCTACCCTCGCGTTATACGAGAGTCTACTGCATATCTTTTTTCCATACAACGCTGAAGCAAATGGTTCTAAGAAGTGACATATTAATTTGTATCAATTTTTACTCTTTGATGTATAAAATGTACCCACACAACACAGCCACTTACATCCATAAGACATCTATAAAAGTTAAAAAATGATCCATTAAACATCTATAAACGATCTACAGATATCCATTAGCAAGACAAATGTCACTCTTTTCTACACCTATTAGATGTCTGTTACATATCTTGTAAATTTCTAAATATTCGATAACTAGACTTGTTATTTCTAATAGATATTGAAAATCGAAGCAGGACACTTTGGTCCCGCCGCTTTCGTCCCGCCATTTTGGTACTGCCGTTTTGGTCCTGAGGAAATTTTGGTCCCGAGACATTTTGGTCCCACTAATTTTTTGCTATCTTTTAAATATATATCAGTTTTTTTAATATGATAGCATATTTATTGATACGGAAGGATTGAAGTGCTCTTAGAATATCTTTAAGATCTTCCTTAATTAAAAGAGTAATTATATAAAATATATATTATAGGTAAATATATAAAATTTCGATATTAAGATTGATCCCTGGTCATTGAGATTCGGAGAATTTTATTTTAACTGATTTTTTACGATCATTTAATATATTTCATTTTTTTTTTTTTTTTTTTTTTTTTTAAATACAATTGCACTTTTTTTTTTTTTTTTTTTTTTTTTTTTTTTAAGATATTTTTTTTTTCCATTTGATTTCGATTTAACTTACTTTAATTGCAATTTGTTTTGAAATTTACTGTTTGTGACAAAATTTTGTGATTTTAAAAGTATTGTTAACAATAGCAACTGCACCTTTTTATTAAAAAAGAATCCCTATTTGAATATATTTATTGATAAAGTCTGAATTAATTTTGTTTAAAAAAAGGGAAAAAAGAAAGAAAATCTTAGGATATTAAATATAATTTGCTTTTAGTGTCAGAATGCTATTTCTTTCAAAGAACTAATTATTAACCTGCTCCCTCTTCTTCATAAGCATAAGCTTGTGATCATTTATGAAGTTTTTGAATTTATGTATGAATTTATTCATACATATATATATAGGTGTGTGTGTGCGTGATATATATATATATATATATATATATATATATATATATATATATGCGTTTCATTCGATTTGATTGTGATTTAATTTTTATCATTGATCTAAAAGGTATTTATTTCAAAATCTGTGTTATATTAATAATAATAATAAAAAAATGCATGTTTGTTTGGCCGTTGTATTTAATTATGTTAACCGTTTAAATATGTATATAAATTCCTTTTCTTTCAATTACAATGATTTAATTTTAAAAATGAAAAAAATTAAGTTGTCCAATATTTAATGTACGCATTGCAAGCATCAATGTTTAGAAAATGTTGATGCACAATTTTTTTTTATCTTTTTCGTTTAATCTTATGTCTTTAAAATAAATAAATAAATATATCTGTCTGAAATGTCACTATGGCTAAAAGCAATGCCCGCGTTGAAATTTTTGAACTCCCTCCCCCCGCTTGGATTCGTTTCACACCTGTTTCTCCGACGGACAGTAAAAAAGAATTTCAAAAGGAAAAAAAAAAAAGAGGGGAGGGGGGGGAGGGGTAATCGAAAATTTCTTAAACGATATTGTAAGGGATTATAATGGAAGAAAAATGCTTTTAATATTAATAATTATCTTCTTTTAATATTAAACTCTTAACATTTAGAGGATGCTTGGATAAAGCATCGATTTACTACAAATTTTGTATTCGAACATTCTAAATTTGAATGTGATAATTAAGAGCCGCATTACAGTGTTTTATAGTAAAAACGTTGTATTTTATTTAAACTGAAAGTTTGGGGACTTAAATAAATTAATAATGCATAGATCTTCCCTGATAACTAATACCCTTTATCATTCAAAATTCGATCCGAAATAATAAATCTTCTGTTTCATGTGTCCTACAATTACATCATTTTCAACAACGATTGTGGATATTTAACCCTCCAATTGTAAACATTCGTCTAAGTTCTCTTTTGCCCGAAGTTCCTTCATGTATTTGCTGTCCTTTCATATATATATATATATATATATGTATATATATAGTATATAAAAAAGATAAATATATAAATAAAATAAAATAAAATAAAAATAAATAAATCTAAATCTCAAAATTTTAGGCGTATTTTCAGTTTTATTTGTTACTACAACTTTCTGTTGCAAAATAAAATAATAAATTTCATTTTTCCTACCCCCCATGTTTTCAAGTCAAATGACAATAATTCGAAATATGAAAAAGAATTTCGCTTTTTTTTTCTGTAATACTTTGATTATTACTGATATTGGGACCAAAATGGCGGGGCCAAAACGGCGGGACCAAAACGGCAGGACCAAAGTGGCGGGACCGAAATTTCCTCGGGACCAAAGTGACGGGACCAATTTGGCGGGACCAAAGTGGCGGAACCAAAGTGTCATGTACCCATTGAAAATATCTAAATCTTGGTTTGATCCAACAAGTTACATCTATTAGACATTGAAAAAGGCACGTCTAAATTTCGTCTGCATTTAAACATCTAATAGATATCTATATAATTAGTACAGGATATCCAGGACTTTTAATGGACATTCCTATGATATTTTGTACTTTTTGTGGATCATTGGATGTACTGTAGATTAGGCCTATAAGTGGAATGTCCTCTGTGGGGCCTTACTAAAGGGTCCTAGCCTATATTTAATCGAAGATTGGGATATCAGAAGCTGCTTTGCAATTTGACGTCTGGATTTGGCAGGATTTCAGGAAATTCTTTTATACATGTGTTTTACGATTACTTTTGACGATACAGTTTTTTTTAGTCTTCCTCTACAGCGAATTTTCCATGTATCTGTCTTCTTGTACACTTTATAGTTCTAAATAAGAATTCTAAAGATTTCAGTTGTTTTAAGATTTGCTTGTGGCCAGTTTTTGCAAAAATAATTTTATTATCACATGCTTTTTTATTTATCCATGATCAAGAACGAAGAAAAAGTGGTTAAATAACACAATAGTGCATGCCAATTTTTTAAAAAGGTATATACATCGAAAGAGAAAATTATATTAATTACTCTTAATAACCTTTTAAATATAGCTCCAGAAAAAGTATTGTCATCTATTCTCCTGAATCACCCTGTAATAAATAGCAATTTTTCTAAGAATATACCGACTTTTTAATGAAGTATCACATATTTCACAAAATTTAGAAAATAAAATGATAGAATTGTTTTGGCATTGGTTCAGAGCATAACGTATAAAGCTGAAGTACTATGTTAAGACAATGGCAAAATAATTCTACTATTTTATTTCTAAAATTTTGTGACGCATGTGATACTTCATAAAATGGTCCACATACAAAATTTGTCTTCTAATCATTCTTTACTTGGTTTTAAATTATAATGCAATTAAATGTATTTATGCAATTTATAGTTATTAATATAATTCAGATTCTTAATTTTGCATTTGAATAAAAATCTGATATATGTATTTTAAGTTAAACATTTAATTTCTTATGCATGTGTATGCAACTAAAAATGCTTATAATCAAAACTTTATAAATAACGTTATGAAAACCCCTTCATTTATATAATTAATGATTATATTATAGCAAATTTTTTAATTGAAATGGGAAACAAATAAAAAATATTAAATTAAAGTACATCTTACTTTATTCTAAAATAAAGTACAAGTGTAGTTTGAGCAGAACGCTTCGGAAATTCGTGCTCCAATACCCTTCGATCTAATTGAAGCCAGCTGTAATGGCCCCTGAAATAAACGAACAAACAAATAAAATTTTAATTACTGAAAATAATATTTCAAGCTAAAAGTGTTGTTTAATACATTAAAAATAACAACTACAAAATGCTAATTATTTTTAAATAAATATAATGATGTTAGCCTCATAAATAACATAATACAAATATATCAAAAGGAAATGACGCGTATAAAAAACATTTTACCATTAAAAAAAAAAAAAAAAAAAAAAAAAAAAACATACTTTCTGAATTTTTTTGACATACTATTGAATTTAATATCATTCCACGGAGTTTTGCGTTAGTAACTTAACTTTAATATCAGATTTGATAATAATTTCTCTAAAATCTCTCAACCTTTCCCAGCGAAAAGTCTCATTATTCTTCCTTTTTTCTTAAGATGTTCTCTAATTGGAAAAAAATTTCTGGTTTATTTATTTATTTATCTTTTTTTTTTTCGGCATAGGAAGAGATACAATTAAATAAAAACTTACACTATTAATTTTTAGTAATATATAATGCATCCGTTTAATTTTTTATTTGATTTTCTTTATAAGTTTTAATTGTTGTTTTCTACATTCACGGTTGAAATTGAATAGATTTTGTCGTTCTAGTGCTACACAATGGACATTTGGTGACGGTCTGGTGCTCACCCCTTAGGATGATCTGGAGACATGCTATCACAGTTTTAATTTTCCTCGAAGGGGATAGCTCCCCCGCTTCGGTGATCCTTAGAGGTATAATTTGGATGGGAATAGGGAGAACGTTGCAGCCACGACGGATTTTATGTACACCAGCCACCATTAGTGTATACAACGGTCTTCGACCGGCTTCAGTATCGAACCCGCAAAATTTACCAATTACGACTTCGGCGCTCTACCGACCAGGTTACCGTAGTTTATATCTCTACTATCAAGGCTATACAGAATAGTTATAATTAAACTTCCACTATAAACAGCATCCTGCAGATAAAACGGGCGAATAAATTGTCCCAAATTTGGTGATCAATGATTTTTGTTTTCCCTTGTTCAAAAAATGTCTACTAAGTGGTGCTGTGCAATTATTACAAAGAAAACTTTTGAAAATGAATGACCCATACAGGACCAAAAACTATTATTAAATTCTTAAATTACTTATGCTTATGCATTTCGTGCGAGTCATTTCTTTTGTTATATTTTTTGATTGTCTATAAAAAAGTGTCATCTAGTGGGCTTTTTTGAGTTTCATTTAAAAATTCCTTGAGCGTATCAGTGAATTGTTCATATATAAAATTTGGTGGCAATCCTTTTAGCTTTATAGCTGCTGGATGCTATTTATAGTAGAAGTGTAGTTATGAGCCCCCCCCCCCTTCTCGTACAAATCAAGGACGTTTAATACTCGAAAGAATATGAATAAAAGACTTAATTTTTTAGTTTGATATTAAATTGTTAAAAATTATAATAAAGATTAAAATGTCATTTATTTTTCGCTAATTTTTTTTTTTTTTAATAGTTATAATAATTTTATTTATTTTGTAATTTGTAACGCAAAAATATTATCACCATATTAAATAATCTTAATACAGAAATGTATTTAATCGATTATCAGAGAAGGGAAACTATTATCTAATAAGTCTTCCAGGAATGATAATCATACATCATATGTTTCCATTTCAAATTATCTTCATAATTTGGCCTTTTCTTTTGGTAACGTAATCCAATATTAATACTAGATAATTTTCTTTCAATTTACGACCAAAATATACCGCAAAGATAGTTAATTTAAATTATCATTTACATAAGTACAATACTTACGTGTAATAGAAAAAAATTTCATAATTTAATAAACTACGCATATTTTTACTATTATTAATGGAAAAAAGACATTAATATAATCAATTACTTGCAAAAATCATCGACTATTACCCAAAGAATTTATTAACAGATAAAATAATAATAATAATAAATGTCTAGTGGGAATAATTCTTTGATGTAGGTTTTCATGATTTAAAATTTTAATTTTTGAACGTTTATTTTATGTATTTTACTTGTCTCTCAAGGACAGCAGAAACTGTCATAGTATGTTGTGATCATTACAAAACGTTTTTCTGTATCATTTTATATATAAAAATCACTTATTGTTTAACATGCATATAAGTTTAATCATAGCTCATCACAATAAAGATTTACATATTAAATTATGTGTAATTTTAATCAACAGTTGGCGAGTTGTAGTAGTGTCGAAAATCACAGAAGGTGGATAATAGTAGAGCCACATGTCGGGCGATATACTACACACTCAGATTAAGTCAGCATTCGTTTTCATAATGGTTATCTCACAAATCAAATGTAATGCAATTATATACAATAGAATCTGAGACATAGCCTTCGTGTTCACTGGATAAATTCCAATATAGTATAGCGCCGCCTATCAGCCGATATGCACCAAAATTTAACTGGCATAGTATTTCATAATGGACCTCTTATATATCAAGTTTTGTGCAATTAAATGCAATAGAATCTGAGATACAGCCTGCCTGTTTGCGGTGAAAAATTGCATAATAGCTACCTATCGGCCGATATACATGCAAATTGAATCAGTAACATTTTTTATCATGACCTTCTCACATACTGAGTTTTGTTCAATTATATCGAATAGAACCTCAAATATAGCCTTCCCTTAAGTAGAAGACTTTGCAGCCCAACAGAGCCATGTGCTGACCGATTTGCACCAAAAATTGATACACACTAATTTATGCCACGGTGCAACATCAGATAAATTTATACGAACGAACTTCTACCGGAGACACACCACAAAATCTTATCACACACAGACAGACATTTTTAAAAAATGGTCAAATCGTGTTCTGGACCTCTCAGAACATGTAAATCGAAAACCAGAAATTGAAAACTTTTATAAATACAGTGCTTCCCTACTGAATATAGAAGAAAGTGAAAATACATAAAGATTTTTAATTTGCGTGTTTAATTATTAGAAAAATAGGGATATATTTTCGGAGAGTTAACGATGAAAACTCTGTAATCCAAAAACTTTAGATTACTAATTTTTACAACATTTTATGCAAATTTTATTTGCGAATTTTTACTATTTTATTGTTTTCCGAAACGATCGGAAAACAGGAAAATTCTGCCACATAATCGTATTTTATTTAAATGAAATACTAATTTATGTGTATAAAATAAACCTTAAAAGTACATATTTTTATTTATTTACTAGTACGCGTTTAAGTTATCAAAATTGTACAAAGGAAAAAAAAGAAAAGAAAAAGCAGCCATATTTTAAAAGTACATTTTTGCACATCTATACAGCAATGTATTAAAAAAAAAATAGCTTTCATTATTTCATTTAAAATTATATATATACTAAATGTTTTGTTTTAACACATGCATACCAAAAATAATTTTGAAAGCAGAATCCCCAGAAACTAATTTAAATATTGGCGGCCTCTCTTTTCCCTTTCCCTCCCAGAAATAGACGTATAAAAATAATATATTTAAATTATCAGCTACATAAATTTACAACTTAAAAAAAAAAAAAAAAAAAAAAAAAAAAAAATTCTTAAACCATCTATGCATGTTTTCTTATCGCATGTAAATCACCAAAATAATATTTAATATAACTAATTACTTGCAAAAAACCCTAATCATCCCACAATGTATTCAACTAAATGGTTTTTAAATGGTCCCGAGATATCAATTTACTTTAGTTATTATTGACTCATAAATGATGTCTAAATGTTATTCCAAACCACTCCGTGATCAAATAACATTTAGCAAAAACATTTTATTTACTTTTTTTCCCCCAAGGTCTGGAAACTTTTTACCTCCCATTAGGGACTGAGGTCAAGTTTCCACTTTATAGTCTTTTACAACTAATGAGCCTCTTGACCCTAATTGGATGTGAAGGAAAAAGTCATGAAGAAATGTTTATTTAATTAAATTAATAAACTAGCAAATTGATTTTTTTGATACTTGGTAAGCATATTTATCCTTACTAACTATTTCTTGCATCCTCACTAATTTTTCAACGAACGTGCGTGTACGTGTTTATTTTTCGGGACGGAATGATCCATTTTCTTTTCATTTATTGAAAAATGTTGCTATAAAGCGTTCTAGAACACGTTTTCTAATTGTAGAAAATCCCTCGAATTAAGTGAAAATGAAAATTTATTGAAATTCACAGTTACAAATCATTATAGGGCATTTATTCTTATGGTACAGAATTTTTTTTATTTAAATGCTGTTGCAAAAAATTTATTGAAACGCATTATAGAACTTTATGTGACCCTCCATTCTGACTGTAGAGAATGTTATAAAAGTTTTAGTAAATTGCATTCGTAGAGTTGTGAAAATTTGCATACATATGCATTAGAATATAAAAATATTAAGTACCAGCAAACCCGTGCGAAATTTTTACACTTTATTTATTTTCTTCTTATTTACATTTAAAACTTGAAACTCATAAATCTTATACCAATTTCCCCACTCATTTTGAATTGTAATTCACTAAAAGCCAAATTATCATTAGAACCAAATTAAAATTGCGATAGCGAAAACAAAACCATTCAAAGAAAGGTTTCAAAAAAAAAAAAAAAAAAAAAAAAAAAAAAAAATATATTTACGACCTAATTTTCCTACTTGCGCAGGCAGTACAGTTTTAGTATAAGGACCGACTGGCAACTTTTTTGAAGCATAGGGCGCCGATGGTAATTTTTGTTGCCATGTTGGCAATGCTTTTTTAATTATTTATTTATTTTGACATAATTTTTTGTTAAAAATAACTAGTATCTATTTTGATTATAATTTTGATTATACTTTTGATTATTGCGTTGTTTAGTCAATGTTTGACTGAATTCATATTCTGTTTATATATTTACAAAAATTGCTAGCTTTAAAATGACGCGTGAAAAAATTGTAAAGATGCAACTTTTAAAATACATTTTACTTTAAACAATTTTATGAGACAAATATCGTCATTTTTCTGATTAAATCATTGAACTAAGTCCGCGTGCTTAAGTATTGCTGATAAATATTATTTTTTATCCTCACGTATTTTATTAAATATGTCATTGTCGTATCGATTCAACAAAATTTAATCCTAACTGGATCACGTTAGAGAAATATTATATAGATATTTAAAAAGTTTCGGGAACTACTGAAATTTAATAAAAAGAAATTCAAAATTTTGTATTTTTTTTAAATTTCTAAAATGTTCTTTACTAACAATTTTCTTCCTTCTCGATTTTACACTATTTATAGTTTTATATTATTATATTCTAAAAAGGATAACTTTATTTTTTATTAAATTACCAATAAATGCACAAAGTTTGAATGCTGAAATTTAATGCAGTTTAACATTCGTACATAAAAAATATTCTTAAAAAAATTAACTTTATAAATATTTTTGATTTAAATATTATTTTAATAGTAAAATCAAATGATTTAAATCAGGATTTCAACTGAATGATACAAATCGGACCAACAAACCCATGAAATAACATATATGTTTAGAAATATTTATTTAAAAAAAAAATATTTTAAAGCATATATTTTTTGTCAGTGCGTGATTCTGATTAAAGAAAATAATAATAATAATAATAATAATATTTCGATTATCTGATTCATAAATTTAAAAAAATAAATACAAAATATTAAAATTAAATTTTTAGGTAAGCAAAACGTATTGCTTATATGTAGAAAAAAGAAAGATAATTTTTTTAAAAAATTAATTTTAACTTTATAGCACACACAAAAAAAATTGCCAAATAATGCGCTGCTCTGAAGATTTCATATAATAGCTTATATTCCCATTTAATATTTATAAATGGAATTATATTTGGTTTGTTCAATAAAAATATATATCCAGGCAACAATTCTTATGGTTTTTGATAGATTTTTTAGGGATTTAAAATTTTTAAATTGCATTTTCTCAGTTTGGATTTTTTTTTTTTTATGCATTGAAGAATTAGGGATGAATTTTGAAATTAATTGATTTTTATTTATTTATTTTTATTTATTTATTTATTTATTTATTTATTTTTTTTTTTTTTGGGGGGGGGGGAATTAAAAAGTGCATGTCTACGTAAAAATTTGCAAAAGAAAAAAAATATTGTTTTTTGATATATTTTTAATATTTTTTCTTTTAAAAAATATTGCGAAATCCATCTCTAATTATTTTAAGTAGGTTTAGTTAAACATCGAAAAAATATATTAAGTCTTTTCTTAAACACATGCAGAAGGTTTCAGCATTTTGAAGATCCTGTGAATTCATAAAAAACTACAAACTGATAAAACGCAATTTAAAGATTTCAAATCTGTAAAATAAACCAATCAAAAACCGTAAGAATTGTTGCCTGAATATATATTTTACCGAACAAACCTAATATAGTTTAATTTATAAATATTAAATGGAAATAGAAGCTTTTTTTTTTAATCTTAAACTTCAGTGGTGCCAAGTCCCCTTAATCAATCATTGTTATTCTTACATAACTTTACTTTCTTTAAAGATTTCAAAATTATTTATATCTTGAGGCAATTATTTGAACCTCTTACTTCGCATTATTTTTATGACATCCAGAAAATGAGTTTCCTGTCTTTGTTTGGTTTTAAAATTAAAAGAAGTAAAGAAAAGACGAAGTCTTTTTATATGTCATCAGAAAGATTTTTATTTCATGAAAAGATATCAAAATTTTATTTATTTATCTGAATATTTCAAAATATGTTTTGAAACACTAATTCTTATTTTCACATGAAGAAAAAAAAATTGGAAAAAGAAGGGGGGAGGGGGAAGGTAGCTGAATGTTGATAAATAATTAAACATATAAATGGAAATACTATGTAATAAAATGCGTAAATAATGGGTAAAAAATAAAAAAATAAATAAAAAATAATAAAAAGAAACTTTTTCGATACTGTCCGTTACGATACTGATTATTATTAATTTTCTTTTCTTTTTCTTTCAATTAAAAAAAAAAAAAAAAAAAAAAAAGATTTTGGTGAAATTCTGGCAAAAGCAGAATTTATTTTAGTACGGAGGACTATTAGTCCCCCCCCCCCCCCCAAATTATAACATCGTTTTCAAATTATTATTTTTCGATAAATATCCAACTATCGTAAAACTGGTATCGTAAAAATCCGTAGATTGAGACTAATAATCCTCCATCCTAAAAAAAAAAAAAAAAAAAAAAAAATGCTTTTTATTATTTATTTTAAATGTGGGAAAAGATTTACACTACGAAACCAATAGTCTGAAATTGTACTTAATTTACTGAGAAATATCTGTTGAAATATAGATAAATGAATGGTGGTGCTGTGAGTTTTAAGTTGGATTATGGGGTGTAAAGACCTAGGATGTTCTTATGGGCTCGAGAGTGTGATACCGATCGAGGATCTTTCCAAATTGTCCTAACCCACATGCATGCGAATTTGGCCTGCAAACTCCGAACGACTAGTTAGTCGCGATCTGAATTTGAACAAAACGCCTTTCATATACCCAGCTATAAGAAAAGAATATTTCAGCTACCGGGGGGAAGAATAAATAGTATGTAATTCAATTAAAATGATTTTAAAATACAAAGTTAATTGTTCGTTACAATAATGTAATTCGTCAGATTCTGAGATTATGTTATTCTTTTGTATTTGGGTTTTGAAATTTTAACTAATTTTTCTTAATGCTGGCCCAAAGTGTTTTAACAGCTTAGGTAAGAGCTTAAAATGCCATCCTTTAGTTATATACGAATATATACTAATTGTAATAAAGGTAATACGAATTGTAATACGAATATATCTAATTGTAATAAAGGGTTCATTTAAAAATCAAAAGTTAGACCAATTTTTAATAGATCTACAGGAAATTCGTAGTTTTTTGCACTACTCAATTTACTAAGTAAAAAAGTACGAGTATGCAAAGGTTCATTAATTTACAAAGTATAATAATTAATTATCTGATAGCAGCCACATAGTCTTATTAACCATTTCAATTTAACGTACAAAAGAAATACACAAACATAAATTTTCATTTATTTCGAAAGACTAATAGAGTTACAGCTGTCCAATAATTTAATGCACATTTCAATTAAAGTTTTATCAATTCTGCATTATCAGTTTTATATTGCATATAAATAAGCTAAAATAAACATGAAAACAGTTTCTTAAAACAACAAATAGTAATGAAAATACAGAAAATCACAAACAAATATCGTAGGTGCAGGCATAGCGCGATTATATTTTAGTATTTACGACAATGCATTGAGTTTTTACTTCCATTAATTTACTACCGTAGATAATGGGAGTATTGTATTCAGTCAAAAATTCGATATTGAGTTTTCTACTGAGTTGCATGTTTTAAGGTCTCATGAGTCCAAAAATGTGGTTTTTGGCAATTGGTCAGTGTATGTGTACGTATGTGTGTATGTGTGTGGGGAATCTTCTGACTAACATATCTCCGAAACTAATGAAGATAAAACGACGAAACTTCAAAATTGAGTTAGATCTGGTATACAGATGATTTCTTTAAGTTTTGGTGAAAATTAGAAAAAACCGGAAGTGGGACATATGAAACCGGAAGTCCGTACCTCAAAAATGGTTCGAATGATTTTCTACAAATTTGTTATAAAAAAACCCTATTAGATGTCCTTTCGTATGTAATAGTTGGTTAGTTCATGAAAACTGATAGGCGTCCTATATAATTAGGCCAATTTGAGGTCTCGCAAGTGCGTTACTTTAAAAGCGGCTATATATATATATATATATATATATATATATATATATCATTTATATATCCTTTCGTATATAATTGTTGTTTTTCGGTCAATAATTGAGCTTGCTAAATTTTGGTAAAAATCGGTATCTCAAAAACGGCTCTAACGATATTCTTGAAAACTGATGCCTAAACTCCTCTTTAGATATCCTTCTGCATATATTACGTGGTTATTACAGGAAAACTGACCGTCATCCTGATTAGGTAGATCAGTTTTAGATCTCGGATGCGTATTTCTAAATACGGCTCTATCAATTTTTTTTTTATTTTTTCATTTTAACTCGCTATGTAAACTCTGTTGATACGTCTTTACAAAAATCAGTTTTCTCTCACAGGAAATTTGTTAGGTGTCTAATTTGTTAGATCAATTTTACACCTTCTAATAACATCCAAAAAGTGCATATAATGCACGTAATAACAGGTGACAGGTGAGGGATGTTGTGTGGTTCTTATACACCAGATTTTCGTGTATACGTGTATTTTAAAAAGTTTTAGGCATAAGATATATTTTAAGATTATTTCAGATATCAATCTCGATATCGAATGATTTTTTCATTGTCATTCATTGATTTAATATGATTTTTATTTGATAAATCTTTTAACACAAGTATTTTTATTTCACTAAATGATAATCTTTGCATTCATGTAAAACAATAACTTTTTTTTTTTTTTTTTTTTTTTTTTATTAACCTTTTCATAAATAAAAATTACCGAAACCATTAGTTCGCAACCATTTTTAAAATATTTGTTTAAGGGGGGAAAAAACCGCACTATGTGAATGTGGGAATAATTCGAAGAATTGATGAAAAAATTCATTATTCCAATAATTAATAATCATATTGAATCCTTAAGATTTAGTAAAAATAAAATACGGGCATTTAAATCCTTTTCCTATGATATATTTTTAGCTATTTCTTTTTACATTTTTTTTTTTTTTAATTTATATAGTTCAAAAATAATTTACAGAGATGAGAGTGGAAAATGGAGAAGAAATCTGAAAATATGCGCAAAACTCATTTTTTGAAACTAAAGAAGAAACTAATATAATAATAATAATAATAATAATTAAAAAAATCATACTTTCCATAAGCAAATATGAAAAATAATGAAAACACATTGTTCAAGAACGTGTCAAAACAAAGAAAATTAAAAATCCCAAACATACTTAGAAATAAAAAATCTGACAACTACATTAAAATCTTTAAGAAAAGTCTGAGGAATCTCATCTCTGAATTTAAAAAATGTTTTTGTTCAATTTTATTCAGTTAAAATTAATTTAATTTCACAAGAATAAAATCAAATATGAGCCGATTTTTTTTTTTAAAGTACAACATATAAACGAGAAAGTTACATACTACACTACATTTTCCCGCGTAATCTCCTAATTTTATTATGCATTTTCGCAAATGGATTAGAAGTTTTTTATTGTTATCTTCATAAAGACAACGAGGGTGTCTTTCTAGCCAATTACGCACGAAAGCCTCAACAGCAACATCGTTGTCGAATCGCTCATATCCTGGTGCTTCTTTTAGTGGCTCAATCATGATGTGATAGTCGCATGGTTCAAAACAATTTGAATCAGAATGGTACAACCATTCGTTTTAAATATATTGCCGAATTCTTTTGAACAATAGTCATATTGGATATTTACACTAGAAGTCTGCACGGGCCGGGTTCGGGCCGAATTTTACAATTTGCTCTCGGGCCGGGCCGGGCTCGGGCTTAAAATTCTTTTGTAGGCTCGGGCCGGGCCCGGGCTCAATATTTTTTGTGTGTACTCGGGCCGGGCCGGGCCTGGAGGAAATTTTAAGCCCGAGCCCGGCCCGGCCCGAATCTTTTTCTAAATTCCTCGTTAATCAACGAAAAAGTAAAATGATAAAATACTTTTTCAGTCATTTATTTTACATAATTTTACAGTCTGGTATGTCACATAAAATTTTATTTTGTTAAAAGGTGTCTGTAACTACAATTTAATTGTCTATCAGCTTGACTGTTCGCGATCTGATTTTCCGAAAATATTTTAAACATGTCTCGAAATTAATATATTTTATTTAAAGTAATATTAGATGGTTTCTAATTCAAAATAATATGCATGTTACTACAAGTTTGCGTAGATGTAACAAACAAAAGAAATTAGGTACGTTACTGAATATAAAGGTTTGTTTTCTATGGTCTGTAGTGTTTAGGTAGTATGAAGGCTATAAAAATCCTTCCTGTGTAATTTTTCCTCTAAGGCTTCTTTTGCTTTTCTCTGGGGCGGGGCACTGGATGAAAGTAGCATCAATTTTAGCATGTGCAAAAGCATCTGTTTTATTGAATATGGTTGGATTAGCATTAAAGTTTTCTTTACCGGATCACATGAAAGATTTGGATGCATTACGGTATAAAACAGGAAGTGGTTGAAAGTACATTTTTAGTACTATTCACAATTTTAAATATCTTCCTATATTGTTTGAGGAATGCTAATATTTTCGATTTGACTTTCTGTCTGTCTTTGTGCCTTCTGTACGTCTGTAATAATGAAATACCGTTTATATATAAATATCTTGTAAACACTCAGCAGTTTTGTTAAAGAACATTTTATTGCTTAACTATATAAAACCTCTGCAAAACACATACTAAAAATTTTTTCGTAGAATGGCATGTTTTTTTTTTAATTTTACATAATTTTTAATCGGACCGGGGCGGGTCGGGCCTGATTTATCGCTTTTTGTCCCGGCCGGGCCGTACACTAGTAAAAAAGAAACGGACCGGGTCGGGCCTGGGCCGAATTTTTCGATTTCATACCGGGCCGGGCCGGGTAAGCAAATCTTTCCAACGGGCCGGGCCCGGGCCTGAAAATTTCGGCCCGTGCAGACCTCCTGGCAGAACATCCCACCCAAAGCGGCAAAGTTATTCTTACATGTACTTTTTCTTTTTTTGGCTATTACTATTATAAATATTTATTTTTAATTTCACAATGATTAATTAAAAATAACTCATTTTGCACGTTTATACGAAATTTTGTCCTATTCTGCCGTGTTAAATAATACAGAAAAAATCAAAACGACAGCGCCACCTGTTCGACGATTTTCACGGAAAACTGATAGGCACTAATTTATGTAAAGATACAACTACATACAAATTTATTTGAAATTATGTGCATTAATTCTTGAACTAGGGCTGTCACAGAATTTCTCTCTTTCTCTCTCTCTCATACAAGCACGAATGCATAGATATTTTCTAAGAATGGCCAAATCGTGTTCTGCATCTCTCAAAACGTGTGAATATATCAAAAACCAGAAGTGCAGAGAATTTTCTTTTACGAATTCTGTGCTTTCTTCTATTCAATATCGAAAAAGTTAAAAAATATTCCATATGGTCTATATAAAATTAGAAACGAAGCAAAATTGCTGATGGAAAGAAATATGCCTATCAATAACAAGGATTATTGAAACTTTTGTGAAAGAAAATTACATCTGAGAAACAACAGGTTTTACAATTCGAATAAAGCAGATCTCAACCTCCACAACATTCTTTTATTCATCAACACACATATAAAAATTCGACATTGAAATACACACGCCTTTACATTAACGCCCCAACACTGAACTGCCGACTGTCATTGAACCACCAGCATGAATTTTCCCACGCACCTCAGAAGACGTTCAGTAATATCTTCGACGCCTTTTTAAGAATTTAGTTGCAAATTTTGAGTTAGATTAAAAAGAAATATTTGACAGCTAGCTAAAACCCTACACAAAGTATACCGAATAAGGAAAACTCACGAGGTACTTAACGTATCTTCTTAAATCATTTTCGAGGGTTTCATACAAATTATAACAGAAGAAAGGCGATCCATACGGTATTAGCTACATGTAAAGGACATTTGCGAAGACACGCTTTCGAATTTTCGTGTTTTCTATAAAAAAAAAAAGCAAAGAGTTTGTCGGCGGAACACATCCGGGTGGACCACTCCTGTTTTTGATTGGTCTAGATTTAACTACTTTGGTGAAAGTCGGCCATTTTTTAGTAAAAACGGATGAATTTTTTTAAAGGATACTGCATAGGTGTTATACTTTTTTAAAAGAGCTCTAAAAACTGTTCATTTTTTGTGGGGACACTATATACATAAAGTTGATTTAAAGATATTACGTTGCAAAATTTCACAATGTGATATCATTCAATTGCTTTTGATAAAGGTCAGTCTTTTTTAGTAAAAACTGATTTTTTTTTTTTTTTTTAAGATACTGCATAGATGTTATAATTTTTAAAAAGAGCTCTAAAAACTGCTTGTTTTTTGTGCGAACACTATAGAGCATTTCCTCGTGACGTCATGTGGTTGGCAAAAAAGCGCGCTCGACTTTCCCGCGCCCCGCCCACCATTGATTTTCCGTTGATAGTAATCAAGTAATCGCCATTGCTATGCTTTTCCCAAGCCTTTTTGCCAACCACTCATAAAAGTTGAGATGTTTGTTTACAAACAAGGAACTGCCCTATACACATCAAGTTATTAGATTTAAAGATATTATGTTGTAAAGTTTCACAACGCCATATCATTCTATTGCTTTTATCTTAAAATAAGAGTCTAATATTAAAGTATAATGAATAACTTTTTAAAAATTATCAGTTTTGAAGTTCTAAGAGCTGCAATTTTTAAATTACCTCGTATTTATTTCCCATACATAATCCATTAAATTTGTAAACAATTGTTGATTCATTCTTGAGAATCATTCACATAAAACCATAGAGCATTGCTGCAAAACGAGTGCAAAACGGAAGAAATATTTAATTTAATTTAATTTGTAATATGTTACTTTGACTTTTTGACCTTAAAAGGAATTTTTAATTATGTTATAAAGCCTAAAATTTGATATAAAAAATAAATAGTGATTCAATTCTTTTGAAAATTCATTTAAATTTAGTGACCAGCGAAGCAGGCGTAGCCTGCTAGTGTTGGATATGTAAAGAAATACTTGACGAATTATCTTTTCTCTTTAAACGTCATGAGTATGAAAGACATTTTATACCTCATATATTCTACCAGAAATTTTATTGGTTACAAATTAAAGAAAAAAATTTGTAACGTTTAGGATTACTCAGTAAAAAATCTGGAGTGACTCCACTCGACTTTCCGAACATTCAGTAGTTATTTAGTTATTTAATGAGACAGTTATTTAAATAAATTAAAGTAAGAGAAGTCATTAAATAAATAAAATAGAAAATTATAACAGGGTGTTTGAGTATTTTCACCTAAATAGAACGTTGTTCAATTTAACGCTATCGCACTTTAAATAATTTGACCCCATAAGCCGTAATGATAACGATTTCTTCTTTATGTCCCTGTAAAAAAATATAGGCGTTAGATTCATCAAAATCTAAAAACACTTTTAACACATCAAAACCTTATTGTTTTCATGTCTAGACACATTTTTTCCCCCACACACTCTCTCAAATGTATATAGATTTAGAAATGGAATAAAACTAGTATAAAAACTAAACACAACTTATTTTGTATTTAAATAATAATTTAAAAAATCATTAAAAAGTAATAAAATTCCATGGATAATTATGCATTGTTAATATTCTTTAAGTTATATATGAATTACCCATATTCACACATGTGTTTCATTTATCTTGGAATAAATAGTTATTTTAATCTTGATACAATATTATTTTAATGCACTAATATTCTTCGATTATATTTGACACTTAAAAAAGTATTTAAAAGAAACAAATAATGTACCGCAATTCCTTAATTCCTTAATTAATTTATTTTTTACCTTTTTCGGTTGTCTCAGAAATCTGAATTACATTAAATTAAGAGCGGACAATACCTAATCTCGCCGGCAGCCTTCGCCCATGTTATTCTATGGGAAAATTTGTTTACATAATTACTCATTACCTAATGAATATTTTTAAATTCTGTTTTCACATTTAGAAAATTCATAAGCGTTAAATTAGTGCTTGTTTTCCAAAAACTGATTTTTTAAAATTTTAGTATTTCATTTTGCGATTAGAAAATGAGAAAAATGCATTTTGTGAAAAATCGCATTTTTGAACTCAAAATTAAAATGTAAAAATTAAAAAAAAATGAATTTTTCAAAAATGAGTACTCATTTAACGGTTATGAATTTTCTGACTGCGAAAACAGAATTTAAAAATATTCATTAGGTAATGTGTAATTGTAGCAACAAATTTTCCCATAGAATAACATGGGCGAAGGCTGCCGGCGAGATTAGGTATTGTCCCCTCTTAAATGTATACTCTATAATACCAAATACAACGCTTAAAATAACATCCATCTATATAATATTTCTCTAACGTGGACCAATTACAATTATTTTTTGTCGAAACGATACGATAGTGGTGAAATTAATAAAATATGCCAGGATAAAAAATAATATTTAAAAATGAACAATATTTAAGCACGTGGACTCAGCTCAATGAACTAATAAGAAAAAAGACGACATTTGTATGATGGCATTATTTTATGGGAAAATGTTATTTTAGTTGCCAGGATAAAAAATAATATTTAAAAATGAACAATATTTAAGCACGCGGAATCAGCTCAATGAACTAATAAGAAAAAAGACGACATTTGTATGATGGCATTATTTTATGGAAAAATGTAATTTTAGTTGCTTCTTCGGAATCTTTGTAAGCGTCATTTGAAACCTAGCAATATTTCAAAGATATATACAGAATATAATTATTATCATAAACTGACTAAAAAACTCAATCATAAAAAGTATAATAATTTTTTTTTTTTTTTTTTTTTTTTTTTTTTTTAAACAAAAAAATATTCCAAAATAATAAAATGTCGTCGCACTCTTGGCGACAAAAATTTAAAAGGTGTCATGGGTTTTTGGGTTCAGCTGTACTGCCTGCAGAAGTATGAAAACTGGGTAGTCAACCATGGATTTTATTTTGAAACTTTTCTTTGAATGATTCTGGTTTCACTATTGCATAATATTTATTTGGTTATAATAGTTTGGCTTCTGGTAAATTAAAATTTTAATTAGGTGGGGAAATTGGCATAATATTTATGAGTTTCAAATTTTAAAGGTGAATAAGAAAAGAAATAAAGTGCGAAAATTTCGCACGGCTTTGCTAGTATATATTTATAATATTAGAAACTATTAAGTGATACCAAAATAACTAATTTTTCCTCATATATTAGGTACTAAAGCATTTATAATTTTCACTGAATCTTTTTTTTTTCTTTCCCTCCTTTTTTATTTTTATTTTTCCCCATTATTAAATATTATCCTAAATTTAAATGCATAACAACTGAACTGAACTGTAATAAATGTCAAGTAAAAAATTATTCTTTTCTATTATCTTATAGATAAATATCAAATAATTATAATATTAAATACGAATAAATTATTTATATTCTATTATTTGACTAGTAATAAGATTTAAAGTAGAGCAAGCGTTTGAAATTAAAATGAATTATCTGCGTATACAGATATATTAAATATCATAAAGACTTTTTAAATTAAGAAACAAATACGCTTTATTTTAAATTTAAAAACAATATCCGTGTATGTAAAAGAATATTTTAAGACCCTTTTTATCACTAATTATAACCAGTGATATGTAGCCAGGAGTAATTACTTTTAAAGCAAGAAATAAAATTTTAAAATGGTATCTAAAATAGATAATGTACATAACCAAACTGCCCAGCAGTAAATTGCATTTTCGTATTATTTGACTGATAAACATTTAAAATATAACCACTAAATACAAATAAAGTCTTTGGCTAAGATTAAAATTTGAGTTAAAAAAAAAAAAAAAAAAAAAAAAAAATGCAGAATACATATTTTTTTATTAAGTAATTGTTTAGATCTAACAAATAAATAGCTTTATTTCATAAATTGAAATATAACGTGTCTGTTTCATATAATAAATGATAATGGAATACAAAGCATATGTTTATTACATTGCGTTTAAAAAGAAAAAAATATATAGGTTTTTATTAAGTACTTCAATAAAATGAATTACTAAATCAAAAATGTACATAGGTATTTAATCTCTCTGGTATTATACAAACATGTCAGTTTCATTTGTATCAATCATTAGTTTAAAAGTTAATAATAATAAAAAAAAAAAGATGCAAGTTAATTTTTCAGCAGTGTAGCTTTTTTTTTTTTTTTTTTTTTTTTTTTTTTGAGGGGGGGGGGGGGGGTCCTATAATGTATCACATTAAATATCATGATGATTTTTAAGTTAAGAAATGTACTTTTCTTTGTTTTAAATCGAGAGCAATATTAGTATTTTTAAACAACGAATTTTTAAATCAGTTTATTCACTAATTATAATCAATGATAATCGATAGTAAGGTGTAACAAATTTTAAAACACATAATAATAATAATAATATTAATAAAATTGTAAATTACCAAAAAAAAAGTTGTGAAATTGGAATGAGTTATACTAAGAAAAATAATAATTTTTATACTTTTGCATATATCGATATGTACATTGATAAACTCAATATTATATCTTTAAGCTAAAATTTTTTAAAGACAAATAAAAAAGGCCCTGTTGACTAAAATCCCAAGAAATAAATTTTCACTTTACATTTATTAGAGATAAAAAAGAAAAATGAATTGACACATTAATAATAAATTTTTAACAATAAATAAGAGGTAAACTGGTGACCATCACACACAAGACAAACAAATAACTGAGAGAGAGAGAGAGAGAGAGAGAATTTTCCGTCTGTAAATAAATAAATTTAATGAAGACACTTACCTATAATTAAAATTATTCACAAATCGACTAAATTATTAACCATCCATAATACACTCAAAAATACGTGTGTTTTAAAAATCCAATTCAGTCACGAAGAAACATCGACCGCGTGCGTTCTGTTTACCGTATTTCCGGTGACTCGAAAAGAGTTTGAGAAGCAGACGATTCCGGACCACGTGATATCATAATGAAAGAAGAAAGATGCTGATTCTCATTCTCACTCACGCAGCTTACCGTGATTGCGTGGATGTGTTGTAGAATATAAAGGAGGTAGCTTAGCAGGAGAGGGAACTACCCCACATGCGTTAAATTTTGCAGATTTTGAACGTTTTAATCGAGGTTTTGTTTAAGCATAACGAGCATTTCGTTTGAACTACCGAAAAGAATTATATGTAACAAATGTAATGAATAATGAATACAAAATGATTTAAATAAACCGAATTATGGCCAGGAACTCATGAGAAAACAGGTTAACTTAAAATTTTTTTTATAGATGTGTAAAACATTTACTTGAAAAAATAATCTGGTGTGTCACTCACACGACTTTCTCTTACTCTGAAATTTAATACTATAAATACAGATTATATATTAAGGAGTAAGATAACGAGTATTATTATGCAAACTTATGTTATAACAATTCAAATTAAGCTTCAGAACAGCTTTATTTGACAAATAATTTTATGAGAGGGGAGCAGTAGTCCCCCCCTCAACCCCCCGTTTCGTTATTGTACCTGCATTTAAATAGAATTCAAATCTGTTTTTAACTTCAAAAGTTCTTTTAAAATTATCCAGACAACTTTCACATGCATGATTCCTTGAAACTTATCAATCTTCACCAAACTTTCCTCGTCACAAACGTATTAACTTCAAAATACAACATTTGAACAGTCTGAAATTACTTGTTTTTAATTTACTTTAAGAGACACAGACAAAGATCAAATGTTAAAAATTTGTCTTCGGTATTTAGGAATCCTCAAAACGTGTAAATATACAAAAAACCAAGCGATGAATATTTAATTAAAAAACTACATTATTTACCATATGGCTATTAGGAATTAATTTCAATTCCTGAGCAACTTTCCTGGACATGGTAAAATATTATACAGTAAAGCACTTTCAGTAACGGTAAAAAAAGATTGTTATGGCTTAAATATTGGCTGCCCTGTATATCTTCTGAAGATTATTTACACACCACATGGTGCAAATAAATATAATTCTATATTAATAACACACGGCACAACCTGAAATACACTTTCATTAATTTTCAAGCATTGTCGCACTATAAACTAGTTCTTTTGTGTAACCCTGTAAACGAGCAATGATAGATTTCCAAACTATATTCTACATGAAACATGTTTTTGCGCATATAAAAAATATATATTCGTTTCATTTAGGTTAGTGCAGTCAATAGATGTTAAACTCTACTTATCTGCAATTTCCCCCATAGACGTAATGTGTTTGACCTCTCTTGGGTGTCCCTGTACACGAACCATTTGCTTCATCTAAACGAAAAGTTTAGTGTAACATCCCTATATGATACACATTTAAAATACTAAGTTTGGAGTTTCTGCTATAATTTGTTTTTGAGATATGTTGAAAAAAAAAGACAGACACACACACACACAGACCATTCGCTAAAAACATGATTTTCGGATTCAGGGGACCTCAAAATGTTTAAATATAACAAAAATTCAAATTCTAAAATTTGACCCAAAAACAATACTTTCTCGACCCTGTGGGTAAGAGAAAGTAATAAGTAAAAGTGTGCACATAAAACATAATAATAATTAAATAAAAAGTAAATATCTGAACTATAACTGATGTATTTATAAGAGATTTCAGATATTTCAAATACACAGAGTTATATCAGCGGTTTTAGTTCCCCATCATACTATAGGTATGGCGGTATGGGGAACTTAGGTAATCGTGAAAATTTTCGACCTCGGTTTTTTGACTTTTTTACACGTTTTCAGGTGTGAAGAATCCGAAAATGACAAAATTTGTATGGTGTCTGTCTGTAGGGTGTCTGTTAGTGTGTCAGTCCGTTAGTGTGTCAGTCCGTTTACACGATATCTCACGAACAAATGATCGCAGAGAGGTCAGACCAGTTTTCAAATATTGCTTTAGACACTGGCAAGAACCCTATTTATTTGCAATATTCGAATTAAAAAACTTCGTAAGTTATTCGAAATTTACGATTTTCTTAACATGGGAGAATAGGCCAAAATTTCACTTAAGCTTGAATTACATGAAACATTTTTGTTGTAAAAATGTCAGACCAGTTTTAAAATATCAGTTTTGATGCCGGAATGAACATCAGTTACTATAAACATGCTACTTTAAAAATTTCGCAAGTTATTGAATATTTACGAATTTCTTAACATGGCAGAGTAGGACAAAATTTCCCATAAACGTAAATTTTTAGGGATATTTTCATCGTAAAGATGTCAGACTACTTTAGAAATATTATTTAGTATACTGGCATGAATATTATTCACTATGAATTTTCCAATATAAAAATTTCGTAAGTTATTAGAATTTTATGAATTTCTTAACATAACAGAATAGGGCAAAACTTTACACAAACGTCAATCTTGAGGGATATTTTCATCATAAAGATGTCAGACCACTTTTGAAATATTATTTAGGATACTGACATGAATACCATACAGTATGAATTTTCCAATTTAAAAAATTCGTAAGTTATGTGGAATTTACGATTTACTTAAATTGGCAGAATAAGGCGAAATCGAGCATAAACGTCCATTTTTAGGATCATAAATATATCAGACAATTTGAAAATAACATTTATGATACTTGTATGAACATGATTGACTACAAATATTCTAATAGGAAAATTTCGTAAGTTATTCGAAATTTAAGATTTTGTCAATATAGCAAAATGGGGCGATATTTCATATAAATATGCATTTTTGGGAAAGTTGCATTGGAAATAGTAGCATGAAAATAAACTACGAAATTGATCCCAATAAAATGAATTAATAGATTAGAATAAGATATCGAACTGAATGGTGGGTAGCCTATTAGGCGAGGATTTCGTTCTGACGCTGTGTCAAGCGTTTGGTCTTAACATGTATATAATATGTCCTGTACAAGAAATTTATGAGAACATACATATGATGGGGAACTGAGCAGAGTCCACCTATGCCAACTAGTTTCTGTTTGTAATGTTATTTATATGAATGCAAAAACTATATCAAATTTGGGCATGTAAAAAAATATATTAACTATGATAGACTAACGGTTTTTCTATTTGTATTATCATTTACCTGACTATAAAAGATATGTGAAATTTGTGTACATAAAAAAAGAAAAATATAAAAATGTGAATATTCTGAGCAACTGATACAGTTATAAAATGTGTTCGATATTTTAGAATGAACATTTTTTTTCAAAAGTGAAGTAACAGTTGGTCTTCTCATTTCTTTTTTTTCATTTCGCGCATAATTATTGAACAAAAGCACATATGAACATGCAATTTGGATGATATTTTATTAACAAATCATTAATGAAATCTAGTACAACTTTGACATAGGAAATAATTTGTAAATTGATACCAAGACTTTTTATAATTTTTCTTAGAAACAGGTGTTTAAAAAGAAATATATATATATATATAATATTTTAGGAGAAAAAAAAATATGGCACTGTGATTGAATTGTAATTAGGCAAAGATTTATCACCAAATATCAAATTAAAATTCCTTATATACTTTTCAAATTCTTCCATAAGGGTTTTTATTTTATTTTATTTAATTTTTAATGTAATTAAATTTAAAAATGTTATTCAAGTAAAAGAAAGAAAGAAAGGGGTTTTAAATTTGATTTTATAAGTAGGTACATTTTCTCCCTGTGTGTAATATATCCTTAACAGCATCTCTCCTTTCTTTTCTAAAATAGGTTAAATTGCCGCCGCCCCCCTTTTTACTTTCTCTTACCCATCAGGTAGAGAAAGCATTGTTTTTGGGTCAAATTTTTGAACGCGAGATTTTGCTATATTTACACGTTCTGAGGTCCACTGAGTACGAAAATCATGTTTTTAGCAAACGGTCTGTGTGTATGTCTGTGTGTCTGTGAGTCTGTGTGTCTGTCTGTTATCAGCATATCTCAAAAACAAATTATGGCAGAAAGTTCAAACTTGGTATTCTAAATGTGTATCATATACGGATGCTACAGTAAGCTTTTCGTTCAGATCAAGCAAATGGTTCGTGTACAGGGACAATCAAGAGAATTCTAATACATTACGTCTATGGGGGAAATTACAGGTAAGTAGAGTTTAACGTCTATAGACTGCACTAAACCAAATTAAACGAATGCATATATATATTGTAATAGAGATAGTCAACTGGGGAAAAAAATTGTGTATGTAGGAGCCTCGCCTCCCCCCTGAGGGGGAAGTCCCCCCTCGAGGGGAGTAAATTTTCATGATGGTTATCTTTCAAAAGAGCTTGCCAATACCTTTAAAACGAATGGTTGAACCATCGATCTGCGATAATTTAAAACAAAGTTATCGATTTTTTTTACATTTAAAGAAAAAAAAAAACTTAGAAAAAATATCGTTTTTTTTTTTTTTTTTTTTTTTTTTAATATTGAGATTAAAATGGACTTTTTTCGGATATTTAGTGTTATACTACTTCTTTAATATGGAAATCGTCTGTATTATCATAAAACATAATTTTTTTAAATAATAATTTTAATAAATTATTTTTTAAAAACAGAATTATTTTTTTATAACCGAAATAAATTTTCTATAAATCTAAGTGCATTAATGAAACGGGAGGTTAAGGGTGGCGGTAGCCCCCCTCACACAGAATTAATTATCGTATATGACTCTTCCGAAGCCTAATTTGAATTGCTTAACATAGGTTTACATAACATCGTTATCTTACCTCTTAATCTCCAACCTGTATTTATAGTATTAAATTTCAGGCTAAGAGAAATTCGTGTGAGTGACACACCAGATTATTTCTTTTCGAAAACGCTGCTTTGGAGAAATATTGAGTTAATATCAGTCTAAAAAATTATTCCCGATGTTGACGACCCCCCTCCCCCCCCCCCAAAAAAAAAAAATAATAATAAATAAAATAAAAATAAAAAATAATAATAAATAAATAAATAAATAAAATAAATAAATAAAATAATAATAATTCGTAATTTTATAACAAATATATCATTCAAACTTCATGTTCGGTTATGTGAAAATGTTTGATATTCTATATACTAACGATATTTCTTTTGTAAAGCCATTTACTTGAAATAACAAATATATTTTCTGCACTTTGAAATAACATATGTACTAAGGAGTATGAATATTTGAGTTACAACTAATATAGATATAAATGCGCACACACACACACACACACATCATAATGAATTTTTAGCAGCCATTTTTTATTCTACATGTATGACGAAATTACACTAAATATAAGTAACCTACAGCAGCCGGCTTTTCTGATTTTTAAATCAAATTTGTCACTGGAATTTCGAAAGCAGAATTCTTCATGTATATATTCGACGATTAAAAAAACTTAAAATCATTATAAAAATTTTCCGGTAAGAGGTCTTTCTTGGAAAACGGTCGATTTAGCAACTATGATAACATAAAAAAAAAAAAAAAAGTGTGTGTCTAGGGGTAGGGGTGGGGGGAGAAGGTATTATTTGAAGTTTGTACCGCAATAGAGATGCATTAATTTATTCAAACTGTTTCTAAGATAATAGTTTTTTTTAATTCAAAACATCCTTGAACTGCAAAGGAAAAAAAAAAAAGACAGTTAAAAGAAACAATTGAAATGATCCAAAAAAATCATTATTTAGCCGCGTTGACAAAATATGTTCTAAAAAACTTTCTTAATGATGTTTGTACTTCAGTACTTTTTTTTCTTCTTTTTTTATGAGAGAGAGGGAGAGAGAAAAGAAAAAAGAAAGAAAATATGATCTTTAAAGCTTTTTCGATTATTCATTTTCATGAAGAATAAAAAAATAAACCGTCCAATAACTCATTATTTACATAAAAATAATAGCGAAAAGGAGGAAAGAAAAAATAAGAAAGTAAGAAAAATTAAAATAATTTCTTTTGCTTCCATAACCTTTATAGAAGTAAGAGAAATAAATCAGTTAAAGGCAAAAGAATACTATAGAATACTACTTATAGTGTCAAATACTAAAACATATACTGATTTTTTTTTTTTTTTTTTTTTTCTGTCAAACAGTTAATACTAAGACGATTCAAAAGACATATATCTTACAAAAATGTAAAATATGTAAAACGAAATAAAGATTAATTTAGAAGCTATTTCGACATTACATTCTAGAGCAGGGTTTAAACTGCCATTAGTTTTTTTAGCAGTTTGCTAAAATGTATCATATTTTGCTAAAACATGTTGGTCAGAATTTCGCTAAAAAGCTAAAACTGGATAACTGTATAAAATATCTCTATATAATAACTCTTTTTTTTTTTTTTTGGTAATATTTGCACGCAAAAACTACGAAAGGACTGAAATTTTTGGGAATGATTATTTATACAGTAATTTGGATTTATTTTTAATTTTTAATGATTGAATTTAAATGCAAAAATATTTAAAAGTATGTCAGAATTCAGAATTTGATTCATAGAAGCATTCTTAGCACTAGTATTCCACGATTATCTACCACTACACTTTAGTTAATTTTTCAATTGCTTTTTCATTTTACACATATGATATGAGTACCTCTTTTTCTACTGTTAAAATCAAAACATAGATTCATATTTTCATATTTTTAAAGTCACAAATATGGATGCTTGGTTAAAATCATCAATGAACAATATAATAGAAAATAAAACGGAGGATAACAAAGCTAAGTAAAAGAAATCAATGGTATCCAAAGAATTAACTTTCGAAAAAGCTAAAATAGTGCTTGCCTATTTTCGCTAAAATGCTAAAGTAATTTTTTTGCCAGGTTAAACCCTGTTCTAGAGTGTGTGTGTGTGCGCGCGCACGTGTGTGTGGAGGGTGGGGAATGAGATATTTAAGCTTACTTATTATTATATTTAATAACAATAATTTAAAAAAACAACAACTAAAATTCATTATTTATCCTCTAAAATAGAAATTATAAAAAGGGGATAGGGAAAGAAAAATGAAAAAGATCCTATTATTAATTAATTTTATCGATAATTAAAAGAAATGTTTATGTTTGAAATTACGATTTATTAAAAAAAAAAAAAAATAATAATAATAAATAAAACTATTAACCCGTTCACACCAGCGTGACCCACCGGTGGGTCACAGCTACAGTCGGCAGAAAAGTATCTGAGCACTAGCAATAATCCCTGTCCAAAAAAAAAAAAAAAAAAAAGTACGCTTAATACTGCTTTGTTGAATAAATCCTTGCCTAGTCATGTTCTTAGTCAGTCTAAAACATTATTCGACGAGGACTTATTGAACAAAACAGTTTTAAGTTTACTTTTTTGATATCGGAATAATTTTCTAGTGCTCGGATACCTTTGAGTAGACTATGTAAAGAAAATGCTCCGGCGTGAACGTGTTAATCATCACGTCATTGTCACATTAAAACATTTCCGAACATACTTAAAGCGTATGAACAATTCTAACCAAATTGCATCGAAATGACATTACTTTCACAGAATGTTTTGGCGCAAATCACCGATTTCGTTTCGTAGTCCTTTAACAGATCGGAATTTGAAGAACCCTGTTGCCAACTTTACACATGTTTCACGCCATCTTCGGCCTTAGGTCTTATTATGGAAGTTAATTTTCTTAAATTTCTCATGAAAATTTCAACTAAAAGAAAATATAAAATGAAATTTGGATTTACATGTTAAAAAAAAAAAAAAAAAATGTTTGTTTGTTATTTTATGAGCCTTTATAGTAATCGAATTCATATACATAAATGATCAAGATTGTCGGATTCCCCAATCTCACCACCTACTACTAGGGTGCCTAGAATGAACTACTTTACTACTTTAGGCACCCAACCTATAACTCCACACAGTACCTGATTTTGTCCCAACTTAACGTACACTTCATGATTTTTTTACTTCTTTTTTGTTTTCCATATAAAAATCATCTTCATTTATCGCCATGATTACCACGAAAATAACATGAGTGTTATGAAGAAAAGAAATTTAAGATACTATTAGAACATATTATTGAGCGAATAACTATAAGAAAAGAATATAGAAGAAAAAATTCTTTTGACGACGAACAAATTGACTGTTTTGACGGCAAGTACATAATAAAATTATACTTTTAGATTGAAAAATCATTAATATATATTATCATTTCATAGTCGTAAAATTCATTTTCAGTGTATATTATTAAATAAATTATTAAAAAAGTTATATTATTAAATTACAAAGTTTCAAAAAAAAAAAAAAAAAAAATCATCCACCAGTAAAATATCTGAAAAACTTAACTTTTTCTAATGTCAAATGATAAATTGCAGAGAGAGTGAGGCGGGAATAAATCAAAAATTTTATTCTAAAACTCTGTCTAGTTCTGTAGAACTGATTTACATTAACTCAATATTTAACCTGCAAATCCCAATGTTTCCATGTTTTCTTCCTCCACTTTTTTTTATTGTGATTCAGGATCATTTACAGCTGGGGCCCATGTGCATTTTTCCAAGCGCACTTCCTAAACTCCCCTTGCGGGAAACACGCATGTATTTTTACGTCCGGATGTACGTCGACAGGTGAAGGTGATATAAAATTATTCATGTGACATATAGTCAGATAAGTTGTTGGATGTGGAATGCGCCATAACCACCACCCGCGACATCTAAATTCACCGAAAGTAAATTTCAGATGATTTGATAAGTTAGAAAAAGTTACTTTCTAATAAAAGCACAGCTGTCTGCCTTGGAATAAGAGGGTTTTGGTAACTTTGTTTCAGAGTTGAGCTCAAAATGAAAATTTCACATAACTTATTCAGCACAGAAAACACACATACATATTCTTACATATCTAAAGCAAGAAGAGTGTATACTTTACGTATAGATTTTATTTATGCGGTAGAGTAAAAAAAATGTATGAATATATTTTCATTTTAAAAGATATATTATGCCGGCTGTCGCGTCGACTGTACCTGCAGATCATACACAATTGAACATTTGAATCTGACAGCCTCTATTTAATGCTTCCAAAAACGATAAATTTATAATTTCAAGTATATAATACTGCTGAAAATAATTTGAAGTATTCAAGTACTATTTATTTTATCCATCAAAGCTCAACTTTCAGAAATGTAGTGTGAAATTTAAATGTAATAAAGTTCCACCATTAGATGTTATAAATTGAAAATCACGTGCAAACATTCCATTACAAGGACAAAAAAAAAAAAAAAAAAAAAAAAAAAAGCCAATGAAACTTATTTTTTTTTCTATATGCGCTGATCATTTATAGTGATTAAATGGGGCTAAATTATTAGAAACGAAATAGATTTAATTCCAATTTAGTGAAAGTTCATGTCGTAGGCGCAGAAATACATAGCTATAACCTAAACTGTGAAAAATGATACAAAATATCGACATCTATAAGAAAATACATATCAAAATTGATATTTTAAATGAAAGCTCGGCACTTGGCTATAACATAACGTTCCAATTTAGCCAGACAATCAGTTACCATATAACTAAATTCACTGACAAAATTAATAATACAAAAAAACGATTGCAGCTGGCAGTGATGTGAATTAGTAATTGAGACTGTTTTTCTTTTAACATAGATATATTTTACCTGGGGTATAGACCAGAAAATATACACTCACTACCTACAGACTAAACAAAATAATGTGGTGACAATAAAAAATAAATAAATAAATAATAATAAGAAGAAACATTTAGCTCCCTTCCTTGTTTTCCCCTCGTTACCTTCATAAACATAGGTTGCATTAATCGACTACAAGAAATGGCATCGGCACATAAATCATTTCAAACAGCAGAAACATGGCACCCCGTGATTCGGTAATCCACTGAGAAAATACTCCGTATTTCAGAAATCTGACATAAATCCTTAGAATTAAACCGCATACTTCAAGTTAAAAAAAAAAAAAAAAAAAAACGAAAAAAAAAATCAATTTTCTCGATTAAAGTCCAAATAATTCCCTATTGCATTCTCAATTGGCTGAAAAATATTGCTTTTTCAATTTTTCTTGAGCTTCTCGCTCTCTTTTTTTTCCATATCAAAATGTAGAAAAATTTTTAAACAATTATTTTCTATTTACTTTACAATAATAATTAGCTACAGAAGTTTTTTTTTTTTTTTTTCTTCTCAGATTAAAAAATATGTAACAATATCTGATAAATTTTTATAATAATCAATGAATATTAAAAACTTTCAACTCAACTTCAATTGTTTTACAAAGACTGTTACCAACAAAACAATCGTAGCACTAGCTAATACTAACTAGACGATATTCCTTTTATCATAATATTTCACAGTTTTATGAATTCAAATATAACAAAAATTTGAAATAATTTTATAGACATTCATTTTCTACCAATTTAAAAATAATAATTAGCAACAGAGTCATGTTACCCCCCCCCCTTTTTTTTTTTCAGAATAAAATGTATTACACACATTCATATAACAATCGATAAGTATTCAAAATTTTCAGAATGACTATTTTACAAAAATTTTATATAATTATTTCTCTAACCAGTAACTCTAACCAATCGGAATTCAATTTACCGAATTATTTCACGGTTTTATATTTTTAAATGTAACTAAAATGTAATTATTATATAGGCATTTATCTCATATCGAGTTTCAAAAATTAATTAAATATAAAAATCCTATTTTATCCAATAAACTGTACAATACAATTATAATAGTCTATTATTGACGATATAAATTAGATCCACAATATTTCTTCGTCGTTTTATATTTTTTAAGTACAATAGAAATCCAATAAATTTTTATAGACATTAATTTTCTATCCAATTCAAAACAATAGTTAGCGTAGGGATCCCCCCCCCACCCTTGAGCTTAAAATATATTACATGAATTTATAAAAATCGATACAGATTCAAAATTTTCGTAACATGGTCTGCAAAATAATCATAATAGCTTATACTAGACGATATTCAATTTACTACATCTCTTCGCGTTTTCATAATTTTAAAGACGACTAAATTCTAATAATATTTTAGATATTAATCCCTTTTCCATTTTAAAATAATAATGCTTATAATTACTTATAAATAAAGAAGAAGAATATTTTCTAGCCTTCAGAAACAGTAATTACGTTCGAAAAAGCTCACTAGGTGGAACTAATTTTTATCCATAATGGTTTATAAAATAAAAAGAAAGGGATATCCTTTAATGCTAGTAATTACTAGGACAAGAAAACGAGTAATTTTCCTTCAGATTTTAAGATTAAAGTCACTAATTATTTTACTCGGAATAGAACAAATTAAAAATGCAAAACAGAAGAGATAACTAAAGTTTAATGATTTAGTAAAAGAAGCTTTATTTCGATAAAGATTTAATGATTGCAGCATATATTCCCTTTGAATTTTAAACTGAAGGGAATATTTCCCAACTTTTGATGTTCGCATATAGTGCAGTTTTTGTTAGTTTGAGATTTCGCATGATACTTAATTTTGACAAGAATGAAAATGTGATTTTTTTTTTTTTTTTTTTTTTAATAACAATTATTGTTTTTGCAGCAATATTCCCATAATTTTATTTATAAATATTAAAAAAATCTTTTCTAATTCCAAGAATCTCCATTATTGCTAGATAACAATGAATAATTGTGAAATTGTAATTACCGCTAAATTTAAAATACGATATGGATATAGTTACAATTTCACAATTACCATGCAATGTTTCTTGGATTAAAAAAAAGAAAAGAAAAAAAAAGTTATTTTTATAACGGAGCCATTTATTCTTAAAACTGGAGAAATTTCAAACTTTCAGTTGTGCTGACCAGTTGTTGATCGGCTTATTTTGGTAGAGTAATGGTAAATTGAAGTGAGGACCTAGGTTTAATTAACGGCTTCATCGGTATTGGAACTTGCACAGAAAAACTGTTATTGAAGGATAATAAATAAAAACTTTGTAAAGAACCACCATAAATCATGATCATAAAAATACACAACCGACGTTTTGAACCAAAATATTAAACATGGTTCCTTATTAGGAAATAAAATAAATTAAATTAATTTTAAATAAATAAATATACATTAATGTGCTTTTCTGTTTTCCTCTTACACCCACGCCTATTTCTTTTTTTGATGAAGGGCTGTGTTAACTATTTCGACTCGAAACAATTGTATTAGCAATTTACGGTGCTCGTTTATACAGTTTTTCTTCTTTACTATATTCCATCTTGTTAAAAATTATTCGGGTTATCCTACCATATAATCTAGATTACACTTGGCCGTCATTACAATTCTCTAATTATTAATAGATTTTATATAATATTAATTTGTATGTGCCATAATTGAAATTAAATTTATGCGAATAATCATACAATGTTCTGCTTTATATTATGAATGCTCAAACTAATACAGGTTGGAAATACTTACATGAATTTACATCTGATAGTGCAACCAATGAGTTATGAATATCTATTGGCTTTATTTTTTTAAACATATTGGATCCTGTCAAGAAATGAGACACAACTCAAAAATACAGTGTTTGAAAAAATCAACTTAAACATAACGAAAAGCATTACTAACATTAATATAAAACTGACATTACTGATTCTCTAATGGATAACTTGCGAGATATAGAGCGTTTCTGTCGTGGACGCTGGAGTACTCCATATTTATTTTTTAAGTACACAACTATCACGTTTAACTTATTTCTCCGATCTACCTTTAGCTTTACTCATCAGACGTCTGTTACGACAAAGATTGGAAATAAGAACTTCTTAGCGGCAGGAAGAAAAATCATCGAATTGTACCTAAGCTCAATTTAATAATTATTCCCTTCGTATTTTTTTTTTTTTTTTTTTTTTTCACTTGCACATGCAATTATTCAATTTTTTGAAACTGCATAGTCCCAATGGAAAATATTAAAAGCAATAAATAAATTAATAATGTGTATTTAGCACTACTTACGTGTCATCCATGTAGGCCAAACCGAAGTATTCTTTCTCTTTAAGGTTAAAATGTGACGCTACCATATCGAGAAGTTCACCAGCGTACAACTTCGGCTAGAAAAATAAAACAAAATTATTACTATACAATATATTTATATTAAATAATATTATAAGATATTCGGGAAAAAAAAAAAAAAAAAAAAAAAAAAAAAACTTGTGTAGCAACCATGCGACTTCCATTATAAAATATTACATGTATTGTTTTATATACACTTTTTGGATATAATATGGTCAGAAGACATAAAATTGATTTAAAAAATTAGACCTCTAACAATTTTTTTGTTAGAGAAAACTGATACATGTATAAAGATATATAAAACAAAGTTTACATAGCGAGTTAAAAAAAAAAAAAAAAAATCAGTAGAGTCATTTTTTTGGAATACAATTTCCAAGATCTATAACTAACCTAACTAATCGGTACCACTCAATTTTCCTGTAATAAACAAGTTATGCATGCGAAAGAATATCTAGAAAGGGTTTACTTATTACTTTCCAAAAAAAATCGTTAGGCCCATTTTTGAGATACCAACTTCCGGTCTTACTTCCTATTTTTAACAAAACTTGGCAAACTTAACTGTTGACCGGACAACAGCAATCAGATACGAAAATATATCTAAAAGGGAGTTAATACGGTAAGTAGGAATAAAATTCGTACAGCAATATTTAAAAGAATGCACTTGCAAGACCTGAAATTGACCTACTTATACAGGATGCCTGTCAATTTTCCTGAACTAACCAATCAATCCATACGAAAGGACATCTAATAGAGTATTTATGTAGCAACTTTGAAGAAAATCCTTCGAACTGTTTTTGAGATACGGACTTACGGTCCCCACTTCTGATTTCAAATGCCACACTTCCGGCATTCCAATTTTCACCAAAAGTTGAGAAAAACATCTGTATATCAGAACTGTCTCAATTCTAAAGTTTCGTCGTTTTATCTATAGTAGTTTTAAGAGTACGATAGTGAGAAAATTCCCTATACATACATATATACACACCAACATATACACACTGACCAATTGCTAAAAACCACTTTTTTGGAATCATGATACCTTAAAAACATGAAAATCAGGTGAAAACTCGATATCGAATTTTTAGACAGAAAACACTACTCCCATTACTTACAGTAGTGGTGTAATGGGAAAGCCGAAATGTCTCACTGACTTCCCACACAGGAAACTTCGCCTGTAAATGTTGCTTCCTGAATATGAGACTATCACTGCACGTAAAGTGTTTTTCCTTTCAGTTATTTTCGGGAGTAGGGGGATATATATATATATTGTACATTCGTAACAGTTCATTATTTTATATAATTTACTATTTTGATGTAATATAAATAATCCAACAAAACAAGAGACCTATTTTTAACAATTACAATCTGAATATTAATTTGCCAGATATGTCAAATTTTACACGCTTTAGAAAAAATTTACAGGATCCTAATCGAAAGTTGAAACGTCTCTAATATTTGTACGTAGGGTGTAAATATAGTTTCCTAGCAATAAAGCTATTCGTACACGAAAACTAAATAATTTTTTTTTTGAGTTATTTTTGAGGGAATAATAATATCTACAAATTCGAAAGAGTTCTTTATTTCATGTAATTACCAATTCGGGAGGGTAATTTGGGAGGGTAAAAATATCGCTTATAAATTCATAGCAGTCAATTTTTTAAATGTAATTTATAATTCTAGGCAAAATATAAGTAACCCAATAAACCAAGATTTTTTTTTTTTTTTTTTTTTTTCCCAAAATGCTCGCTGAATATCATTTTGTCAAAATTACCAATACCTTGCAAACTTAAAAAAAAATATTAGGTTCTAACCTCAAAACGTTGAAACGTCTCAATGATTGATAGCATAGAAAATTCCGCCTGTAAATGTTGTTTCCTATTATTGAGACTAAACGTGCACAAAAGCTAAAGAATTTCGTACTGACATGGAAACATTCAAAAAGTGTCGTCTTAAAAAAATATTGGAAAAAAAAAATATATATATATATATATATGTGTGTGTGTGTGTGTGTGTGTGATTCTACTCTTCATAAAACACCAGAAAGTGAAAAAATTATCGGCTGAAATGAATTACAGCGACCACAAAAAATTATCAAAATTAAGCATATTTGGCGATTTCACACTGTTAGGCGATTGATTTTGAGTACTTGGCGGAGAAACAAAGCACGGTTCTGTTCGTACACAGCAATCAAGGTGCTAGCGAACTGAACGCCTAAAAGCGCTAAATCGCCAAATATGCTTAATTTTGATAATTTTTTGTGGTCGCTGTAATTCATTTCAGTCGATAATTTTTTCACTTCCTGGTGTTTTATGAACAGTAGAATCACAGATATTTTTTTCAATATTTTTTGAAGACGACACCTTTTGAATGTTTCCTTGTGAGATATTTTCCAGAGGGTAAAAATAATGATTATAAATTCATACCTTTCTAAAAAAATATAATTTACAATTCAAAATGTCAATTCCGTATTTCTTATTCAACATACATTTTTCATATTATTTTTTTCTTATAATATAAAAATGGACTCTCTCATGTTTACATTTTCTCATGATCGTAGTGATTTTAATTCGCAAAAATGATCGTAGAGTGACAACCCGAATCTTTTTTCTGTAAATATATTTAAAATGCTTTGAAAGTGATGTAGGTGATTCCGGTTTACTACAACATGTACCCTTATGAAATTGGCATAAACATGGAGCAGTACTGATTTGTATACCCAGAATTCGCGCACACGCACGCCCACACACATATAAAAAAATATTTGGCATAATTGATCTCTGTTCAGTACCCTACCATAAATTTGTATTATAGGGAACGTTATAGCCATGTTAAGAGCAATGAACTCGACTAATCGTTCGCACGGTCGCAAACTGAATTGCCCTACCCATCATGCTATCCTCCTCCCACTTCTGTACTTTATCCTAATTTGCTGATTATTTTTATTAAGGTCTGTTTTCTATTTTAGTTTTCATACAATTCCATAATGTTTCCAAAGCAAGAAACACCATAATACATTTTTATTCAAAATTTTGTCTTATTGATCCCATGTTAAGAAAAGTCATAAATTTCGAATAACTTACAAAATTTTCAAAGTAGAGTGTTCATAATTAACGATATTCAAATTGATACCATAAATCTATTTTAAAGCCGATCTGACATTTTTATGATGAAAATAATCCTCATAATGCACGTTTATACGAAATTTTACAGTAATCTCTAATGTTAAGAAAATCGCAAATTTCAAATAACTTACGTAGTTTTTAAATTAGAATGTTGAAAAAAAAATAAGGTTTTTTCCAATATCATAAATGATATTTTAAAACAAGTCCGACTTGTTTGTGATCATTCCTAAATGAGATATTGTCTATACAGACTAACAAACTAACATACGAACTAATCAAACTGTAGACGGACACCTAATGATTTTAGGATTTCTCATATCTCAAAACTTGTGAAAAACGTTAAAAAGCCGAGGACGAAGATTTCCTAGAATACTTCAGTATTCCATGGCTAAAGTATGATGGGGAACTAAAAATCATTTTATGCTTCTTCTTTGAAAGGGAGAATATACAGATAATTTTGTAAAATTTCTTCTTCCGAAATTTGAAAGTAAAATATGTTTTAAGTTGTATTTACTACGATAAAATACATTACAGATTAAAAGATGTAACGTTTGGAAAATGTTTTATAATTTATACGAGATATGTGATTTTTCTTTCTTGCTTCTTTCTTTCTCATTTTTTTTTTTTTTTCTTTTTTTAAGAGGATCAAAAGATCTGCATGCAATGGAAATGCAACACAATGGAATTCACCGAGGATAGTTCTCATATTAATCGGTGGTATTTGTTGAATATGGTATATTGAAAATACACGCGTTCACAAGAAATGTTCAAACGCTTTTAAAGGAAGCTATATTGTGGACTTGCAGAAAAATGCAATAAAAAAATTGTAAGTCATGAAGAATTTTTCCTAAACATAGCATGTCGAACATGTGAGTAAATAATCTGGTGTGTCACTCACACGTCTTTCTCTTACACTGAAATTTAATACTATAAATACAGGTTGCAGATTAAAAGGTAAGATAACGAGTACTGTTATGTAAACCTGTGTTAAACAATTCATATTAGGCTTCTGAAGAGTTTTATATGATAATCAGTTCTGTGTGAGGGGGGCTGCTGCCCCCCTCAACCCCCGTTTCATTAATACACCTACATTTATATAGAATTTAATTCGGTTATTAAAAAATAATTCTATTATTAAAAAATAATTTATTAAAATTATTAGTTAAAAAAATTATCTTTTATGATAATGCAGACGATTTCCATATTAAAGAAGTAGTATAACACCAAATATCCAAAAAAAGTTCATTTTATTCTCAAAAAAAAAAAAAAAAAAAAAAAAAAAATTCATTAAAAGCAAAAAAAAAATGATAACTTTATTTTAAATTATCGCAGATCGATGGTTCAACCATTCGTTTTAAAGGTATTGGCGAGCTCTTTTGAAATATACCCATCATGAAAATTTACTCGCCTGGAGGGGGGGGACTTCAAATTTTTTTTTCCCAGTTGACTATCTCTATTACAAAAAAATATATATTCGTTTCATTTGGTTTAGTGCAGTCTATAGACGTTAAAATCTACTTACCTGCAATTTTCCCCATAGACGCAATGTATTAGAATTCTCTTGATTGTCCCTGTACACGAACCATTTGCTTGATCTTAACGAAAAGTTTAGTGTAGCATCCTTATATGATACACATTTAGAATACCAAGTTTGAACTTTCTGCCATAATTTGTTTTTGAGATATGCTGATAACAGACAGGCACACACACAGACCATTTGCTAAAAATATGATTTTCGTATTCAGGGGACCTCAAAACATGTAAATGTAACAAAATCTCGCGTTCGAAAATTTGACCCAAAATCAATACTTTCTCTACCTTATGGGTAAGAGAAAGTAAAAACATAGGGGGAAAACATTATATATTTTTTCATTCTATTCATATTTTAGTATTTTCTATAAATTTTCATATATATGCATAAATATGTGAGTGAGAGTATGTCTAAATATTCGTGCTACACATACAAAAACGAAAAAAAAAAAAAAAAATGTTACAGCTAGTAAGTAAAGTCATGTGTTAATTAGTAGTTTTTTTTTTTTTTTTTTTTTTTTGTTCAAGCTATAAATAAGTTTATTTATTTATGTATTTCTTTTTTCCAAAAAATTCTAAAGTATTTTTTACTGTTCTTCAATTTGTAGTTGGTTCCCTAATTATACTCTTCACTAAATTGTTAACAGAAAATGTGAATCAAAGAATGCGCTTTCTACGTCTAAAGTTTAAAACCATTTCGACAAGCATAATAATTTTTTAGAAAACAGAAAAACTGTCTAATAATATAACCACTCACTGCATATAACTTTACCCTTAAAAAGATTACATTAAAGTAGTAAGTTTGCTGGCGGTTCAAATTAAAGAATACTTTACTTCAATCTGAACTGTCGTCAACATATAAGCATTTATACTAAAACTTTAAATTTCGTGTTTGTATTGATAAAGGGGCTCAATCCGAGCCCGAAACATCTACTATTAATTTGTGGTTTTTATTGATGTAAAATATTTCTAAATGTATTTTAGTTAAATGTCATTCACTATACATTTTTGTTTTTAAATTAAATATCATTTTATAATTTTGAAATAGATCATATATTGACTAAAAAGAAAGAAGGTGCACAACTGTATGTTATAGCATCCTTCTCTTTAAGAATTCTATAGTTATACCCATTCTTAAGCCAGGAAAGGATGCCACCAACTGTAAAAGCTATAGACCTATTTCTCTAACCTCCATCCTCTGTAAACTTTTGGAGCGTATTATTCACCGTCGACTTATGGTCTACCTTGTTGAGCGCAATATACTCTATTTCTATCAAACAGCCTTTCGAGCAAAACGTACTCCTGTGGATCAGTTGTTTTATCTGAGCCAATCAATAATAGATGGTCTCCAGGAGAAACCTCACAAAAAATCTGTTGCCGTATTCTTGGATCTTTCTGCGGCATTTGACCGTATATGGCGGCGAAAACTTGTACATATTGTTCACAGCACTGGGATTAAAGGCAACGCTTTGTTATGGATCAATGATTTTCCCCAGAGGTAGGAAATTCTCTGTAAAGTTCAACGGTGTGCGCTCGAAATCATGCAGATTATGGGCTGGAGTGCTTCAGGGCTCCGTTCTTAGTCCTCTTTTGTTTCTTGTTTACATGAACACCATCCATCCTCACATTCATCTAAATACAAAAATTGCCTGCTATGCCAACGATATCGCAATCTGGCACACCTACAGTGATATTTCAGCATCGGAGGTGGCCCTAAACAACACACTGAAGAACATTGCGACATGGGCAAGGGATCTCAAACTGTCTATCAATGCTGACAAGACCAACTTCTGTGCCTTTACTACAGACAGAAGACAAAGAGGCACCTTTAACATAGATATAAAAATCAACGATTCTCACATCAAAAGGATAGATTTCCCTATCTACCTCGGCGTTACTCTGGATCCTGAACTTCGCTTCACAAGGCACATCGAACTCACTACACACAAAGCCCTAAGAAAGTTATGAACTCTGTCCAACACAGAGCATGAAAAATTATTATAGGTGCAGTATCCTCAACCAATAATGTAAAGGCTGAACAGGAATGCGGCGCACCTCCCTTGGAGAGCAGACACAATCTTGCCACCATCAAGTTCACCAATAGACTCCGTTGTAACAATATGGATCATATCTCTATCAGGGTTTTCAATGAATGGTAAGGCTCAACCAAATTCAAAAGACCCCCAACTCTCCAGCTTGATCGAGATATCAGAAGTATTAATATGGAACTCTTCCGTTAATTTTCTTCAAGAGCCCCTTTTTCCCAGAAAACCACCAAAAGATACAAGGATTAGCTTGAACTTATTAAAACCATGCTCAAAAAAGGAAGCCCCCAATATTCTTAAACAAAAAGGCCTTGAAAACATTGAAAAGCTCTCCCATGGCAACTTGGCAATTGTATACACCGATGGATCGTCAGACAAATTCCTCAATAAAGGAGGTGCGGGTATCATCTTTTTTCTTTCGGATGGAAGTAAATACCAATTTAATCGCAATACAGGCCTGATAGTTTCAAGTTTTACCAACGAACTCTAAGCGATTAAGGAAGCTGTCACCCTCTACTTGAATTTCTCAGGCCTCACTGATGAACTAGTGATCTTTTCTGACTGTTAATCGGCCTTAAAAGCAATTATAAAAGGAGACACTAACATCACTTTTGCGATAAATGTACTGCTTGAGAGTCTGAATAGTAGGGGAAAATCATGTCATCTTCAGTGGATGCCTGCTCACGCCAACATCGAAGGCAATGAGTGTGACGACTCATTGGCCAAAGAAGCCCGTTAAAACGATCAACCGGGTAACACCATCACACTATGCAATATATGCAAACGTAGCGGCCAAAAACAGACTTCTACCTCACACCTCTAAGAAGCCACTTGTCACCGACTTCAGTTGCCCTAGAACTTTGACATCAGTTATAGCAAAACTTAGAACCAATCATTTTAGAGGGATGAAGATCCTCCAGGACAAGACCAGAGCATACGTTCTCTGTAGAAACTGCCCGGATGTAATATTAACACCGAGCCGAGACGCATTTTCGAGTGCCCAGCACGCACTCCACATGTTTTGAAATTGGGATTGGTACCACTTGAGGACAATCTAAGAGCTGTTCTCTATACCCAAGAGGCTCCGAAGTTGGCAGCCGCAATCGTCCAGACCTTTGGTGTCATCTGAAAATCCATGGACACGAAAACAACAACAACATAACATCCTTTAATCACAAAATTTCAATGTTGTACGGTTAATCTTTTTTGTATTAACAATATATATATACATATATGCAGTAATAACATAATATAATTACATTACGTATTAACAAAATGCACACATGTATACAGATATTTTGAAATAAATTAGTCATATTGTGGATACCTGTAAAATGGGAAGTCATGTAGTGTCCAAAAAAGGCAGATAGACACTAGATCTTATAAAAGTAATAATCAGAAATTTTCAATATTCTAAAGATAGCTGTTTTTGAATTATGCAATATACAATACACGCTTATTATTATTATTATTATTTTGCGATCACAATAATTTCTTTACATCATACAAGAAAATTACAAACCATAAATTAAAGATCTAATAATTCTGTCATCAAATTAAATGCACGCGTTGCAGTTTTTCACGTACACATGACAGGAGAAGCGTAAATATCACATTTCATATTTTTGTTTAAGAACTCTCACCATAAAATTGATAACAAAAGGTTCTCCTTGGAAAGAACAACAAAATCAAGCAACGGAAAGTGTGTAAAGATTTTACGACAAAATGAAAATAATATATTTTCGCAAGATTAGATCAGACAACGAATGTAGTAAGATACAGAGACATCTATCCTAGATCAATAACATGCCTTTTGAAACAGTTACTGCGATGCAATAAAGAAAACAATGCTTTATTCAAGGAAAATGGAATGCTTTACGACACCTTCAACAAGGTTCATATGCTTTTATTATAAGCATAAAAACAGTGCGATTCCTTTCCGAGCGAGAAATTCATTACTAATAATATATATATATAAAGTATTGCACTCTTATACCATTAATTATGCAGTAACATTATATAAATACTGCCTAGCTGTTATATTTTACCTTTTATGTGATATCGATTCTAAAAAAAAAAAAAAAAAGCTTTATTTAAAAATTAATTAGAATGATCCTCATTGCTATCGTTTTGTTACTAATGTTTATCATTTTCAGCCCCCCCCCCCCCCTGGAGAGGTTTTATTAAATAGCAAAGTACAGAATCGACTGTTTTGTAACAGATGGTAGAGTAAGTACAGCTTTGACAGTTAATTTTCGAAACTGAGTTTCTGATGTAGTTAATTTTTTAGAAACCTTCGAATCTGAACTTTTGGTTTTTAACGGCTGGTCTGTGTGTCTGTTATCAACTTAACTCAAAAAATGATGTTTTTGTCTAAATTTCGCAGGAAGTCCAAATTCGGTATTCTAAGAGTATATCTGTTTTACAAGGTGATATTTCTAGAAGCTTTTTATTGAGATAAGACAGATGGTTCGTGTATGTCTGACCCGTCGAGCTGCTTTTGGCAGCTTTGAAAAATTACAGAACCCTACATAAAAATTCAAATACGTTACATCTATGCACGAACTTTATCGTTTGTATTTTCTATGTAATTACAATTTTTATGTGCATAAAGCACTTTTTTTTTTACATAGATTATGGTATAAAAAAATCTGATATGGATACCACATGACTTCCTATAGGGATACATAGGGAACCATAGGGATACATATTTTTATGAAAACATTAACAGTTTTGTGTGAGGTAACTGATTCGTAAAAAACAGGCAGGTTTCAGTCCACGAATTCCTTAACAAAAAAAAAAAAAAAAAAAAAAAACTGCTACTCGAACCAAAAATGTCACGATAATACGATTATATATGACGTCGAGACAAATATATTAGTTTTTTCAGGGATAGTACTCAACGGTGTGTTACAGAATATCGCATTGGAAAATGCACAGCTTAGAGTACAATGAAAATTATTCGAATACAGATGGCCCAGTTTTGTTCTCTTTGGCAAAAATTAGTGGCGGGAAACAAAAGATTTTACCAAAATAATTAACTCAGTTAAAATTGAGAAAGGGCGGCTTCTGGTTATCCTGATACAACATTTGCCGCAAAATTTTATCACTAATCTCGCCATACCGCAAATAAGTAGCTAGCGTAGATTTTTGGTCTTGGCATCAAATTTGGCGATTCGCCGTCGATTTTTACGACTTGGCGAACGAATTTGGCCAAAATTTATAGTTTAGGGTTGCCAAAGTTTGGAAGCTCTAACTTCAATAATAACACAGTTCTGGAATATTCTGGAAAAAATCATTGGTTTATTGCGCAGAACTAAATTCTTCGAAAGTTCTATAAATGATTTACAAGATTAAAAAAAAAAGCAGAGTGATTGTTGATGATTATAGACTGGAACTTGCCTATATCTTTACGTGTTACTTTCTGCAAAAAAGTGGAAACAAATGAAAGTTTTTTCCTTTCCATGAAGGTGGGCTTTGACTTAGCGTCGTCTTAGGCATTCATATGAGGCGAAAAGTGGTAGTAAGGGAAAATTTGGATTCAAAAAGAGAGATGCACAACTAGATGGTTATAACAAACCTATATACCAATTTGCAACTTTCTACGTCCAACCGTTTATGAGTTATGCAAGATACATTATGGGCTCTATCTACGGGCTGAATATTCATTACATAAAATGCATTCATCGACTAGAACCTGCTTATGTCTTTAAGCAGAACTTTCTACACGCAAAAATGTCTTCAACTTCCATAACAATATCATTACTAGCTCTATCATTAGTTTCTTTTGAAATGTCTATGATGGTAATTCATATATAATAGTCAAAACTTTTATATTTTTTGTTATTACGAAATTGCGAATACAATTTTCTAAATATGTTCAAAACGGAAAATCATAGAAAGTCCAAAAAGTGAGGTGCATAACTGAATGTTATAATAAATCTAGACACAAATTTGCAACGTTCTACGTTCAACCGTTTTTGAGTTATGCTAGATACACACCCACACATACAGGCGTCACGAAAATTCGTGTAAAGTCGTTGATATCTCTGAAACTTGAATTGGTATTAAAACCAAAGTTACAAGTGTATAACTACATAGCTGCCAATATTTTAATTTATTCCGGAGTACTTTTAGCCCCGTCTTTAATTCGCAACACTTTATTTATAGAAAAATTTCCTCCAATATATAACTTCGATAAAATAACACAAAATTACCTTTAAAAAATAAGTGGTACGAAATAAAGGCGGGGCTAAAAATACTCCGGAATAAATTAAAATATTGGCAGCTATGTAACTAGACTTCATATAACAGTCACACATATAAATTTGCAACTTTCTACGATCATTCATTTTTGAGCTATGCGAAATACAAAATCCATTTCGCAAATCGGGATTATACCCTGCATAAGGAAGTAAAAACATTCATTCTTCAGAGCATGTATTGTCATCGGAATTATACATATCCATGCAAAATTTAGTCACAGTCAGATGATAGGGGTTGGGTTAAAATTCGTAATCAAATTCTTAACTGGATTTATGGGCCCAGGGTCTTTCTGTCTAAGTCTGTTACTGCTTGAGCATGTATTGTCATCGGAGTTAAACTTGAATGCAAAATTTCAGCTCAATCGGATGATAGAAAGTGGGGTAAAATTCGAAATAATTTTTTTTAAAACTTGATTAGGGGCTGGGGGCGCACATGCCCCTTTCCTTATGTTCGTTGTTGCTTAAGCATAAATTGTCATCGGAGTTATACGTTGTATGCACAATTTCAGCTGAATCGTATGATCAAAGCTTTCCTGAGTATGCGTATTCTCCACAATGGAAGCAATACTACGTCATGATTACGTCATAGTACGTCATAGTTACGTCACTGATCGATGACAAAGCCATCTGATGCAGGCGGTACATGAACTACAAAGGTTAAAACTGCGCATGCTCGAACAGAATTTCTTTACTCGCGCGATGCTACATATTTAAAATTAAAATAGAATTAATTGTGTTTTAACGAATTCACATCTAAACGGAAAAATTCATGTATTTTTAAAATATTCATATATAGCATATTTTCCCGTATTTTACGATAAATAATATATTTTACAATTAATTTTAAAAAGTACTTTTTGAATACTTCTTACAATAGATTTGGTTATAAAGCGATTACAAATATTATTATTACAGCGATTATAAATATGTTTTGTTCAAATGATAAAAATTTTGCGAATGGTTTCGTCTGCGTCCGATTGTTTTTATGGAACATGACATAATGCATTTTTTAATAAAAGAAATAATGATAAAGTCTTCTTATATAAGCGAATCCTTTTCTTTATTTCTTTCTTTATTTTTTTTTTTTTTAACCAAAATTTTAATTTTGAATATTGCGTATATTAACATTTTCTTCTTGAATTGCTAATACATGGATTTTTTTTTCATATTTACAATACAATTAACAACATTAGAAGATCGATTTAAATAATTATATTTTACTCTAATTAATTCTGGTTCTAAGTGAACACTGTAGATGTGATTATTTACTTTGAATTATTAGCGTACATTTGACTTTAAATACAAAATATGTTAGATGTTAACTAATAATAATGTGATTGTTTACTTGAGATTATTAGCTAACATCTAACATATTTTGTATTTAAAGTCAAATGTACGTTAATAATTTTAATAAATGATCACATCTATAATGTTCATTTAGGGCTAGAATTAATTCTTATTTTCATTAGAAACATAAGAGATAACATTTTTAAAGAAAGAACAATAGGGGCGGTTTTTTTACAGCTTTTATTTGGGTACCGTAGCCACTGCACGACGAGAAGCGCTAACGTCGAGTTTACTTTGCGACATTTTTTAACATTGTGTGAACAAGCTTACTCTGGAAAGCTTTGTGTATGACAGGAAGTGAGTTAAAATTCGTTTGCAAGATTTGACTTTGACAGACAACAAACGAAGTTATATAAAAGCATATAAAAAAGGTCAAATTTTCTAACAAAAATTAATGAAAAATTGCATCACAAGCAGTATTGGTTTATATACTCCATAAAGTATCCAGAAACATTTCAAATATGATAACGAAAATAAGTAAATCTAATGTTTAATGGTATTCATGTTGTGGTGGTGTGGGGACTCCAGATATCTAGGTATGAAAAGGATCAGGATTTCGTTCGTGGGGGATTCTAAGGGGCTCAAGTCAGCCAATTATGCGTGTTTCGGAAAAAAACAAAGGCAAACTCCGAACGGCAACTTCAACAGGCGTGGCCTGTGTTCGAATTTCGAACTCTAAACCTTTCAACTGCTAGCCTTGACAGTAAAATTTTCGACCCTAGTGGGGCTAATGACATTGAGGACTTAGCAGTTTAATTAATAATCTTCAAGCTCTTAAAAGACAATTCATTACCAGGTGTATAAGCTTAAATCCGCTGTTTTTTAGTAATAAAAACACATTTATTTTTTATATAAAGCATAACAAAATTTTATTCAAAATAGTTTCCCTCGCTAACTATACATTTTTCCCATCTTTCGGGCAGTTGGTGAATTCCACGCCAAAAGAATTCCTCATCTTTTGAGGCAAACCACTCGTCCAGCCATTTTCGAACGTCTTCGTAAGAAACGAAGTGCTGTTCGGCGAGTGCATGGCCCATTGATGAAAACTGGTGATAATCAGAAGGAGCCAGGTCTGGTGAATTAAGCGGGATGGGGTAACACCTCCCAGTTAAGTGTTTTGAGATAATTTTGGACCAATTTTGACGTGTGTGCTGGCGCGTTATCATGAAGAAAAATCAGTTTGTCATGTCTTTGTTGATAATAAGGCCTTTCCCATGGCATGTAGACGGATAGAAATGGCTGGTTGAGTGACACCTAACTTCTCGGCAAGCATTTTTTGCGATTGGGTATCATCTTCGTCCAAAAGAGCCTGTAATTCATGGTCGTCAAACTTTCGGGACCGATTTTCACGCTCTTTGTCATTTCAGTCAAAATAGCCATTTTTGAACCGACGAAACCAGTCTCTGCAAGTTGTTTCTGACAAAGCACTGTCACCATAAGCTTCCACAAGCATTCTATGCGATTTGGCAGCTGATTTCTTCAAATTGAAGCAGAAAAGCAGAGCTTCTCGCATATGCTCTTTTTTTGGTACAAAACAAGACATGTTTACACGAAGAAAAATTAATGTTTTTATATGAAATCACTAACGATTTGCACTGATTTATGTGAACAGACGTCAAACTAATACAAAAACAATAAGACATTTAAGTGTCCGCTGTTAATACACTCACTAGCGCCATCTATACGCAAACAGCGGATTTAAGTTTATACACCTGGTATATGAGAACACGATTCGAATGAACATTATAGAACATTTCATTTTATTAAGTTATGCATTTATGCATTAGAAACCCTTCGATATTTAGAGTAGAAAAGATATTCCTAAATCGGACTACTTTATTTTTTCATTGTTGCATGAATTCTGTTGCCTTGCTTTGTAATTTGAGAGCTTGAAGTTGCAAACGTCATCTTCTATTTTTAGAATTTAGCAAATTCTAGTTCAAAAATGATATTATAAAAATTAAAAATTTCCCCAGAACATTATAAATAATATTAAGTATGATTTTATTTTAAATAGTGTTTTGATAATTTTACAAGTAAAGCCTTGAACATATGCTTCGAAAAGAAAGGAAGAGAGGAGCCTATCTAATCTGATTTTTTTTTTTTTTTTTTTTAAATAAACATTGAAAAGATATTGCATTATAAAATAATTAGATAAACATCTAACTCAGACTACTATGATAACGAAATCAAGGTAAATCAAATCTTTAATGATAATCAGAACTTAGTAATTAGGCTCATAGAGTTTGTAAAAGGGCATTTCAGTAAATGAGAGCAAAGAAAATTAAGAAACAGTTCACTTTATTAAATAGTTCATTTACACAAAGAAACCCTTAGATATCTGAGCAGGAAGAGGAAGGATATCCCAAAATAGGATTTTTTTTCTTCTATATTGCATAAACTTTGCTCCCTGGCTTTGTAATTTGAGAGTTCATTGTTGCCTATTCTCAAATTCGTTGTTTCCTTTCACGTATTTATTGTTTTCTCATTTAATCCTAAATTCACCCCCCAAGCCTTGTCAGTTCCTTCTGGAGTTACACGAAACAGTAGGATTAAAGGAGAAAAATAAAAAGAATCTGATGAAAAGAAAAAGATTTCTTCTAAATAACGTCTACACTAAGTAAATAAACAAATAAATAAAATAAATAAATAATAAGAATCCGAAGCTTATTTTTGTTTTCTATTTAATAGATATAAAATTCTGTCCAAAACAGAATTTAATTTAGAACGACAGGACATTTTTTAAAATCTATTCTTCCATATAAAGACATGCGGTAACTGTGTTAAGTGTGTAGAGCCATGGAGGGCTCATTACTTCATTTTCACTATTTGATAGCACGCGTAGGTGTTTTTGTGTATATAAGTACGAGTAGGTGCTTAAATGTTGTTTTGTTACGGTTATACTGATCAAGAGAGTTTATTATGTGCTAAGCCTCGAAACCAGCTGTTGCTTAATTATACAAATTCTTCTATTATCATATTTTCTTTGTTTATCTTGTGTTGTATGTGTATTACCTAATAAATGTTAGTCATCTAAGTCGCAACTCATCATTGCCCCACCCCTAGACGCCCATCCAAGATTCTACATATATATATTTGTCTAAATATACAAAAAACGTCAAAAAGTTCCCGAGTTCAAATAAAAGAAAATTGTTGCACAATATTTTTTCTTCTAGCTTAGAAATAAATATATTTCCACTCACGTCGGAGGAAAAAGATGGACAATTTCTCTCTCTCTCTCTTTTTTTTTTTAAACCCATCAATTTGTTTTTACCTTTTTAAAAAATTTAAAGTTAAAATTGATGTGTTTATTTAATATCTTTTTTAGCAATTATCTGATTTAACTAAACAATACTGCGTTAGCTAGATTTTGTCCTGATTAATAAGTGTACCAAATTTCGTAGCAATTAGTTGAACAGTGTAACTTCATATAGCATATTATTAGAATTATTTTTAGGCAAATAGCATGAACTGTTTTAGTAATTTACGGTATTTGTTTTCAAGATTTTTATTTATTATATTAACAACTATAGTAATTCCGTTCATTCTAGCGCAAATAAATTGTTTGATTTAAACCAGGGTAGATAACCTGCAGCACGAATGTGACCCGCTATGCAATATTTTGCGTTCCGTGAAGAAATTACTATATTTAAAATCTGACAACTTAGGTTAGCACATCAAATATTAATAAATTCGTCCTGATTTTCCGGAATGAAAGTAAACTTCAGAAAAACAAGTATCGTATTGATTGTTAATAAAATATTATTAGATCCATTACTGATACTTATTATTCTTATTCTTATTGAATTGTCATAAATTTTTGACAATTTTACTGTTAGTTTATTAATAAAAATAATTTTAATATTAATGTATTCTGCTCTAAATCTTCACATCCCTAAAAAATATATACATACATGATTCTACACACACAAACATACGTGCAGACATATACATATAGTAAGGCCCACCTGAATGAAATGGATTTTCGATACAGTACGCCATTTGTTTTGGGGTTGTACAGGCTTGCATTAAACGTCAGTGATTATTTATCTATTTGAAATATATATATATACTCTATAACCCCCCCCCCCCCCAAAAAAAAAAAAAAAAAAAAAAAAAAAAAACCGACGCACCAAGAAGGAGTAATGCAAACTGGACACAAATTGACATACATACGGTTTCGATGGAAAATGCAAAATTTTAAAGTTTGACTGCCATTGAATGAGCATGCGACTCTGCAGCGCATTTTAACTGTGCAATTGGCAGAATATTAAAAATGAGAAATTTTGATTCCAGGTCATAAATTCTTCGAAAATTTTATTCCGTCTACTCAGAAAAAAAGAAGCTATGCCTCGCATACAGGTGCACAAACAACATGCGCAGATGTCAGCATTTGAGTGTGGCGTGTAGTTGGGCTCAAAGAAACCAGTTGGTCTTATCTGCGAATTTTTCGACAACTGAATAGGAGTGGTACCACTATTAGATGATATTAACAGGAATGGGTGAACCATGGCCGAACACAGCGTCAGGGAGGAAGCGGTCGGCCTAAAGAGAGCACAGAAAGTAAGAACCAGTCAATCGCAAAGCGGTACTCAAAGCTTCAATTCATCATTATCATCGATCCTATGTGCAACTGGTACTTCAGTGACTTCAAAGACCCTTAATAGGCGGCTCAGTGAAATGGGGCTGAGCTCAGTCCCCGGATCTCTTTTCCACTGAGGACGTTTGGAGCATCATAAAAGTGGTCCTACAACCAGCTCTGGATTTTGCCAATCTAACCAACCAATTGGACATAATTTGGCACGATACTTCACAGAACCACATCTGCCAACTCTGTCAATTAATAACAAGCCGAATAACTGCGTACATAAGGGCCAGAAGTGGACCAACGCGTAATTGACTTGTTTACTTTGTGAGGCCCTTTCCCTTGATTAAATCATTCAAATTTTCTGAAACTGTAATCAATTGTTTTTCTCCATATGTACATCACATCTACCAATTTTTGTTTCATTCGGATAACTCTTTGGTGCGTCGTTTTTTTTTTTTTTTTTGTTACAGAATGTATGTATGTATATATATATATATATAATATTTACTTCCATTATCCGACTACCGTAGGTAATACGGAAGTATTGTATTCGGTCCAAAATTCGATATCGAGTTTTCACATGATTTACATGTTTTAAGGTCTCGAGTCCAAAAAAGTAGTATTTGGTAATTGGTCAGTGTGTATGTATGTGGGGAATCTTCTGACTGTTGTATCGCCGAAACTAATAAAGATAGAACTACGAAACTTCAGAATTGAGACAGGTCTGGTGTGATGAATTTTCCAACTTTTGGTGAAAATTAGAAGATCTGAATTTGGATCGTAATTACGATCTCAAAAATGGCTCTAACGATTTTTCCAAAATTGCTCTTAATTATAAACACTCTATTAGATGTCCTTTCGAATAATATAGTTGATTAATTCAGGAAAATTGATAGGCGTCCTGTATAAATAGCTCAATTTCAGGTCTCGCAAGTGCGTTCCTTTAAAAACGGCGATACAGATTTTTTTCAAACTCGCCATATTAACTCCCTTTTAGATATTCTTTCGTATGAAATTATCGTTTTCTGGTCAACAATTCAGTTTGCCAAGTTTTGGTGAAAATCGTTATCTCAAAAATGTCTCTAACGATTTTCTTACAAATAGCTACATAATTTATAGATATAATTTTAGATAGTTTAGATATCATTTTGCAAGCGTTAAGTGGTTATTGCAGGAAAATCAACTGTCATCCTGATTAGGTAGATCAGTTTTAGATCTCTGAAATTGTTGCATCAAAAGATGGCTATAGCGATTTTTAACTTTCTATATAAACTCTGTTTTATTCGTTCTTTACACCTGTTTCAGTCTTCTTTTACAGGAAAAATTTTTTGGTGTCTAATTTGGGGCGACTACCAACTGTACTTGCTTATTTCCCCCCCCCCCTTCCCCTCCCTTTTAAAAAAGTACCAACTGCACTCGGACAGGCAAACGCCTCCTGCTACCTGAAACCCCCGTTATGAATTTAGATCCTTCCACTGAAAGTAATGAAATAGAAAACAAAAGATGTAATGAGAAACAAAAAAAAAAAAAAAAAAAAAACATCACTGGACACCCCTACCTCGCTATGCATGAATCTGAGAACGCCCATAACATGGTTCCGCGTCAATCACTACCACGCACATAAAAACCGAAAAAACATCACTGGACACCCCTACCTCGTCGTGCATGAATCTGAGAACGCCGGTAACTCAGCTCCGTGGCAATCACTACCACGCAATTTAAAAGCCAAAAAATCATCACTGACACCCCTACCTCTCTGTGCATGAATCTGAGAACGCTCGTAACTGGGTTCCGTAACAATCACTATCACTCACGTTAAAACCAAAAAAACATCACTGGACACCCCTTCCTCGCTGTGCATGAATCTGAAAACTCCCGCAACGCGGTTCCGCAACAATCGCTATCAGACACGTAAAAAGAAAAAAAAAAAAAAAAACTTCACTGGACTCCCTTACCTCGCTGTGCATGAATCTGGAAACGCAGGTAACTCGGTTAAATTACAAACTTCCAGCTAGGGCAGTTAGTATAATTCCACCAACAAACTTTTGGGTTCTTCCTATTCAGAGCGAAGGGGTGATAAGATAGAAACTCGCAAGTGAAAGAGGGGTTAAGACTAGCGAGTGCAGTTGGTATATTTCGTGTGCAGTTGGATAACACCCCTAATTTGTTAGGTTAATTTTAAATATTTTGACCACATTATTTTCAAATGTGCATATAATACGTGTAATAGTGGCTAATGGAAGTCGTGTGGTTGTTACACTTCCGATTTTTTTTGTCATAGAGTTTGAAAAAAAAAAGAAAGAAAAAGAAAGAAATAAAATCATGATCATCAATCTTTAGTCGTGCCATACAGTAAATATTTACAGTAAATAAGTTCTACTTAATAGGTAAAGTTAAAATTAAATTATGCTTGAGAGACACTAGAAAGCACTAATGCAAGGCAATTCAGGTATATTATACTAAAACCAAGATTGGAAAGATCCTCATGGAGATCATTCCACCTAGTCCTGGAACCCGTGTGCAGTCAATCGGCCTTCCTTAATAGCTACACACCAAAACCATTACATGCAAGAACACATGCTTTATATGTAGAGCGAAATTAAATACCTTAAAATGATAAAGTAATCATTAAACATTTAAAGAATAAAGAATGTGTATTTTCATTCAAAGAAAATGGTATATCGTCGGCCATGTCACAAATGAAATGATAGTAATTAAAAACTTTAAAATTTTGAAATAACCCGCCCAATCCATCATCTAAGGGTTATGAATAATTCCTCACTGGCATCGCTATAGCTTACCGTTTACGAATTGCATTGTTAGATAAAAAATTTGCGTATTTGTCTAGAGTTTGTTTCATTATCGATATTTGAGCTCGTAAATGAAAAATAAAAAAAATCGAAATATGTACATTCGTGAGATGACCGAAGACATTTAAATGAATTAACCTAATTTAAATTGCAAGTATAATTAATTAGCTTACAATACCTTAATAAGGATGTCCAGTTTTCGCTCGTCAAGTAGAACTACCTGACTCTGTCGACCTTCGGACATCTGGAAAGAAAGAATAAGACATTAAAATCGTTGAAATAAGAATCAATAAATGCATAACATAATTCACAAAGAATTTATGTCTATATAAATATACTTGAAACGACTTCTTAAATAACATTAGAAATCAATTCATTAAAATAAATGAAATAATAATAAATATCTACGATCAATTTTATAAAATAAGTAGCCTAATTTTTTTTATCTATATAAGCCGCGTATTATATATTAAAAACGTAAATTATAACGCACCGCGTAATATCTGCGATTTTCTTTTTTTTCTACACCACTTTAAAAATATCATTATTAAGTTTTGTTAGTGATAATATCTTTAATAAAGAACAGGAGATGGCTCTAAATAACTAATGTTCAGCACTTAGGAAAAAAAAAAAAAAAAAAAAAAAAAATCCTTTTTAATGCGAATTTTCAACTTTTGATTTGCCCCCCCCCCCTTTTTTTTTTTTTTTTTTTTAGTACGACAGGGCTGTTATTCTCAAACCGTGATTTTAGCACTGTGGAAATTTGCAGTAGCACACTTTGAATCAAGTCTATATAAATATACAAAATAATAGGGATTTTAATTCGCATACAAAGTACACCATTCAATTGATTAATACGAAAATTGGTACACTTATTAATCAGGACAAAATATGTCTAACGCCGTTTTTTTTTTTTTTTTTTTTTTTTTTTTTTTTTTTTAGGTCAGTCGGATAACTGGTTAAAAAGATTTAAATGAAACTCCACTTTAAAATTATTAAAAAGAAAAAAGTAATGTATGCACCCCCCCCCCCCTTCAAATAAATAACTATACGCGTTTATTTTTTATGTTACGGCAAAAAAAAAAAAAAAAAAGTGTGAAATTTTTTTAAAATTTAAATTGGGGTGACAAGACATTTTTATAATTCGAAAAAAATATCCAAGTTTTAATATAGAATATAATAAGTAAATAACTGAAAGAACAAAACACACTACAAATAGTAACAATAATAAAATGAAATAAATGAATAAATAATAAAATAAAATCATTAAATTAAAAATAAAATATTTTTTAAAATTAATTTTATACTATTTAATTTAGTTTATATATTTTTGTTTTTACTTAATAGAACATTTCCCTTTTATTGAGTGCCATGGCTCAAAGTACTAAATCATGTTTGACATCTTATAAAAAAAAATTAAATATCTTCACCCCTTTGCATGTTTATTGCAAAAACCCATAAACAAAACAGGAAAAAAAAAAAAAAAAAAAAAAAAAAAACGAAAAACAAACGTATTACAAAACATGTCAAGGAAAGTGATTCTACAGTTAACCATCTATCTTAGACTAAACCATAGATCACCGCTCAGAAAAAAGTACATTACTTTTCCCAACTTGTAATTTAATTTAGATAAGCAACGAAGCAGAAAACAGCCCTATCTGAACAAAACTCAAACAAAATGGTTGTTTAATGTAATAATCCTCTGTCCTACGCATAAAATAGTCTTTAAAATTAAGTTATAAACAAAAATAAATGGCATGCACATAAGAAATGAAAATGAATTACCATTTTAAAATAGTTGGAAATTTTCGACTGAATAGAGAGAAAATATCTATAGAAATTTTTTAAATAACAAGAATTTCGATATGTATATGAATGAATAAACTTATAAACCAGGGCTGTTCAAGCCGTATGTTGCCCGCTGTGTAAGGTTCTGCGGTCCGCGACAGAATTCACGAAATTTCTAATTTGCCATCTTCAGTTAAAACATCTGAAATTAATAAATTGTTTTCTTACCTTTTTAAGGAAAATACTTATTAAGGTGGCTTAAGAAACAAATATCACATTCATTGATGTTAATAAAATTTTACCAGATCAATAACTGATACTTACTATTATATCTATGAATGTTTAATTATAAGTTTTTGATTATTTTATAGTTATTATATGAATAACGATATATTTAGTATTCATATTTCCTGTTTTAAATCCTCACGAGCCCATTGGATAAAGAATCGCTATGTATATGGTTCATGCATTTACATAATGCGGCCCACCTGAGTAAAACAGATTTGTAGTGCGGCCCGCTAAGTGTTTTAGGTTGTATAAACCAATGCATGCTCATTTAGAATTTATAAATAACAAATAGTAAAAACCTCCCTAAGAGAGTCAACCGTCGTGCCATGGAAAAATTGGCCCTTTAGAGAAATAGCCTTTTAATAGAGGCTGTTCAGAAAATCTTAATTCTGGTTAAAAAAAAAAAAAAAAAAAAAAAGTTATAAAATGATTTATGGCTTTTTAATAATATGGATTTTTAATCTCTGTTTTTTACAATGCATCTATATGACTTTTTAATAATCATTAATATTTGTTTGAATTTTAAAAGCTTTTTAGTAATAATTTTGTTTTCCAGAAACGTTTTTATGTATTGAAAGAAATTGTTTAGTTTAGTACCATTTACGTGTCGAAGAGATCTTTATTAATATAAACATAATACATTTTCTGTAAAGTTTCCTGGCAAGAAATATTAATTTTAGCATTAAATTTTTTAATCTTATCTAGGATTAATACTTTTATTTTGTCATTTAAAATCAATATTACACATTTAGAAGCCACTGCATTTAAACATATATTAGTCTGTAATGGTATGGCACAAAACTCCCTTTTCCAAGCTTGAACATCACCTGATCTCTAATATACCGCATTGAGAAATATGATATTTTATCACTTACTCGTTTTCTCTACCAGGTAGTTTTATCATGGTAGACAATGGTCAGTTCAAGTCTAGAGAAAGATAAAATCATTTTCTCTCGCAATCCCATAAGGGAGGTAGTCAACTGGTTTTAATGGGGGTAAACTACAGGTAATATTAATTTTATGGAAAAGTTCGGGACTAGGAGAAATTGGAGCTAAAGTGATGTGTCTCTTCAACAGAGACGGACATTTTAAATAGTTTCACTGTATTCAAAGAACATTTTATTTTAAAATTAAACAATAAGAACGTACAGGTTGATTCAAAATAAGTGTGACCAATTTCAGAGCATCATAAATTTTTATTGAATTAAGTTATTTACTTGAACTTTTCATTGTAGTTTTTTTTTTAGCATAGTACACTTTACGTAAACGTTTAGGCCAAGCCAAAAGAGCTTTTCGACCATTTTTGGAAGTATTTTTCCAACTTCCTCTTTGATTGCCCTTGCAAAGTGTTCTTACTTTACGTCTACTTAATTGTTTTTTTTTTTTTTTTTTTTTTTTTTTTTTTTAAGTATCCCCATAAAAAATAATTGCAAGGAGCACAATCAGGGGATGATGGTAGCCATTTCTTAGGAGGAAGAAAATTAAATTTTTTATCTTTCAGCCATTTTATTGTTGATTTTGCAGTACAGCATGGTGCAGAATCTTTGTGAAAAACAAAATTTCCTTTCGGATAAAAACGCTTACTTTTTTTTTTATCATGTGCTTCAAAACTTTATTCTGATAGTATTTAGCATCAATTTTAGCCTTTGGTTCTACAAAAAACGGTTTTAAGCCTTCAGAGGACATTCCCATCCATACCGTAACACCTGATGGTCAACTTGCCTTTTGCAAAACAGTTGCGACTTTGCGACGCTTTTTGCATGATGTATATTGTTATCTTCGTTTTGCCAGTTGTGGATGACAGATGAAGCAGTGCTTCATCTGAAGTTATCCATGTTTTGTATCTACCTTTGCGTAACATTAAATACAGAGGCCAAGAACGTTTTCTTCGTTTTTCTACTGTCTTTGCAGACATTTGATGACAGACTGGTTTATTCACTTTTTTATAGCCAATTTTCTTCATCTGACGACAAATTGTCGATTGCGATATCTGTAGTTTCTTTGCTAAAGTTCTTTGAGGCAGAGGGTTTTCTACAGCGGTAAGTCTTTTCAGCTTCTTTTTTTCTTTTTCACCAAGGACTTCCTTTCGTCCACATTTTTTCCCTGGAGCTTTTAATTGCCAGCCATTTTTTTTTTCTTTTCGAAGTTTAGTCAGTAATCTACCAGAAAAATGTCTTTTCTGATTTTGAAATGCTTTATTTATAACAGAATTTGAGCAACCATCCTTTAAAAGCTTTAAAATTTCGTTTCGGGTTTGAGGATCTAATTTCGGAGCCATAATTTACTCCCACTAATAGAAATAGCTAGATTGGTAATTTAAACGTTTCACTTTTAAAATAAAATTGGTAGTAAAGCGATTAAAATTTACCATAAATAGCTACATGCTTTTAAAACTGGTCACACTAATTTTGAATCATCCTGTATAATACATAATAGTTATTAAATATAGTTAAAAAGTATTAAATTCATTTCTAAAATATAAACAAATACTATATTTCGAACTTATATGTGCTGGAGACTGATGAGCATTATTTGATGAGTCCGACACGTCTACTAGTATTTGTTTATATTTTATAATTGATTTTAACACTTTTTAAATATATTTTAATAAATGTTATATACTATATGTTCTTACAGAACTTATAAAACTTTTTTTTTTTTGTTTATCTGCATATGTGGGGCATTTTATCGTGATCCGAGTGTATTTTGGTTATAGTTTATTTGATTACATTCTCACATTAAACATTGAAAATACTATCATAATGAATACGTTTTCATTATAAAATTTTAAATATTTTTTTAACATTTTTCAAAATAGTCAAAAAGAATAGTTTGAAAAAATAATAATATCGTCGAACCTGTTGTTAATATTAAGAATTAAACATTTTTTCACACTTTACCTCTTAAAAAAAATTGGAAAACTGATATTACTTTCATATATGTTGATAATATAGGTTTTTTAACATTTTTTAACTTGATCATAATTGATAACATACGCGAAAATTTTGCCACCTATACCTGTAGAATTTTTAAGACGTTTTTACAATTTTCAACAAAAGTTGTAAAAAACAGATTTAAAGTTCGAAAGTATTATTCTGAATAATTTACTTACCGTATTTTCCGGCGTATAACGCGCACGTCAAATGAATGCGTTACAAACCAGAAAAATTAATTTACAAACAAATCTATATTTGTAAGAAACACAAGCCTATTAAGAAATAGCTTTTACTATAAATTTAAATTTCCGGTGCATAACTGGTTTAACCCTTTGCCGCTCAGTGTTCCACTACATGGAACACCTAATTTTAATTCTCAAGTGCAAAAACTCATCCCGGAAATTTTTTAGCAAAAATTTACATTTATAACAAAGCAGAAAACGCCCTTTTTTCAACATGAAAATTTAAAATTTCTTCTATTGTATTTATGTTCGTAAATTCCGGTGGCAGTGTAATTTAAATGATCAGAATTATCTTGCCCCGCAAAGGGTTAAAATACTCCGGAATGAATTGAAATGTTGGGATCTATGCAACTTTTACGAGTTTTTGTTGTCGATAATGCTTACTTATAAAGTGATTTATTTATTAAATTAAATATTATTTGAATTTAATAAGGTTTACTTACAGATTTTTCAAATCGAAAATTTCTCGAAAAGGAACAATGCTAATTTTTTATTTTTTAAATATTTATGATCAGCTATGTGGCTAAAAGCCATTTTTAAAATTAGTTTAGTAATTTTTAAAATAAATTAATTAGTGAACCTTAAAGGGTTAACAAACCTGCGCGTTATACGCCAGAAAATACGGTACTATTCAATACATTACGGGTTTTTAAAGATTGGTATTAGGATTAAGGTCGATTGACTGGACTAGAGTCCTAAGCCTGAGGAAGGGATCTCTACATAAGAGTTTAAACAAGTTTCGGAGAAAAACACGAAAAACTCTGAACGGCTAGGCCGACGAGTGCGACCTGGGATCGAAACAGGCATCTCCCGTCCACCAATTTTGAGGACAGAACCTCTCGGCCGCTGGTAGGCTGGTGTTTTTAAAGAATCCGAATAAAAGAGATTACATTGCATTTAAAATTTTTAACACCTCCAAATGTAAAACATAACTATTGCATTCATACTAAAATTAGCTTTAATTAAAAAAAGTAAATTCCAAACATTTTTACAAAAGTTGACTTTATAACCAAATAATCCTACGAAGAAACAATAAAATGGTGAAATTTTACTGACTAAAAAATAAAATAATAAATGTATATATAATTTTTTTCCTTCAGTGAAAGTTATATGAATTGCAGCGAAAGTATAAATTATATGCTTTAATATAAAAATGGCCGCGATTGCAGGAACTGCATTTGCATAATCTTCAAACTGAAAAGGAAAAGGAAAAAAATATTCAAAGATGGACTTCTCTTTTGTAATAAACAGCCTTGAAAACTTTTAATTAAAAGCGTGAACAATTTTTCAAATCTCTCAAACTTTTAATGAATAATTAAAAAAAAAAGTTCTTTTAATGAGTTTTCACTTTGATGGTACTCGTATATTGCTATGTTGAAATGCGTATTAGAATGTCTTCTTAACACTTGGTTCTTACGGAAAACTTATTTTAGACTTCCATAAGAAACTTTCTCACTGTCATTAAATCAAGAGTTGTTAATGAAAGAAATAAATAAACGAAATTTGTTAATAGCGATGTTAATTAAAAGTTAAACTTATCAAATAATTGTTTTGGAACGGAAATTATGGTGAACAAATCGGAAAGTTTTTAATTTTTCAAATTTAAGAAAATATGGAAGTTTTTAAATTTCCAAAACTTTTATTTTGTTGATTAGATTTGTTATAGATATCTTGAATATCTTAAGAAACAATACCTAATTACCTATATCGTGAATGGTTATTAAAAATAATTATTAGTTTAACAAAAAAAAAAAAAAAAAAGTAATGGTTATTACATTCAATAAAAACAATGGAAGAAGAAACAATTACAAATAATCTGGTGTGTCACTCACACGGCTTTTTCTTATCCTGCATTTCAATGCAAGACATATTGTAAATTAAAGCGTAAGATCAATAAGGTAAATTAATAGAGTTCAATCAATCTAAAAAATAATCTAAAATAGGTTTAGGAACAATTTTATTTCACATATAATTCTGTGTGAGGGGACTACCGCCCCCTTCAACTCCCTGTTTATTTATAATAACTACGTTTATGAATAAATAAATAAATTCACGACTGTTATTAAATTTAAAAGTTTATTCCAAGTTTTTCAGACAACTTTCACCAGCAATACGCCTTGAAACTTACCAATATTGAACAAACTTTACCAGTGACAATATCATTGATACGAGCTTAAAAATACCAAAATTTGAATTCCCTGCAGTTGTTTGTTTTTAAGTTACTCTAACAGCAGCTATATATATAAATCAACGACTAAAAAATTGACTTTCGTATTCAGGGCATCCCAAAACGTGATTAAAAAAAAAAAAAAAAGGCTGAAAATCAAACTTTAAAAAATACTTTCTTTACAGTATGAGAAAATAATTTTCTTTCTGAGCAGTGTTTTTCGACATAGTAAAATCTAACGTAACACTTCCATCAATTACATTCAATATTAAAGAACGTTCAACTTAATTTTGGGTAGCCTTATATATTGTCTGTAAACAGTATACACATCACATTGCGTACTTAAATTTAGTTCTACACGAAAATCGTGTAACACAATTTGAAATGCATTTCCAATAATTCTCAAATGTTGCCATAATATGTTCAAATACTTTGGATAGCTCTGTAAACGAATGATGAATGATCGCATTACCACAATCTACATAAAAAATGCGATATATATATTCAGAAAATATTTTAGAAATCTTAAGTTAGTGCATATGGCATCAAAGACATCCATAACCACATATTTGCTAACAATTATTATTATTATTTTTTTTTTTTATGAATTTTTATTTGACACCCACTCAATGTTCCAATAATTGACACTGCCAGTTTTTCATTATATCAGTAATTGCCCCCCTATGTTCCGGTGGTTGACACTGCTAGTTATTCATTTTACCAGTTATTAGTACCCTATGCTCCAGTGTTTGACATAAAATGTTAAAATTCTTATATGTAAAATATATGATTTTATTATTTTTCTTATTTATTAATTATTTCGGGATCGATGCCAATTACTGGAGCATGGCAATCACTGGAGTACCTACCCTACGCACATCAGAATGAATGCGATTTTTAAATGTGCAGTTTTTAAAATATCTAAAAAAAGCCAAAATCTTATCGCAGAAAACAGGCAGCAAATAAATAAAAATTCTTACAATGCACATTAAAAAAAAAAAAAAAAAAAAAAAAAAAAAAAGTGTGTGTGAGAGAGAGAGAGATTGTTGAGAATTATTATTTATATTCACCCCCCTAATTAGAATACAAATTTAAATAAATAAAGAAAAGCCTTAATTTAAAAAAAAAAAGCCAAAGAAGAATTCTTCCAACAGAAGCGATGGATGGCCCTATACTCTTTAATTAGGGCTACGTTGAAGGAATTCTGGGAAATGCCACTTCAAAATAGTTCTTCAATTAATTGAACAGAGAGGAAGGCGCATGAGGAGTTTTCCAAACAATTTAATGCGTCAAGTCTACAGAATGGAATATTTTTTTTTTTTTAAATTAAAGTCAGGAAAAAGTACTTTGAAGTACGGTTTTTAGAAACTGGAGATCACGAGAAAATCATAATTGTATGCTTATTTCTTGCATTTTAAAATCGGAAATAGATTTATTATAAAAAGAATAAATTAAAAATGGAAAGAAAAACTATTGAGATAGATTATTTTAGAAGGAATTTAGAAATAATTTCTTTTTTCCATTTTCTCACACTGTATTATATTTATTTTTAAACTTTCTGTGACTGCTGGAATATAATATTTAAAAGAAAATTGGTCGATTTTCCTTTTAATAGAAAAATAAAATTTAATTTAAATAGAAAAGTTTAAACGAGCGGAAAGGATCATACGCTAATTTTTATACGCCTCGTCTACTCTCTAACTTTAGTAAATCTGTTTGAAAATTGCTACAGAAATTTATTACAGCGAGTTCTCTATTAAATACAATCAATTCTTAATTAAAAAAAAAAAAAAAAAAAAAAAAAAAAACCTGATACATTATTGATTATGGTTGGCAATTTTAGAAAACATTTTATTAAAGCTAGCCTTTTTTAAACATTGATACATTTCACTAAGATGCATTATAACATGCTCACCTTAACAGTTTGCGTTGGGATTAAAGGCAATTGACTATGCGTATGTTTTTCTAAATGGTTCTAGCCCATGTAAATGTGAGTTTGGGAGAAAACTATGAAAAACCTTGAATGGTTAGGGCGGTGTCCTCGACCTGCGTTCGAACCCTGCACCTCGCAGCTACCTTAACAAAAGTATCTTTTTTGACCAGAACATTATAATTTCCTTAAAAGGTAAGTAAAGTACATTGTTTTATATAGAGTCTCATAAAAGAGTTAAAATTCATTACTATTTAAAGATAACCTATAACTTGAAAGATAATTTTCACTGTTTTATTTATTTATTTTTAAATAGAATCATCTTTATTCTTCAGGTGAAATTTTCTAAAAAGTGTTTTTGTGCAGAATTTCTACAAATATGAGTAGTTGACCCATCAATGGATCTATGATTCGTACGGTTGACACTTGGTTAATTAAATTAGTGTAAATTGGCCAAAAGACACGCCTTTTGTTTTCTTCGTCGTGATTTTATTTGTTGGGCAGCTACGGTGGTTGACCCACCATAGAAAGGAATGTTATGAGTCAAACAGTAATTGATGTGTTAAATTTGTATCTAAAGGTTTATTTTTAACCTTTACGTAACTTCAAAGAGAATATAAAATTTTACTGCACGCATTTGAAAAAAAAATAGTTAAAGAAAAAAAAAATAGTTAAAATTTCCGTTGATAGAGTGTGCTGTAGGCAAGCAAATCACAAATTTCCATGAAAAACTATATTTCCGTGCAAATCTTTACAGGCATATAAATTCTATGTGTTCGCTATCACCACAAATTACAGTTTGCAAACGAGTTACAACACCGCTATTTACAGATTCAGTCGGCGATTCTTAGCTTTCCCGCAAACCGCGTTCAATTCTAACAATTCCTTCAGTTTTCAGGAATTTTTAAAATGTCTACAGACTTATGGGATACCTGGTACATTAAAGGTTAAAGCAATGCAACAGCTGGAATGTGTTAATGTATACGAACCACAATATTTTTCGTTATTTTCTATTACTGTAATTAAGTTTGACCGACACTTACAATTACAGTATAATAATAATAATAATAAAAAGGAATTCATTGAAGAATTATTTGTCAGACTATTTCTACTTAAAAAGAAAAAATCTGGAGTGACTCCACTCGACTTTCCGAACATTGAGTAATTAACAGTTTTGTAGATAAAGTAAAGAAAGAGGAGTTGTTAAACAAACAAAAGTTAGAAAACCATAATAGAGTGTCTGAGTATTTTTCTTCATACATTACACGATGTTTTATTCAAAGCTACTGAACTTTGAGCCCATAGATCATAATGATAAAGAATTTTTCGTTGTGTCCCTGTAAAAACCTATAAATGCTAGATTAACCAAAATGCTTATAGTTAGTGCAACAGTGATTTATAATATTCATATAAATTTTCAGCTCAATTGAATAAGGCGTTTAGATGCTATCGCACTTTTAAAAATTTGGTCCCATAGGCCATAATGATAAAGAATTTTTCTTTGTGTCCCTGTAAAAAAACTGTAAGTGCTAAATTCACCAAAATCTATACAGTTCGTGCAACTGTGACCTATAACATGCGTACAAATTTTTTGCTCAGATTAATAAAGCGTTTAGACGCTATCGCACTTTTAAAATTTTGGCCCCATAGGCTATAATGATAAAGAATTTTTCCTGGTGTCCCTGTAAAAAAACTATAAGTGCTAGATTCACCAAAATCAATAGGATTTGTACTATGATGACTTACAAAAAACGTACCAACTTTCAGCTTATTCGAACAAAGCGTTTAGATGCTAGCGTGTTCACTCACAGACACACACACACACACAAACATCACCGTAAAAATAGTGAAAACGGACTCAGGGGACCTTGAAACGTATAGAAACATCAAAATCTCAAATTCGGATTTTTGACATGATTACAATACTTTCCTCACTATAGTGTTCGGAAATTAAAAAAAGAGAGAGAGAGGGAAAGAGAGAGAATCACAGTTCACAACACACAAGCTACGTAATATTTCAGATGTAAGCTTCTTACATAACAAAGAATCGCAACTAAAATTAAACACACAAGCTATACGAAATATTTAAGATGTAAGCTTATTACATAACATATCATCATGTAAGATTAAGAAAGACAATTTCCTAAAATAAACATCTAACTCAAATATTTCTTGCAAAACTATTATCATAGCAGGAAAAATATTTACAGAGTTGACAATCTACTGGGAAAAAAATAGAGCAGAAAATTTTGGATCAAAAACGTTTTATAGAAAAAGTTTTTGAATGTAAAATGTTTTTTAAGCTTTATCGAGTACTTATTTATTTATCACAGATAAATTATTTTAAGCAAGAATAAAAGAAACATTTATTTTCATATATTTACGAATATATATTTTAAAATGTTACTTGTATGCAGAAGAATACGAGCTTTCTAAATAAACACCATAAAATGAACAAACACAAAACAAATGCTTTGTGTTAAATAATTAAACACAATTCTTCACCAGACGAAAAAAAAAAAAAAAAGCACGAGTGTAGTATCAACGCAGCAACGCACAAAAACATTTCAATTTGCAAACGGTAAAAAGATTCTTAAAAAAAATTAGATGGGGAACATTGTACCATATAAAAGTTAAATATTAAAACAAAAACATGATATATATATATATATATATATATATATATACACACACACACACACACAGGGTGATCAATTTAAAAGGGTACCCGTTGGTTTTTCTTATTACCCTTAAATCTGACGGATGTGGCAACTATTCTAACACTGAAGTATAATTGTCTGAACCTTGTTTAAGTCAGTGGCGGCTCGTGCACCGAAAATAGGTGAAGAGGCACACTGTATTTATTTATAGAATATAAATTTACATTTAAATAAGTATTTTTAGTTAATTTTAGTTAAGACCATGCTTAATAAAAATTATGCATTAAAAATACTTAAATATGATTTTTGAGCTCTTTATTTTCGGTTCACGAGCCGCCACTGGTTTAAGTGTGGGAGACAATTTCCAATACTGTTGGACTGTTTATGAGGTAAAACAGAAATGGAGACGCACAATGTTATTAAATCCTGTGATAATTTTATTTATGAAACACAAAATTTAATTCAAAATTTTTACACTATCATTCCTACATTACATTTACATTATCATTTTTACATTATCATTTCATAGGCTTTTCCAGAGAAGTCCTGCAAACATTGATGGATTAAAACAGATCATAACTGAAGAAATCTCATCAATAATACCAACAATGCTGCGAAGTGTGATTTTCGATATCACAAAATCATATAAAAGAAATTTATAATTTCCAAATTTATGTATCAAATAATTCTGAAAAGAGTGTTCATCTTAACAAAAACATGAATATAGGTAAAATTGCTTTGGTTCAACAAATCAAAAATTTTGATGTAAGTGAAATTATTTTGAATGATGGCAATCACACGGAATTTAAAAACAAAACTGAACACTCTGTCAATTTAATTCAACCATCAGAACAAATTTTAAACAAAAGAAAATCAGATTTAACTCATGCTGACTTGAAACTTGATCACTTATGTAAAGAAGAAAAAGAGCAGTTGCAAAAATTACTATTCGAAAATTTTGCTGTTTTTTCAAAATCTTTAGCAACCTTAGGACATACTGATAAAGTTATTCCAAATTTAAAGCTCACAAATGATTTTCCAATAAAAACTCTTCCTTTCCCAATACCTCAAGCTCTGCAAAATGAAGCTCTCAATCAAATTAGAGAACTTGCAGATGCTAATATCATTGAGCGTAGTTGCTCCGAATGAGCCTGTCCCATCCTTTTGGTAAAAAAGAAACCGGATGGTTCAGGAAAACAAAGATTCAGACTAGCTTTAGATCTAAGAATGCTAAACACGGTAATTCAGGGTTCTTCTTACCCTTTACCAAAAATTCAAACTATTATTACTTTCTTCTATATGTAATATAGAGAAAGTATTGGATTCGTAAAAATTTTCGACGTCGGGTTTTTGATGGATTTACACGTTTTTAGAGCTGTAGAACACGATTTGACCCTTTTTAGAAAATGTCTGTCTGTCTGTCTGTCTGTCTGTCTGTCAGTTTGTCTGTGTGTGTGTGTGTGACAAAATTTTGTGGCAACTGTATCTCAGGAACTACTGCACAGAATTTCATACAAATTAGTATGTAGTTGCACCTTGACATAAATTAGTGCCTATCAACTTTTGGTAAACATTGTCTTACAGGTTGCGTTGCCATTCCGCCTTTTCTAAATTTTTAACATGGTGATATAGGACAAAATTTTGTATAAATGTGCATAAAGAGAATTATTTTTTAGTAATCATTATGAAATTTACAAGAATTATTTATAATAGAGGTAGTCAACTGTGGAAAAAATTTTGTATGCGTAGGAGCCTCGTGAACCCCCCTGGGGGGGAAGTCCCCCCTCGAGGGGAGTAAATTTTCAAGATGGGTATCTTTCGAAAGGTCTCGTCAATACCTTTAAAACGAATGGTTGAACTATAAATCTGTGATAATTTAAAACAAAGTTATCGATTTTTTTTTACTTTTAACAAAAAGTAACTTAGAAAAAAAATCTTTTTTTTTTTTTTTTTTTTTTTTTTTTTTTTTTTTTTTAACGAAATTTAACCAGACTTGGTATTTAGTTGGCCCCTGACATAAACTGGGGCTGATTAGATTTGGGGATCAATCACTCAACAGGTGGTGCTGTGATCGTATTTTTTCTAAATTTTTAACATGGCAGTATAGGACAAAATTTCGTATAAATGTACATAATGGGAGTTATTCTTAACCTGTGATTGTGAAATTAATATGAATTATTGATAATAGTAGTAGTTAATTAGGAAAAAAATCTCGGTCATCGCTCCCCCCCCCAGGGGAAAGTACCTCCGGGGGGGGGGGGGTAAATTTTCAAGATGGGTATCTTTAAAACGAATGGTTGAACTATAAATATGTGATAATTTAAAACAAAGTTATCGATTTTTTTTTTTTTTTTTTAACGAAAAAAAACTTTGAAAAAAAATCGTATTTTTTTTTTTTTTTTTTTTTTTTTTTTTAAATATTGTTACTGCGTGAATTTGTATAGGAAAATATAGAAGAAAGTCTTGTGGTGGCCACAGCATACTAGTTTCAAATTTATCATCATATAAATATTTCACGTCATTGGATTTTCAACAATCATATCATCAAATTGATTTACCGGAAAAATTTCAAGATTATGTTACTTTTACATCAATGTTTGGTTCATATAAATACAAACGTTTATGTTTTGGTCTTAAAACAGCTAGCTCTATTTTTCAATCACTTATGGATAGTCTTTTAGATGAAATTCAGGAAGATGGAATCTATTCCTATCAAGATGACTTAATTTTAGGGGCTAACTCATTTGAAGAAACAATGTTTAAATTAAGGAAAGTATTCGATGTTTTAAAAAAGTACAATTTAACTTTAACTCCTAACAAATGTTCATTTCACAAAACAGAAGTAGATTATTTAGGTTTTCACATTCAAAATCATACAATTTCTCTGGTGCAGGCTAATATTATTAAAATTAATTCTTTTCCTGTACCCACTACTAAAAAACAGGTGAAAAGATTTTTAGGACTTGCTACTTATTATAAATCATTATTACCAACTTTTTCTCAAATTGTCCAGCCATTAATTGACTTAACCAAACCTAAAGTCGCTTTTAAGTGGACTCAGAAACATCAAGAAATTTTTGAAAAATTGCAACAATTATTTTTCAAACCTCCAATTGTTAGATTACCTGATTGGAACAAAAAATTTTTCGTAAACACAGACGCATCAAAAGTTGCAATTTCAGGTGTACTTATGCAAAAATTTGGCGATAGACTTTTGCCCATTGCATATTTTTCAAAATCATTAAAACCCTCTGAACAAAAATATCCTTCATTGAAACTAGAATTAATGGCCATACATAGATCTGTACTTGCATTTAAGTACTATTTATATAATCGAAATTTTGTAATTCTTTCGGACAGTGCACCTTTAAAAAAATATAAGAAAACAACAAATCCTGCAGACATTACTACTAGATGGCTTATGGACCTTTCTGAATATTCTTATTCTTTTGAACATATACCTGGTTCTAGCAATATTTTAGCTGATTATTTGTCCAGATGTAACTTAGATGAAAATCAAGAAAACCTTTCTACTAATCCGAAGATAGTTTTTGAAGAAAATCTTCCTGTCATTCAAATTGATCCTGATAAGGTGAGTACAAATGGTCATGAAAATTATGAAAAAGGTAAAAATAATTATCAATTAAACTTTCTTATTTCTGGCCAAAATGGTAATAAAGATCCCCTCCTGGAAATATCAAATAACACTTTTGTGTTTGAGCAGAAAAAGGATGATAAATTATCTCCTATATATAATGAAATTTTAAGAAAAGGATCATCTAAGAAGTTTTCTAATTTTTTTATACATCCTGATACTAAAGTTCTAATGATAAAAAGTATGACACTTGCAATGACACATATACTTACTGTATTGTTGTGCCAGAAAGATTAAAAGCTAAGACATTAACAATTTCTCATTTATCACACTTCGGATTTACAAAAACTTACGAATTTTTATCATCTAGATTTTTTTGGAGAGGAATGTACAACGACGCATTAAATTTTGTTGCATCTTGTACAAATTGTTTACAATCAAAACATCATCGTATACTTAATGCACCTTTACAGCCAACCTACACACCAAAATTTCCTGAACATACTATATCTACTGATTTGTTAGGTCCTTTCGAAAATGGTCAATCCATATTGACCATAATTGACCATTTCTCAAGGCATGCAGAACTTTATCCCTTAACGGATACATCTGCACAAAAAGTTGTTAAATGTTTATTTTCTTACATATCCACACATGGTCGTCCATCTGTAATTCTTTAAGATCTTGGACCCCAATTCACGTCACATGTTTATAACAATTTCAACGACACACTAGGTATCAAAATTTTACACTCTTCTGTTGCTCATCCACAGAGCAACGCTATTTCTGAAAGAATAAACAAAAGTATAAAATATTCCATAAAAACACTCCTACAAGAAGGACACACATTTGCAAATGCTATCAATATTCATAAATCTTTGTATAATGGATCAAAACATTCGTCTACACAATTTTCACCAAATTTCCTACACTTTGGCAGAGAATTATCGTTAATTTTTGATACATATGATTCTCAGTGCAACCAACCATTCCTTGATAGAAATGTTGATGTTTATAAACTAATGCATGACCTTGATAAAATTTATCATACAGCTTACAGTAATATTAAAATGTCTCAAGAAAGAAGCTATAACTATTATCAAAGAAAAACAAAGTTAAGAAACATTTTCGAAAAAGATATAGTATATTTAAAATCTACTGACAGATTTAGACTTAAATATTATGGTCCTTTTATTGTATTTAAAAAGCATTCACCAGTTGTATTTTCAATAAAAAGAATAAACTACCCTGATGAGTCTGCATTTAAGGTACATGTGGATAGACTGTTGCTAGCTCCACCCAGAAACACACATTTAGTTGATAACTGTGTTACAAATGATCAAAACGCTTTTCAAAACATATCAACACCTACACACTCATATAATCTACGTCCAAGACAAAAATGCACACCAAATAATTTCAATGCTATTCCAAAATCTACACACTCATATAATTTGCGTCCAAGGAAAAATAAGGCAAATCCTTAAAAAAAAAAAAGTGGAACGAGTTACCATTGCAGGGGTACCACTGCAGGGGTAAACTTATTGTCATAAAAATCATATACTCATAAATAACTTTTATACTTTATTTATTTAATATTTATAATTTGAAATTTTATTTTACAATCAATTTATCATTTTCTCAAAAGATATTCTTAACAGCATTTCTATTATATGGTTTAAAAAAAAAAAAGGAATATGTAAGCGTTTTTGCTGTGATTCCTATGCGCAAAGGATCTTTGTTGTGCTTACTGCATCATTGCATGCCATTATTGGCGGGCCCACTTTTTGCATGTTCAAGGGTGCAATTGACATAACAGTATTACTCTAAAATGTTGCATATTCTTTTATTCAAATCGATATATTTGACATATTTTCTAAAAAAAAAAAAAAAAAAAGAATCATGACAAAATTATAAAAATATACTCTTACGTTATATTAACATTTATTTAAGAACATAAGAATTACAATTTACACACATTTGCATCTTAGACACTTGTCAAAAACACTCAAATTACACATTGTTTAGTATTCAAAAATAAATAAATATGTTCATAAATAAAAAAAAATAATATCTTATGCTATTTCATTGAACACATAATGTTACAATATATCATTTAAAATTTTGAATTTTCCCATTTTTTAATAATTTGAACGTTTTGCTAGCAACATGTATTGCCATAAATGTGTCAATGTGTGAATATTACCGATCGTGACCTTTTTATGCTCTCAATTTTCTTGGAATGACTTTTTTATGATTTTTGTAGATATCAATTCATTGAATCTACACCTTTTTTTTAATTTTTTTTTTTTTTTTTTGAAATAATTATCCCTCCTTGAGAAGATGATTCGTTCAAAATTATTACCCCAAGAATCATCAACTCAATTGAGAGCATCCAATTTTGAGAATTCTAGTATGCTATTAAACTAGTAGTTCTCTATTTATTCATTTGAAAATCTCCCGTCCTTGTTTTTGAGGTGCTCCCGATCGTACATTTTTCTTAATGGCGTGGTGGAGCTGTTTTTTTACATGCCCTATCCATCTAGGACGAAGGCCCTAAGCCTGAGTCATATACTTGTGTTTCTCACAAGAGTAAGGTGGGTTGTTCGTGTTACGGTGGATGCCTAACACAATTGAACAGCTTTCCTGGCTGGAATTGGCCAAAACACATTTTTGCTTATATTTTATGGTGTTATTCACACATCATATTTTTTTCATATTTTTATTTTGACAATATTTTTCTGATGTTTCTTACACATCATTTGGTGTATTGTATATTTAGAAATTAGATAATTTTGCTTCTTTAGATTGCATTTTTGCATTTATATATATTATTTTCTACTGTAATGAATATTATTTCCACAAATTAATATTATATTTGCAAACTATTGTTATATGAATCTAGCAGAAGAAATAATTAGAAAAATACATGATATCCAATATTACTGCTTTTTCATTGTGACTGTCAGTGATTCATATAGATATATCAACAAATCGTATATGCAGTGGACTATGAAGCATGTATTTAAGAAAAATAATATGACTGGAGAATATTCTCATGGGCATGAGTGAAAATGTGCACATAGTAAAAAAAAAAAAAAAAAAAAAAAATGTAAAGGTAGTTACTTTATATATTTCATACAAAGTTGTACAACTGTTTACATATACATTTCTCTTGATATCTTATACATATATATAATTTTTCTGTTCTATATGTAGAATATGTGTTGTATATGATAACCCTGGGCAACACCTCTTTCTTTTTCAGACGAAGGGGAGAAATATGTGATATCGAAAATCACATATTCTAAATTATGTATTACATTTCTGATAAATTTAATTCTTTCCCAATTCATTTTCTATCTGTATAAAAAGCGAGTTGATATATGCGGTTTCATTCTTTATTCCTTCTTACAAAAAGAGCAAGCCATACTATTCCTTTCATTTAAAAGAAATAATAATAATAAAAGCAAGAGATGATCTTTCAATCGCTTAATTCTGTGGAGAACAATTCGTTTCATCTCAATTAAATAAAACAGAATAAAATGTTTCCTGATGTCATTTTTAACATTGAACAGATTTCGCATCTGTTACTTATAAATAGAAATCGCGTATTCTTTTAGACTAGGGTTATGAATAAAAATTTAACGATAAAATTCTTGTGGTCAAGAGTTAAGGTTGGTTTGCCAGATTCTCACGAACTGATAACGGATTTTTTGGCTAACAAATCAATCGCCAATATATTTTAAAAAGTTATACTAAATTAGCTGTAACTGAAAAAGTTGGGTGTTGTCCTTGGCATCAAAGATTTCTGTGGTTTGGTGTAATGTATTCAGCCAACAATTTCATCACTTCTGCCTTTTCGCGGTTCCTGTTAAGACGTCTGTTGATTTGCTTCTCTCCCCGTGTCCATCCCGTTCATTTTCATGTATTCCTATATTGTATTAGAAAACTAACATCTTGATTCTTTTCAAAAGAATATTTCTGATGCATATCATTAGTGTTGAATTCTTTAATTACAAGCAATATTGTTACGAAGTGAAGATAAATAAAATATTTTAATGTCAGCAACGTACTCTGGATTATTGTGAACAGTGCAATGTGCACGGCCAACCATGACTTTGATCCTTTACCACTATTTTACCAGTGTATTGCTTCATAATAATACGGGAAATTTATGCATCATCAAAGTGCTATTATCATCAAGTCGTTTATACAAATTAGTGCAACAAACTCTACAGCACACGAAGTGTGTCAAAATATTTGATTCGACGTGTTCATGTTTGCATTCAAAATGGTGGCGAACATTTTCAACATTTTCTGTAAGGAATGATAATGTAAAAAATTTGAATTAAATTATGTTTTTCAAAAATACAATTATCACAGGATTAAGTAACACTGTGCGTCTCCATTTCTGTTTTACATCACAAATAAAGTTGTAACAGTCCAACAGTGTTAGAAATTGTCTCCCACACTTAAACAAGGTTCAAACAATTATGCTTCAGTGTTAGAATAGTTTCCACATCCGTCAGATTTAAGGGTAATAAGAAAAACCAACGGGTACTTTTAAACTGATCACCCTGTATATATAATAATAATAAACTAGCGAGGATGAGAGAAAATATCATGACAGCAATTTCCATGTATAAGACTGTAAAACACGTTGAAGAAAGACAATAACATGATTTGTAGCTTTTTTATTTATTTTATTTTTAAGATGTAAAAAGCCGCATGAAAATAAAAGTTAGAAAAAAATTGAAGAAATAAAATTAGTTTTAGGAAAATGAAAACAACGGTCGTATAACCATCAGCAGTAGAAAACAACAGATTATAAAATTTCTCAATTAAGTACATTACGTCAGTGCTTACTTATTTTGTATTTCAGAATTCCTTCTTTGGCCAACATAACCTAGATTGGACGAAAGAAAGGGATAAAATAGTTCTCAGAAATAATAGAATCTTTGAGGAAACAAAATTTAGAAAAGAAAAGATAAAATTGTTAATGACAATTATATTCATATAGGCGAGCAACCAGGGTTTGATTTACCCGAACACGACACGACTCGCTTGTCGCATTCGGATCGGGTTGATTTTTTTTTTTTCGGGTTTTTTTTTCTTGTGGATCAAGTTCGGGTCGAATTGACTTATTCTTTTTCTTAAGGGTCAGGTAGGACCATCTCTAGGGGTGAGTCCCAGACCGTCGCCAATTGCCCATCAGCGCAGCACTAGTGCGACGTAAAACCCAACGAACCCTTAAGGGCCAGGTTTAGTTTTCAACGAGTCAGGTCGAGTTGAGAGAATCTTTCAAAAATTTTACAATAATAAGCAGAAGTTTATTTGATATTATTATAACTGTATAACTGATATAAACATACAATATGTACACGTGATTAAATATACGCGTACACAAATAATTATAGTAATGTAAACATCTATATCAGACAAAAGCAATGAAAAAAGAAACGGTTATATATTTCAAAATATAAGTGTTAAACAATGAACTACAAACACTAAACTTGAAGCACGTTTTTGTACACTTGAGGTATACCACACACATATGGTTAAAAATTATTATCAATCCATTTTTCAGATTTTTGAAGTTTTAACTTAGCGTATTAGTAATTGTATTTTCAATTCTTTTTAAATGGTTTACTAATTGTGTTACAATGTAAATTTATATATAACTTAAAGTTTTACGAGATTTTTAAATGAATTATTACTTTTTATTTAGTTTTTGGGTTTCGGGTTGGATTCAATTATAAAGAAATCTGGTTCGGGTCGGGTGCAAATCCTCAAAACTCTCTATTGCGGGTTCGGGTTATTTTTCGAGTTGATTAAAATTGTTTTATTGGGATAAGGAGTCGGATAGGACTCTAATACAGTTCTTGCTGTAAGTGGCAACCTCAATTATTTGCCAATATTGCGCAATACCCATTTTATCCCAAATTTATATTAATTCTTAATACGTTATATTAATTCTTAATACTCACATCCCTTCTCCAGAAAAATAAATAAATAAATTTTATAAAAAGTATTAAGTTAGAGCAATTGTAAACCAAAATCCCTAACAATTTTTTATAGTTTCACCCACAATGGCTATTTCTTTCCCTATAAATATGAGAAAGTGTTTCATAATTAATGAGGGATACATGATTTTGCTTTTTGTGTGTGTGTATGTAAATGCTATCATGCATGTGGGTGCGTGTATGTACATAATTATATCACGTAATATGGGAAGGTGTTTCATTCTACTTTATTAAAAATTGCGGGTGACAAAGATTTTACCGCAGACTGAAAGCACAGAATAGCTTTTATAGGCTAAAACAAATCGTGCAGTCGGTAACAAAAGTGTCCGAACACTAGCAAAAATTCCTGTGTAAAAAAAATTCACTTCATACAGTTATGTTAAATAAATCCTTGTCGAATCCTGTTCTTAGTCAGTGTAAGAACATGATTCGATAAGGATTTATTTAACAAAACCGTATGAAGTGTTCTTTTTTTACATAGGAATTTTTGCTAGTGTTCGGACACTTTTGTTACCGACTGTATGAGTACACAGGTAAATTCAATAGCCTGCTGTCCATATCAGATATGGCAAATATTTTACCAATTTAACGAATCTACTATTACCTCTAAAAAGTAATATATTATATTTAAACATTAATCACTAACAATTTACAGCAACAGGAGTAACGCTGAAAATCATTAAATCAGATAATTTGGTACGTGATTTACTCTTTGCGCTTTTTTAATCTAATCTAAAACGGTGTTCCGTTAACCCACATAATTCTATAACACGCAACCACTATCAACCACAGTTTTGCGTGTCATGTATTTTATAACTACAGACAGCAGCAGTAAAAACCTTATTACACCCCCTAACCTCTCCCCACAGAAAAGGGTGTCTGAGATAAAGAAATACATTTTAAGGGGACATTTTTTTCCCTTTTAATGAAGTAGAATCTTTTTATATGTATACTTTACTAACAATTTTTTTTTTCTTTCTTTCTCGTAAGTAGAGAAAAAAAAATGAAGAGGGGAGGGAGATGAAACAGCTGGATTTCATTATCGTCTGCGACAAGACGGAGGACCGGCAAAAAAGATGGAGCTAGCAGATAGATAACTTGTGAGAAAGAATTAAAGAGGAAGAGAAATGTACAGGGAATTTGTCGGTCTCAGCACATTTTTCTTTCCTGAAAAAGACAGAAAATTTAAGGGAAAATAATGTTTTTTCCGTTCCTATAAAAAGAACATCGGCTAAAATTATATTTTTGTTTGTTTGTTTATTTATTTTCAAACGAGTAGTAAGGAATTTGTTTTACCTGAGAAATAAAAATGTAGCATGAAAGAAAAAACGAATGTTAAGTTTATTTTGGGACGATTATTCTTTTTTCTTTCATAATGGATTATACGTATTTTTATTATTAGTTTTCTCGCATTTGCCGCTTAAGTTTATATTTATTTTCAAATAAAAATTATTCTAATAGCTTGATGTTGAAAAAAGAATAAATAAATAAAAGGACATAGAACTGTTAAGAAGTTTAGTTTAATTTCAGTATAAATAAGTCTAAATGTTTATACATTCTACCGTGCTTAGTTAAACATACATTTTGTAAAATTTCCAGTCGCCTTATTAAATTATTAAATTCTGGAGAATTATTTAATTCAATATTGTACATTTTCACATAATCATTTTGAAGAGAAAATGTTATGCACAAAAATGTTATACAGCTGACCTGGCCATGCTTTTAAATCACTAAAATCTGAATGGCAGTGGCAAGTCATAATCTGAAATAAATTAATGGTCTGAGCCCTAGTCTTAAATTTCAAACATGTGTACAGAGTTTTTAATGAAATTTGATGTGGTACAATAATTCATTGCTTTCATGTTGGGAAGTATTCTTTGCATCTCCAAAACTTTAGAAACTAGTTTTTAATTAAGAATAAGAGTTAGATGTGTTTCCTTTATTTTAAAACAAAAATGACTAAATATACTCTATAATGTGTATTTACTCATTAATATGTTTCTTGCATGTAAGAATAGAGAAAAAATTTATAGTAGATTGAAAATATCAAGTAGTAGTGGAAACAAAATTTATTATTATAGATTTATTTTTGATCTGGAAATTGTCGAGTAAAAAATTGATAAGGAAAAACTATGAAAACACTTGTATGTTGTAGCCACCACAAGACTTTCTTCGACATTGTCATATATATATGTATATATATATATATATATATATATATATATATATATATATATATATATATATATATATATATATATATATATATATATATATAGTCAAAATTCTGTAAAATGAGTAAATCTTCTTTGCACACAGAAATATTAAAATAATAATAATAAAACTTTGGGTTAAAATTAAAACTAAAGGTTAAATTAAAATTTAATTGGTTAAAAGTTGGATTTTAAATAAATTTTCAAGGGAAGGCTTAACACAACTCGACCTCTTGGATGGCCATTTTCTCTTACGATGAACTCTGTTAGCTCGTGTTATGATTTTAGTTTTTCTGGGTCGTGTTTTGATTTTGATTTTTCTGTTTGGTATTTCAAAGCATCAGGATATATTATGTCTGAATTACATCTCTATCATTTCAAGGTAATTTTTTCTTGAAGGTTCATGTTATGTTTTTATTTTTTCTGGAAAATATTCTGTCTGTCTTATTTTATTCATTTCAGGATAATTTTTTCTTGTAGATTCGTGCTATCATTTGACATTTGGCTAAAATGCATATCAAATACAGAAAACCTACAATTCTTTGCTTAATGCTGTGAGGATAGCACTTGAAAACGTTTTATAGCATTTTGAGCCATTCAGTTAAAATTCAGTCTTGTTCCGCTTTGGTCCGAATTTTTTTGCTTATCTCAAAATAAATAGGTTCTTTCAAATACATAGTTTTTTCTTTTTTTTTTTTTCCCTTAAAATAATGTCCTAGTGTAATCCCTTTTTTCAGCAACAAATTACACAGTTTTATCTTAATTTTCAACAGGTTTTATAGTCTAGTAAATTAAAGTAAGTAGTATCATTAATTTAAAAAATTAAATCAATTTAAGACAACTAGTTACTTTGTTTGGCCTGTGTATGTTTCTATGGTGATTTATTTGACTGACTATTCTTCGGTCTCATTGTTTTCTTTTTTATCAAATGGATTATACACACACACACATATATATTATTATTAAAATTATTTTCCATGATAAATGTAGACTATTTTCATCACAAAGAAGCAAATCACTATCATGTCCAAATAACGTAAACTTTATGCTAAACAAAAATATACATATCTTAAAAAATGCGTCTGATTTTTTATACCCATATTGAAAATTTTCACCCACTCCTCCCATACTCACAAGGGGAAAAATTGTGTAGATATTCCTACATGTACAAAAATATTTTTCTGGTTGACTATAACTATTATTATATATCTTTAATTTCACTTTTGAAAAAATAAGGGAAATTTACTCTCGTTATCTAGATTTATACGAAAGTGATTGACTCTTCTCTCTCTCTCTCTCCCCCCCCCCCCTTTCCCAAAATAAGCACCAGTTTAGGTCAAAGTTCAAATATATATAGAGTTTGATTAAATTTCGTTCATTGGTTCGTGAGATACAACGTCCACAAAATATTTGCTACGCACATACAAACAGACAGGCAGATTGGGATTGGCAGATATTTTCTAAAAAAATGGTCAAATCGAGTTCAGGACATTTCAAAAAGTATAAATCCATTGAAAACCGGAACTCAAAAATTTCCCGAATCCAATACTTTCTTCTTACGTATATAGAAGAAAGTAACAAGAATTGAAATTTGTAATCAATTGTTAAAAAATTGCAACTGTTATATTGTAAAACAAATTTGTAAACATTGACTTGTAGTACATCGTTTTTCCACATATAAAAAGGGAAAGAAATCTGCACAGTTGTTTAATTTCACGGGTAAATTCGGACTGAAAGATAGTGTTTTTCTTAACTTTTTTAGTCTTATGACCCGATTTAAAATAAATAAATATATAAAAATTACAGGCCTTAAAGATGAATGTGTAACTTTTTAAATTTATAAAAAACTTTTCAATTCATTCAGTTTTGAGAAAATAAAATGTCTTGCAGAAAATTATCTGTTTTCCAAGATTAATTTATATGTTTATTGAACAAATAAATATATTAATTATTGATGTCAATAAAATTAATACATTTAAAAAATACTGGTTTTTAATCAAAGATATTTATCGTTACATCTCATTAATTAACATCAATTATTATAAAAATATTTAAAAACAAAATTTTATCCTAGAATGAAAGATTCCAACAATAAAGTTAGTTTAATATTTTCGTTTCACAGTTTAGTAATATCAACAGTTCTTATTTAATGCTTTCATGGGGGCAACCTAATTGAGTTCATTTAATCAAGTAAAGATAAAAAGAACTCAAAGAAAATAAAAAGAGAAATTTTGGAAAAGATAAAAAGAACTTTTTCCAAAAAGTTATAAATGTAAAATTTTTTTGAAAAATTACAGGATGAATTTTTTCAGTGGGAAATTAAAATTAAGTGGTAATAAATAACATATCCCATCGCCGTTTATAAAAAGAATTAAATGTAGCATTTTGTAAAGTGTTATGCACATTTATCATAAAGATTAGTTATTAAAAGTTACAAACTTAACTAATAGATGGCGCTACCGAACAATGATATATTTTCGGTTTCAAATAACGAAACCAATTGCGCATTTCATCACAGTTTCACCTAGCAAGCATTCATTCTGCACTAAAATACAATTTTATTGCAAGATGTGTGACTATTTAAAACTATTATACTTCTTACTTATTTATAAAATATGCTTTTTTTTTTTTTTTTTTTTTTTTTCCAAAGTTTAATCTGACTGAATCGCTTTTTTGTTTATTTCAAGAATTTTATTCCATTTATTACATAAAGAAAAATATTTAATTTGGAAAATTGACTATTTTTCTTTGGCGTTTCTGACGTAGTAGTTTATTCGGGTTTAAATTAAATATATAATATACATTCACTAACTTAAGAAACTGTATTAATTAGTATTTTCATATAAATTTTGCTTAGGTGTCATTAAATTTGTAGTAATCAAAGCGTTATTAAAATTTCGATTATACGTCTTTTCATTTATACGTCCTTACGGTGATTTACTGTATACTGTTAGAACATTCTAGCGAATTTTTTTTTTTTTTTTTTCTCTCTCTTTTCTGCATAAAAGTAGATCTGACAGCTTTTAACACCAGAAAAATTAGGTTTAGAGAATAACCCGTTCTCTGTGAACAAATAAAAGCATTACTGAAAGTTAACAAAAGCACTTACAGTAATTTAAACAGGTGTTGACTTCTAATAATGAATAAAAATAATAATTTATCAAATATTTTTTCTATTGGTAATATTAATTAATAAAATTCAACAATTTAATTTATAAAATACTTTATCCTGTTAAATTGCTTTGCAACATAAAATAATATCCCTTTAAAAGCTATTTCTGAAGTTTCAGTTTTTAGTCGTAAAACTTATACCGCCGAGATGAAATAAACTTGGATATACTCGAAATTACATTTTGAGCTGCGAGGAAATTACTTTCTTCTATATATGTAGATTTTTACGATGATAAAAGCAAAAAGCATTACTAATATAGGGGGGAAAAAAAGTGAAAAACTTGGAAATACATTTTAATGCTTTATGTAAAATAAGTCTGGTTATCAGACTCCAAGATCAGTGGTTATTATGATTTTGTTTCCAGTTAAACAACAATAAGAGATTTTTTTTAAATGTTCCACGCGCTAAGAAAGTTGTGATAGTCTAAAATATTAAACAGCAAACTTTAACATTCTTAATTTATTTTTAATTTATTTTATTTTTTAAATGAAACAATTTAGTCTTCTTTGTTAAGTAGAACGCAATTTAACATAGAAGTTTTATTTGGATTTCAAAAGTATAATTAGATTTAAAAAAAAAAAAAAAAAAAAAAAAAATCTGTCGAAAACAGAATTTAGTTTAGTATGAAGGACAATTAATATCAACCTGTAAAATTTTTATTTTTATATTTTTAATTTATTTTTAATTTCATTTTTTTGGCCGTAAAACTGGGCCACGTACTTTTTAAAATGACTGAAATGAATTAAAATTAAGTGTTGCCTTATAAATTTCATACTTCAGTTAATTTTAAAAAATCTAATTGTCGTGTCGAAAAACTGTTTGCACTACTGGATTCAGAAAAATCGCCCCTTTCATTTGGTATCGAATTTGTAACGATAGGACTGCTATTTCTAATTTATTTTGGTGTTACACAAAACTGGTCTACAAAAACTCCAGATAAACTAACAATTCTCCGCCCTAATAGTAATCTGGTATGGCACTCATACGACTTTTTCTTACCCTGTATATGAGTATTATAAAGGCAGATTGCAGATTAAATGGTAAGATAACAAGTACTAGATATAAACCACGTTAAACTAATTCAAACTAGGTTTAGAAACAGTTTTATTTGAAAAATAATCCTGTGTGAAATGCTTATCACTGCTCCTGATAGCGTGTGCTTTGCGACCTGGTGCTGAATCGTTGCGACAGTGTAATGATGTAGCGATGCGGAGGGTGCGCCAGTTTAGCGAAAAATAATTAAACCAATTTCATGATGTTAGATTTAACCATGTGTTTCCTGATGTAGCATTTCGCCCTAGTAAAGGTTTATTTTTTATGCATAGAATTTTATTTTCTTTAAATTTCAAAATTGAAAAAAGAAAAAAAAAAAAAAAAAAAAAATAGGTCGGGATGGGGGAGATATTTTTTACTGGCTACTAGAAATTTTTACTGACGACCAGACTTTTTCCAAATTCCTGGAGCCCTGCTTCCACCAATTACATTTAATAAAAAACAGTGTTTTCGCTTAACTATAGGAAACTCAATATATTTTACATAAGTTATTTACACACCACATTGTGTAATTATAGTCTTATATTAATGACACACAACACAATTTCAAATACACTTCCAATAATTTCCAAGTATAGTCCCATTATACTCTAGTTCTTTTGGTAGCCCTGTAAACGAATGATGAATGATTTTCATACCATATTCTACAGGGAAAAAAAAAAAATTAGTCATTTCACCTATTTTAGTTCAGCCTATAGATGTTAAACTGTGTCTACCGAAAATTTCGCCCATAGACGTTATATATTTGAGTTCTCTTGGATGTCCCTGTACACGAATCATTTGCTTAATCTCAACGAATAGTTTAATGTAGCACCAATATACGATACAGATTTGGAATACGGAATTTGGACTTTTGCTACTATTTGTTCTTGAAATATGCTGATATCACACACAGAGCAACCGCCAAAAACCTGACCTGGATTCAGAAAACCTAAAAACGTATAAATATAACAAATACTCAATTTCGAAAATTTGATCCAAAAACAATACTTTTTCTACCATATATATGGGTAAGAGAAAATAAAAAGTGAAAGAAACTTTATTTTAAAAAATCTATTGTATTAAACAAAGTTACTTAAAAATTTTAATTCGTAAAATACTTTGACAATTATAATTTATACTGAAGGTAATTACATAAGCTATATCGCTGTGAATTATAGGTTATCTTCCTATAATATATATATATATATATATTTCAGAATAAAATAAGTGATAGGATAAATATTTAAATAATAAACTATGCTTGGTTTAAAAATAGCTATATAAAGGAAATCGTATTGGGTTAAATTTATAAATTCATTATTTCTAATCTACAAAATACTTTGCTATATATAAGCTATATTCATACATAAATTTATCAATATATATATCGTGGATATGTAATATATTAGGTGATTTTTGCTTTTTTGAAATATATTTTTTCGAATTAAATAATTTTACAGAAAAATTTAGTTAAGGAATTGTAATAAACGTCCCTCCGTGCAAATAATATAAGTACTACTTAACGAAATTGCGCGGAAGTCTGAAATATTTTATTATAGGTAATACAATTAAATCCATTAAGAATAACTAACGAGCAAAATCGAATGGTTCTATCAAAATTTCTTTATATGCTGACTTTCTCTGAACTGAACCTCACAAAATACTGACGTGCAATGTGCAACAATTTTAGCATTATTTTATTTTTTACTGCATCTGTCTCATTTTGTCTATTTTATTTATTAGGAGAGTACTTTTATTTTAAGACAGGGAGGGGGGGGGGGGGGGGAGGCGCCGTCACTTTTCAATGGACTATCTTCAATTTTGCGTTAGCAATAGTCTACCACAGAATCTAACAGTTTTCAAATCCGAAACGAGGGAAAGTCTGGTTGAATTTAGTACCGGAGTCTAATAAGACTCCGGTACTCTGTTTAAGACAGATTTTTTAATTATACATTTTATTAAATATATATATATATATTGATAATTTTTTAAACAAAGGAGACATTTTTGCAAAAGAGAATATCTATAGTAAATGAAATTGCCTAGCAACTACTATCGTACATCGTAGCCTAAAACTCCATTTTTAGTCCATTTAAGCAAAAGAAATGGCTTACGAGTTTCATTTATTTTTTTATATTTAATATTTTCCAACAAGCTTCGTCTGATTAGGTTTGTCTCTCTGCCTGTTTGTCCGCGCTCTGCCTTCCGTAAATATTCTCAGAATACCTTGAAACTAATGTAAATTATTACAATTCACTACGGCATGTTCAATATTAAAAATGGTATAAATAGCACCACTAAGTTTTATCTTTTTTAATTATTATTTTATTTATCTATTTATTATTCGGGGGGGGGGGGGGGAGGAGGTTCTAATGTTTTTTTAAAGGAGAAATCGCAAAACTACCACTCTCTAACAATTTATACTTCTCGCCAAACCTGGCATACAAAATGAAAACCGAATCGTAAAATATTTATTCTTTTCATTATTTAATAAACTTTCGACAACTACTTCTTAATGAAAATTCAATATGCAACAGTTCCTTTTCAAATAGATTGAACAAAGCTCAATTTCAGAATAATAAAGCAACAACAATAATGATTTCCTTAATTAAATAGCAGGTTAAAATAGAAGCATTCGGCAGACGACGAAAGAAAAATAAATACCACACCACAACTGCTACCAACAGAATTGGAAGCACTGACGCAATCAATTATCAATCAAGGAGAATGGAACAAAGTCTGTATCAGCAGGTTGTTTCATTCAATTTTACCTTTTATGACGTCACATCATTCGAGTAGTCTCTTCGATTTAATTTATTTTTCCAATTACGGTAGAACAGAAAGATTTAAATAAGCGAAATGAAAGAGCTACCTAAATTATTAGTTCCGCCATGAAACAATAGCTAAAAAAACATTTGTACGATCAGGAACAGGATTTTCTCACATTAATTATAATGAGCTTAGTAAAACAGAATTACTGTTAACAATTCAGGCGCGGACTCATGCTTTCAGAGTACTTCAATCAAGTAATTAAATAAAAGTATTTATTATAAATATGAGGCGTAAATAAGATGTTTTCCTCTGAGGAGGTACCTTACTACTGAAGAGGCGGAACCAAGCCTTTAATAATAAAATACATGTAAACACTGCAATATCATTGTTCAAGGGAGTGGCGTAAAAGACGGACAATTAAGAAGATTTATAACAGAATTTTTAATAAACAACTTCGATTCTTTCAAATTAATTCGAGTCTCTATACAAATACAATTTCATTTTAAAATAAAGTTTTTAAGACAGTTTGGAATTTCACAGTACTAATTATGTTGAAAATAGTGAAATTTTATAAAATAGAATTTATCATAAAAACACAAAAATTGTCTATCTTTTTATTTTTAGATTGGATATAATTTGAAAAAAAAAAAAAAAAAAATGTTTCCCAATTCATAAAATTACTTTCTTGTACGGTTATTAAATAATAAATAAATAAATAAATAAAATTATTCAATTTTCTTTCTTAGAATTTAAGACTTAAAAAACCAGCAAATCTAATATTGAAATTATGAATTTAAATCAATTTTTGAAATTAAATTAAACCCAGTCATTTTTTTTTTCATTATTATTGTTTTCTTATAAGGATACTGAATAACTTATTTTATTTATTCATTTTTCATTCTAACCAATTTTTTCTTGTCAGAACTATAGAATAATACACACACACACACAATGCAATCTTTTCCCCGCTGAAATCAGACTTATAAAATCGCAGTAAATAAATACAAAGAAATCGAAATAAAACAACCGAAGCTTTACTTATGCCGAAATAACCGTCGTCCCCACCGGAACTGCCATCAAACAAGAAACAAGTAAAGAAAAACAGGAAACAATCCATCCTAATCACCGGAGCAGACGAGAGATCATTTATTAATGAACCACCGCGGCTGGACCTTCCCAATCCATCAAGAAGAATCGGAAAGTTACGATCCATTGTGAACTAACGGGACGTAACTCAAGTTCTGTAACTGAACTGAGCAGAGAATTTTTTCTGTTTAGAGTAAAATATAAATAAGTAAATCTTAGTCTTCTGAATCTTTAAAACCAGGAAAAGCATGTGGAGGAAAAATCGGAAAATATTCTTCAAATATTTTATGGAAACTCTGAATTAATAAAAATGTACGTCAAAGTTAAAAACGAGTTGATCAGGAGTGTGAATATCACATTCAGGTTAATTATTATTAAGTAGTCAATTTTTATTCATTCTTATATAAGATTAACTCGTTTAATTATGAGATATACTTATGAGGGAAAGCTGCCGCCACCCCGTCTAAACTCCTGGTTGAATGTTCGTTTTCTTTATACATAGTACTGCTACAATAATATCGAAAATACACATAGAGAAGTTATCAGTCATAATATACCAAAATTCTTATGTAACCCTGTAAACTAATTATTAATTCCATGTACATCATTTTCTAACCGTGCATTTTCTAACCTTCATGTTAATAATGTAAATTACTCGTAATTGAAAAAAAAAAAAAACTATTAATGCTGAATGATGTGTAACGATGCTAAAAACCGCACACGCGCGCACACACACACACACACACACACACACACACACACACACACACACATGGGGGGGGGAAAGCCGTCCATAGAAATAAGACCTAGAACCTAGAATTTTTAATAAGAGGTAAAATATAGAGACGAAAATTAGGTAAGTATTAATCAAATTCCGTAGCTGAAAGGAGATTTTTTATTTATTTATTTATTTATTTATTTTTTAAGAGTAAGATATATAAATAAACAAATCTTCGCCTTTCGAATTTTTAATAGAAGAAAATAAAAATTAATAAAAAATTGGTAAATATTCTTCAAATATTTTACGGGTACTTTCAATTAAAAAATGAGTATATCAAAGTTAAAAATTAAAACTATTTAAAACTATTTAAACTGTTTAAGGAAAAAATAAATACAAAACATTAGTTTATTTTTATTTATTTATTTATTTTTGTACTCAGTGAAGGGGAAAACGTCCACCATTAAACAATACATGTCACTACAAGTTTATGTGTTATTCCAAAAATATACTATAAAATAGCAGGAAATTGTTAATTTTTTAGAATTTTTAATACTAGAAAAAATACACGGATGAAAAAATGAGTAATATTAGTTCAAAGGATTAAACCACTTTCCCGAATCAAATGTGTTGTTGCAGTAAAAGTAGATTTACAGTCACAGTGGAAACAAATAGGCGACAACGGAACGAATGAGCTGCCATTAATTTTCACTGTGACTGTAAATCTACTTTTACTGCAACAAGACATGTGATGCAGGAAAGTGGTTTAATTCTTTGCAACGATATTCTTTAAATATTTTATGAGTACTTTTAATTTAAAAAATCTGGAGTGACTCCACTCGATTTTCCGAATTAAGGGTGCCTGCCTACCTTTAAAACGCAATTTTCGGTCAACACTCCGATTTTCTATTTTTGGATTAGTATTAAAGCCTGACATTTTAGCTTTGTAAATCAGTTTCAATTTTGTTATTATCTTGCTTAGAACTTGAGTTACAGGCATTTTAATACTAGTCAATCGCCAGTTTTTTAACCTTAAGTGACCGGAAATGACCCGTAAATGTTTGTTTACATAAATGTTTTACTCAATATAAGCATCAAAATTTGCTACTGAATATAAAATAAATTAAAAAAAAAAGAAAATAAAAAGCTTTGAAATAAATCAGGAACTTATATTATTTTTTTGTTTTATAGGTAAAATCTTGTTTTTAAATTTGTTTTCTGCTTTTTCTCAAAATGAGATTTTTAGCATTTTGCTTTATCCCAAAACATAACTCCAAAAGTTATAATTGAAACGTTATGAAACTTTTACAAAATACTCTAGAGGAGTTGTTTTAGGGATTGAACTACGACAATGAATCTATCTAAATTATTATTATCATTATTATTATTATTACTTTTGTCCATAGAAGTTATGAATTGCTATGTATATTCATGTTTTTTTCAGCATGTAAAAATGTTATCTTCTCTAAAATATTAAATAACATGGTTATAGTTTTAAGAGTAATTCACTCCCTTAAGGACCTTTCAATAATCTAAATAAAATTTACAGAATAAAAATATCTTTATTTAAATTTGACTTATAAAAAAAGGTGCTTTTTAGTAAAAGTGCTTTTTTTTTTCGCAAATTTTGTGCATATTTTGAGCCTAAATATCAAAATATTTTTAAATTTGCATATTTTTTTCAGTTTATTCACTGTTTTTTACTATATTCTATCATATAATGCACATAAATAGGCAATTTTTCAATTATATATTAAAAAAAATCACCTCCGACGGTAGGCAGGCACCTTAACAATGAGGCCCGCTTCACTCACCGCCGCCGGAAGCCGAAGCTAATGTTATTCTATGGGAAATTTTTCTTTACAAATAACTAATACATATTTTTAAATTCTGTTTTTCACATTCTGAAAATTCCCAGCTGTTAAATTGACGGACCTTTTTTAAAAAAATATTTTTTTTTATTTTTTTATATTTTATTTTGAAGCTGCAAAATACGAATTTTCAATCTGTGAATTTTTTTCAATTTAAAAAAAAAAAAAAAAAAAAAAAACATTTTTGAAAAAGGTCCGTCAGTTTAACAGTTGGGAATTTTCTGAATGTGAAAACAGAATTTAAAAATATGTATTAGTTAATAAGTTATTTGTAAAGAAAAATTTCCCATAGAATAACATTGGCTCGGGCTTCCGGTGACGATAAGTGAAGAGGGCCGTTAAAGTAAAAGAAGTCAGAAATAAATCGGCTCAATCAAGTAAGGCGTTTAGCGCTATTGCACTTCAAATAATTTGAACCCATAGGTTATAATGATAAAGAATTTTTCGTTGTGTCTCTGTAAAAAAAAAAAAAAAAAAAAAAGTATAAATGATAGATTTATCAAAATCTATACAGTTCGTGTTATGGTGACCTATAACATACGTACCAACTTTTAGCTCAAACTTTTCGAACAAAGCGTTTAGACAATATCATGTTCACTCACACATTCATGTTCACTCATACATCACGAAAAATCGTGTAAAATCGTAGATATCTATCTCTCAAAGATAGATCGTGTTATCACCAAAGTTGGAGGTGTATAACTAAACATCCGGACAGTCACAAATATAAATTTGCAACATTCTATGACCATTCGTTTTTGAGCTATGAAAAATACAAAATTCATTTCGCAAATCGGGATTATAATTTTTTTTCTTACATATGTATGTTCGGAAAGTAAAAAGTGCATGCCAAAGTTAAAAACTGTTTGATGAAAAATATGCATCAAAGCTTAGTTTTGAATGCTTTTACAACTTAACGAAGGAAAAAAAAAATCCCCTATTAAGTAATCCATGACATAACGTTTATAAATCATTCCAGCAAATATTAAAAGTTTAGTTAAAATGCAACTAATTGCTACTGTCAGTATTCTAAAGTTACTCGATTCTCATTTTAGAAAAAAAAAAAAAAAAAATCCAAAATATTTGATCTCAACATTCAGACATTATTATTATTATTATTATTATTCACAAACTATAAAAATTACAGTTATTATTGTTTGGACTTTCAAATTACAGAAATTAAAAATATGTGTCTACGATTCAAAGCTTAAAATCTGTTACAAATTTCGATTGGACACAGCGATATTGTAGCACGTCATATGAAAGGATTATTTGGGGGTAAAAACCAGAGAAACCTATGAAGATATTTTAAGAGGGCAGTAACATAAGAACAAAATTTAGAAACACAAGTTGATATCAAAATGATTAAGGAAACCTCATAAGCGTTGACAGCTTAATGATGGGTGATGTCCCTTTCTTTTTCCGTTGATAACTTGATACACACAAGATATTTTATAATTCATGGAAGATCACTTAAGAAGATTAATTAGTGCAGAGATGAGCCTTTTCTTAAAATATTTTTGACATGCATAGTATTCAAGTGTAACCAAGCTTCGTACCAGAAATGAAGCTATTATTTCAATCTTTCCTTCTGAGAAACATTTGTACGGTAATAATTAAAACAAGACATGAGTCCTTATCGGATTGGTTGCTTACATATTTTTTTTTTCTTTTCTCTTTTAAGAAGCCTTTAACTGATATTAAGAACAACTGAGAATCGCAAAAAAAATTATTATCATTAAAGCAGCATTTTGTCGTAAGGAACAGTGAAATTATCTGTTTACAAGCATAATTGTAGAGAAGACCGTTTTCCCTCCAAAATACTGGAGTAATACTAAAATTCGCACTATTTAAGGGCTTACATAGGTTTAAAAAAAAAAAAAAAAAAAAAAATCATTCTAAAAATTCTTTTATCTAATAGTAAAATTCGTCTAGAATAGTTTCCCAAAGTTTCAACTCAATCGAATAAAAATCTAGGAGTGAGAGTCTTGGAAATTTTTCCCACATTATAGGTTCGTTTTATATAGCTATACTTAAAACTTGATTCGCTTTTTAAAACACTATTTTGGAATTCGGCGGATATGGTTTTTCAAAAACTTATCTACCGATTTAATTGAAATTTTGCACACTTTTTCAAAATAGAACTGACTAGTGTCTGAACGAAGGTTTTCCTTTTTGTTTGATTGCAACTTATTTTTACAAGGACATAAGTGGGGTAAAATGTACCGAAAAATGCACTGTTTTGGCAAATAACTCTGCCAATTGTTTTTTTTTTTTTTTTTTTTTTAATTCTTCGTTAAAGAACTAGCTATACTTATCTGCTAACAAAAATATTAAAAAAAATAATTTCAGATAAAATTATCATGAATCCTGACCACCTCAAGAACACTTTTTTCTGAAGAGTCTCCGGAAACCGGGTCAACTGGCTGAATTTTCAAATATTTTAAATAATAATATTATAGTTTTAAAAAATTAAAGAACACGCTTTTATAAAAATGTGAACTAAAAAAGCACAAAATATCTATCTTAGTATTAAAATGCAGGGTAAGAGAAAATCGTGTGAGTGACACACCATAATATTTACATACATTTAAATCTTTAATTAAAATAATTTAGAATTAAACAAAAACCGTTTTTAAAAAATCTCCCCTGACTGGGCTCGAACGCTAGACCTTTAGGTTCGTAGCGCGGTGCTTTACCTCACCGCCACAGTGTTCACGTAGGGAAAGTCTTTTTTTACAATATAGATTTTTTGTTTGCTCCCAGAGCAGTTACAAACATACATACAAACATACATACAGGTGAAGCTAATAAAAGTGTGTTAAAAATAACAATAATAATAATAACAATACTTTTTTTGTAACCTTTGAAACCCATGGAACCTCTTAAGATATGTGTATGTAATACATATGATTATTAGAGATGGTTACAATGCTTTACACGTGGTAAATAAATACACGTCGATCATATCGAACAACACGTCGATCATATCGAACTACATTTAAAAAAGTTTTCTTTAAACAATGTTTTTTTCCTGGATTTAGAATGCTTGCCTCTAACGCCCCATTCTTGAAATAACAGGATCTTTCTCTTGTCGTATTTTTACTTTCTTCTACATGTAATATAGATAAAGTATTGGATTCGTGAAAATTTTCGACCTTCATTTTTTGATGGATTTACACGTTTTGGTATGTCCTGAACACGAATTGAGAGTTTTTAGAAAATGTTCTTCTGTCTGTCTCACTTTTTTGTGGACGCTGTATCTCACGAACCAATGAATGAAATTTAACTAAACTTGGTATTTAGTTGCACACTGACATAAGCTGGTGCTGATTAGATTTGGGGATCAATCGCTCAACAAGTGGCGCTGTGATCGCATTTTTTATGAACTTTTAACATGGCAGTATAGGACAAAATTTTGTATAAATGTACATAATGAGAGTTATTTTCAACTTGTGATTGTAAAATTAATATGAATTATTGATAATAGTTAACTAGGAAAAAAATTCTGTGCATGTGGGGGGTATCGCTTCCCCCCTCTCCCCGGGGGTGGTAAATTTTCAAGATGGGTATCTTTCGAAAGGTCTCGTCAATACCTTTAAAACGAATGAACTATAAATCTGTGATAATTTAAAACAATGTTTTTTTTTTTTTTTTTTTTAACTTTTAACAATATATATATATATATATATTCGTAATTCCCCCCCCCCCCCTTAATATTGTTACTGAGTGAATTTGTATAGGAAAATATAGAAGAAAGTCTTGTGGTGGCCACAACTAGTGGCACAACACTAGTTTCTCGTTGCATTATTCTTATACACTAAAGCATCGATAATCCGGCATAGGCGAGAAACAGACATTGCTGGATTACGGATTTTTCCGGATTATAGGTTTTCGAAAATGTATATCAAAATCATATATCAGTCATAGCATCTAAAAAAATATTTTTTAAAAATTAGTTTTAAAAAATGCATGCATACCCTTATCAAAAACGAAAATATTTAAAATAACGTTTGAAATAAATTAAAATTTTTAAAACAACAATTATAAAACGGTGATACAGATTGTATATTTTTGTACACATAATGATAAAAATTGATATTAAAACTGGCTTAATAACAAATAAGATCAGGAATTTGACAGCGCTACATTCTATTAAATATGTCAGTCAACTTCATTTATTTCATTCTTTGTTTTTCAGTTTGCCGTTGACTAATTAACATATGCGCGTTCATTGGTTGGTTATCACTGCTAAAATCATATTTTTCAAGTCCTTCTAAAAACTGTTCACCGAGATTTCAAATGGTCGTGTTTATTTTGACTTTCGGTATCAGGAATAGGATTTTTTTTTTTTTTTTTTTTTAATTAATAACTTTTGGATTTGCAAAGACAAAAATTTCGTTGTTCTTTTTCAGGATTTTTTTCCACCATCCTGATTAATCTGTAAAAAAAATCACACTAGTCCGTAAATCAATAAAATTAAATGAAAATTTGTAAACTTTTCTTATGAACCATAAAAGTCGGCAAATATGTTGCGAATAACAAGTTGAGTACTACTACGATTTAAGGGCGGAGGTTTATATATATATATAAAAGCAGAAAAATTCATTAGTGCCGGTTTATGCGTGCTGCCGGATTATAGAATTCCGGATTATGGATGTTTGACTGTAGATGACATAAATATCTAGGGCCGCTTTTAATATATTAACTGTTTTTTTTAATAGAACTTAAAATGAAACATCTCAAAAATATTTGCTTTTTTCAACTTCTTATATTCCTTAGCTCAAATATGCTCACTGTTTTATCAGATCTAAGAAGACAACATTTTTACTAAAATCTCATCAGATCTATTATTTATTTATTATTTTTTTAAGTAGACATTTTAATTAATGCATAATAGACGCTAAATTATAAAAATATTTTTTAACGCTATAAAACTGCTCCCCCCCCCCCTCCAAACTAAATGCCTTACTAAAACAGAAGAACATAAATCGTAGGAAGTCTCAAAAGAAATGTGATAATAATTACAAACTTTCAACATCTCAAAACACTTCATGTTTGTTATAAGAGTCGAAATGTAAACAAAATCAACGAAGGATGGAGAAAATTTCCAAGTTCTTGAGATAGCTAAGATTCATGTATGCTTATAACACATTTTCTTTCAAAAACAACTGCAAAGTCAAAGTATTGCACATGTCTGAGTAATGCATCGACAATTCTTATACAAAGCACTATTCGAGGTCAGTGTTGTTTAATTAGACGACGCAAATGACAACACCCCTTTATGTAGGACAGCACCAAAGCATCTATTTCCCTTTCTAACATACCTGCAACGGTTCAGCGAACAGAGTTTTGTTCTTTATTATTTCCTTTTTCTTTTCTGTTTTGTTTGTTGCATGAGGGAAAAAAAAAAAAAGAAAGTTGGGTGGGAAATAAAAAAGCTGTTTATAAAACTAACCAGGAAATAAATCACTGCATATTTTCGAGAAGTCTCTTATACATATGCCGCCCGATGTAACAATATTCATACACAGAGAAAAAAAAAAATATATATATATATATATATATACAGACACGACATAATTTCATTATTTAAAACACGAAAATCTGACATTGACAGATTTTAATTTAGTGCCAGAGGCCTACTGCTAAACTTGTTAATATCGACAAATTCTTCTTTAGTTCATTCGTGACGATCTAAATTCCATGATAAAGTTTTCATTAAATCAAACCAATGTGTTTCAGCTGCAGATACTGTAACAAATAACGTTGGAAGTCCAAACTGTCTTATAGCCGCAAAACAACCTTTTTTGCTCTTTTTCCCAATGAGGGGGAGGTGTGCCTTGGGGGGGACTCATGTCAAAGGTGTGCCTTGGGGGGGGGGACTCATGTCAAAGTTGTACCTTGGTGGGGACTCATGTCAAAGTTGTACCTTGGGGGGGACTCATGTCAAAGTTGGCCCTTGGGGGGGACTCCTGTCAAAGTTGTACCTTGGGGGGGACTCATGTCAAAGGTGTGCCTTGGAGGGGGGACTCATGTCAAAGTTGTAGCTTGGGGGGGACTCCTGTCAAAGTTGGGCCTGGGGGGGACTCATGTCAAAGTTGTGCCTTGGGGGGACTTCATTCAATAAATCCTCATTCAATAAACCGACTGAAATAGGCCCTTAGCACTATTAAGATTGTATTATAAAAATTCGACAACGCTGTACCGACTGAAATAGGGGTACCTTGGGGGGGACTCATGTCAAAGTTGGGCCTTGGGGGGGGACTCATGTCAAAGTTGGGCCTTGGGGGGGGACTCATGTCAAAGTTGGGCCTTGGGGGGGGACTCATGTCAAAGTTGGGCCTTGGGGGGGGACTCATGTCAAAGTTGTGCCTTGTGGGGGGACTCATGTCAAAGTTGTGCCTTGTGGGGGGACTCATGTCAAAGTTGTACCTTGGGGGGGGACTCATGTCAAAGTTGGGCCTGGGGGGGACTCATGTCAAAGTTGGGCCTGGGGGGGGACTCATGTCAAAGTTGGGCCTGGGGGGGGACTCATGTCAAAGTTGGGCCTTGGGGGGACTTCATTCAATAAATCCCCATTCAATAAACCGACTGAAATAGGCCCTTAGCACTATTAAGAGTGTATAATAAAAATTCGACAACGCTGTACCGACTGAAATAGGGGTACCTTGGGGGGGACTCATGTCAAAGTTGGGCCTTGGGGGGGGACTCATGTCAAAGTTGTGCCTTGGGGGGACTCATGTCAAAGTTGTGCCTAGGGGGGACTTCATTCAATAAATCCCCATTCAATAAACCGACTGAAATAGGCCCTTAGCACATTTAAGATTGTATTATAAAAATTCGACAACGCTGTACCGACTGAAATAGGGGTACCTTGGGGGGGGACTCATGTCAAAGTTGGGCCTTGGGGGGGACTCATGTCAAAGTTGGGCCTTGGGGGGGGACTCATGTCAAAGTTGGGCCTTGGGGGGGACTCATGTCAAAGTTGGGCCTTGGGGGGGGACTCATGTCAAAGTTGGGCCTTGGGGGGGACTCATGTCAAAGTTGGGCCTTGGGGGGGACTCATGTCAAAGTTGTGCCTAGGGGGGACTTCATTCAATAAATCCTCATTCAATAAACCGACTGAAATAGGCCCTTAGCACTATTAAGAGTGTATAATAAAAATTCGACAACGCTGTACCGACTGAAATAGGGGTACCTTGGGGGGGACTCATGTCAAAGTTGGGCCTTGGGGGGGGACTCATGTCAAAGTTGTGCCTTGGGGGGACTCATGTCAAAGTTGTGCCTAGGGGGGACTTCATTCAATAAATCCCCATTCAATAAACCGACTGAAATAGGCCCTTAGCACATTTAAGATTGTATTATAAAAATTCGACAACGCTGTACCGACTGAAATAGGGGTACCTTGGGGGGGGACTCATGTCAAAGTTGGGCCTTGGGGGGGACTCATGTCAAAGTTGGGCCTTGGGGGGGGACTCATGTCAAAGTTGGGCCTTGGGGGGGACTCATGTCAAAGTTGGGCCTTGGGGGGGGACTCATGTCAAAGTTGGGCCTTGGGGGGGACTCATGTCAAAGTTGGGCCTTGGGGGGGACTCATGTCAAAGTTGTGCCTAGGGGGGACTTCATTCAATAAATCCTCATTCAATAAACCGACTGAAATAGGCCCTTAGCACATTTAAGATTGTATTATAAAAATTCGACAACGCTGTACCGACTGAAATAGGGGTACCTTGGGGGGGACTCATGTCAAAGTTGGGCCTTGGGGGGGGACTCATGTCAAAGTTGGGCCTTGGGGGGGGACTCATGTCAAAGTTGGGCCTTGGGGGGGGACTCATGTCAAAGTTGGGCCTTGGGGGGGGACTCATGTCAAAGTTGGGCCTTGGGGGGGGACTCATGTCAAAGTTGGGCCTTGGGGGGACTCATGTCAAAGTTGGGCCTTGGGGGGACTCATGTCAAAGTTGTACCTTGGGGGGGGACTCATGTCAAAGTTGTACCTTGGGGGGGGGACTCATGTCAAAGTTGTACCTTGGGGGGGGGACTCATGTCAAAGTTGGGCCTGGGGGGGACTCATGTCAAAGTTGGGCCTGGGGGGGGACTCATGTCAAAGTTGGGCCTTGGGGGGACTTCATTCAATAAATCCCCATTCAATAAACCGACTGAAATAGGCCCTTAGCACTATTAAGAGTGTATAATAAAAATTCGACAACGCTGTACCGACTGAAATAGGGGTACCTTGGGGGGGGACTCATGTCAAAGTTGGGCCTTGGGGGGGGACTCATGTCAAAGTTGTGCCTTGGGGGGACTCATGTCAAAGTTGTGCCTAGGGGGGACTTCATTCAATAAATCCCCATTCAATAAACCGACTGAAATAGGCCCTTAGCACATTTAAGATTGTATTATAAAAATTCGACAACGCTGTACCGACTGAAATAGGGGTACCTTGGGGGGGACTCATGTCAAAGTTGGGCCTTGGGGGGGATTCATGTCAAAGTTGGGCCTTGGGGGGGGACTCATGTCAAAGTTGGGCCTTGGGGGGGACTCATGTCAAAGTTGGGCCTTGGGGGGACTCATGTCAAAGTTGGGCCTTGTGGGGGGACTCATGTCAAAGTTGTACCTTGGGGGGGGACTCATGTCAAAGTTGTACCTTGGGGGGGGACTCATGTCAAAGTTGTACCTTGGGGGGGACTCATGTCAAAGTTGGGCCTGGGGGGGGGACTCATGTCAAAGTTGGGCCTGGGGGGGGACTCATGTCAAAGTTGGGCCTTGGGGGGACTTCATTCAATAAATCCCCATTCAATAAACCGACTGAAATAGGCCCTTAGCACTATTAAGAGTGTATTATAAAAATTCGACAACGCTGTACCGACTGAAATAGGGGTACCTTGGGGGGGACTCATGTCAATGTTGGGCCTGGGGGGGGACTCATGTCAAAGTTGGGCCTTGGGGGGACTTCATTCAATAAATCCCCATTCAATAAACCGACTGAAATAGGCCCTTAGCACTAATTAAGAGTGACGTATAAAAATTCGACAGCTGTACCGACTGAAATAGGCCTCTAGCACTAAAAAAAATCCATTTATTTGATATAATTACAAGGAAAACTATGTAGCCTACTATCAACGAAGTATGCATTATATAAAGTATACATAAATTATTAAACATGTCGAGTGCATTATAACTTATAAAAGAGATGAAAGAGTATGTTAGAGACGAGACTGATAACATAAGGTTATAACAAAGATAATGTTGTCACATATATTAATGATCTTTTAGACATTCAGATAATCCATACTGGGTAAACAACTCCTCATAATAATTTTCCTTTGTTTACTATTCGCCAGTGACACTAATTTAATCAAGCAAAACTAGTATGCTGTGGCTATCACGCAAACTATTTATTAAAATTATTATTTCAGAGAAGAAGAATTATCTCAGAGGAGTATACCACTAAATGTTAAAAAAAGTCAGTTTTCTGTTCTATAGACAAGACAACTGAGGAAATGTATTTTTTTTTTCTTCCACCAACCCCTGAATGCTCTCTCACACTTTTTTTTTTTTTTTTTTTTTAAACAAAAGAAAGAAATAAATCGATATTTTTGCTTTAAATTATCATAGATGCATGGTTCAACCATTCGTTTTAAAATTATTGACGAGTTCTTTTCAAAAATACTCCCATTGAAAATTTACACTGCGTGGGGTACATCTTGCACCTCAGGGAAAGAGAGATGGTCCTGAGCGTACAAATATGTTTTCCTAGTTGACTGTTATTATTATAAATAATTTATTATTTCACGATGATTGTTAAACATAATATTCATCGTGCATATTTATACGAAATTTTGGCCTATACTGTCGCATTAAAAGTTATAAAAATGTCGGATGGCAACGCAAACTTTTGGGCGATTTTCAACAGAAAATGATACGTACCTAATTTATGTCAAAGGTATATGCTATTATGTGCATTAGTTCCTGAGAGAGAGTTCTCAGGAAAATTTTATCACACACACAGAAAAACATTTAAAAAAAAATGATCAAATCATGTTCTGGACTTCTTAAAATGTGTAAAACGTGCATCGATTAATTTTAGGAATCCAACAGTTTCATCCATTGAATATATAAGAAAGTAAAAATTATTCTTATCACATCATCATAATAATTAATGAGATTTTAATGAGGAATGGTGTTATTTTAATGAGACATTAAAGCATCGTCAGCAGACAGAAACCCTTAAAAAAATTTAAAAAAGGAGGGGGGGGGGTAGAAAAGAAAAATGTAAAAAAGTGTTTATTAAATATCTTTATAAATTTCATTTTATGTGGTTTTTAACTCAATGGTACTTGTAGGTACCCCCGGTAGATAAAGAATAATCAATTGTCACCATTTTTACTGAAAAAGAATTAAGTTTATTTCCCAGACGAACGTTGATTATGACCTTTGATTCCCTAAAGTTATTTTGTATTTTTTTTTTTTTTGTTTTTTTCCAATTAATTTAAGTTCAGTGTCATGTCGAAATAAATAATGTTCTGATATAGAATTTGTGCAATCTGAGAAATGATTGAAACAATATTTGAATTTATTTTAGGAAAATTTCACAAATTAAATGAGTTTATAAAAAAACAGAAATCATTAAAAAGAAATATATCACAGCGTAATTCAGTAGATTTTCTAAGAACAAATTTCCAAACACAAGCTTAAAACGTTTCAAATCATTTATTCAGAGGCTACGATATAAACTTCTCCGGGAAAAAAAAAAAACTTTTTGATAAAATAACTAGCCGAATACTCAAAACCTTCCTTTTATTCAAATCGCTCGGTGACTTGATCTTGCAAAACTGCAGCAATATTTTAGAGATTTCTAGATTAACTCCCAAACAATTAATCGTAGAGCTTTTTTGTTTAAACTTAAAAATTTTCGGAATTAATAATTTTTTTAATTCGCGAAAAAGCCAACTGTTTCGCCATGATTAACGCCAAGATCCTTCAGATGATGCGGCTTTCAACACAAGGTTGGTTGGTTGGTTGTTGGACTTAAGGTCGATTGACTACGCTAGGATCCAAGGCCTATACTCTCAACGTAAAGACATAGGTGTCAAAGTCTCTAATATTTTCAATGGAGACTTCCAAAGTCTCTAATATTTTCAATGGAAAGTTTTTATAAATGTTTTCAGTTTATTTAATTTTATTTATTACTCAAAAATATATGTGACCGATCCCTTTTTAAAATAACTGGTGTATAAATCTGAATTAAAAATTAACAATGTTGGCAGCTATGCAAGAAGTTTTGTTTGTAAATATCATTTCACGGCAGTACCTAAACCTATCATCGAGAAGAAAAAAAAGATTTCTAAACTACCTTTGTTTCATAAATTTTTAACAATATTCATTAGTTCCATACAGTGCAGGCACAGAATGTAACTACAACCATTAAATAAATAAATAAAAAATAAATCAGCATAGCAAGCCAGTTTTTACATTTTTAAATTTTCAAAAACAGTTAAAGGAAAAAAAAAACTATTTTGTAGTTTAATCATATTTTGAAAATTATTTTATGCAAAATGTCTACATTTTATACGTTACTAACGAAATATTTAAAAATTTAACGCATAATGCTTACAAACACTTACATATAATGTTTGAGTAAAATTATGCAGTTAGACTGAAATTAGTATTTTTAATGCATAATTCTTCGAGAAAAATAATATTCCGTCAAAACATTATGTAGAACAAATTAGATATTTGTTTTAAATAATATTATAATATTTTTCCTCCTTAAACAAAAGAACAAATCATAGAAGAAAACTCAGTAATACAGTGTTTCAGAAACATTTTATATTTTACCTTATAAAAGTCTTTTCCCCCCTTATATATATATTCATACAATCGAATAGATTGTATAACTTTTTTTTTTTTTACCTCATAAAAGGACCAAAATTTCATCAGATTTCTAAAAGAATTATTTCTGAAAAACTATTGCCTTTTATAAAAAGTAAAAAATTTACACGCTCTTTTAGCTTTTAAGCAACAACGCATTTAAGAAAAAAAAAAAAAAAAAAAAAGGATATGATTCATTTTTCTTAACAATACTTGACAATTTTTAAAGTTTTTATACTTTGAAAGAAAAATATAGATAATGCTGCAGTTAATATTTTTGTAGCAAGTTTTTTTTTTTTTTTTTTTTTTTTTTATTAAGAAAAACAAGAAAATGTATTTAAAAAAAAAAAAAAAAAAATACGTCAAATGAGCAAGAAAAATTTACACATAAAATAAATTTATATATTGAAAAAAAAAAAAAATCTAGAAAATGTATTTTAAAGAAAATATGTCAAATGAGCAAGAAACATTTATACATAAAATAAATTTATATTAAAAAACAAAACAAAAAAAAAAAAAAAAAAACTGATCGTAAAATATTGCATGTAATAATTTTATTTAATCTTGTTTTTGTATTCCCATTTTACTATGTTTGTACAGTTCTAAGAATACAAAGGTAAAAAAGGAATTAAAAAATAAATAAAATTTATTAAAAACCAAAATCGAAATGTATCTCTTACAGATTTTAGTAGTTCTTCGACAAAGACGACACCTTTTGAATGTTTCCTTGTAAGCTCTTTCGGAATATGTGACAGGTGGTTGTAATTTATCAAATAACGTGATGATTCCGAGCAAACTCCATAATATAATTTTGCTCACTAATTATTCTCAGCTTGCATCAAAAGACAAAATAAACTTTTAAAAAACATTATATGCAAGATTCAACGACATAAAAGAATTTTAAAAAACAATTTACCCTGTCTCAAAAAGCTCAGATGCCTTCTTAAATTAAGATTTTATATAATTTAGCTGAAGAAATTTAAGTATATGCTTATCGTAAAATTATAAAAACAATTATCGGGGAATCAGCAGAAATTGATATCTGTACAATACCAATTTCCAATGATACACTTCATTGTAAACTTCTGTGTCTCAGAGCGTTGAAGAAAAAATACCACTAAACTTTTGCTAATTCAAATTCTTTTCTAGAACTCTTTGTTTTTGGAAAAACTTTAGGGTCAATAGGTTTTCACTCAATTCCTTAATATAACACGTATAACTATCAGACTGAAGTTTTCTGTAAACATTAATTTCTTACCAAGACACTAAAAAAGTTTCTATAATGTTGGTGCTAATAAAAGTCGCCATTAATTTCGTCAAGTTCGTCTCCGAATTCTCAGCGATGATGCGAAACTCAATGATTTTCCATGTAGGGAATTATGCCTGTAAATGTTTTTCCCCAGCAATAAGAATATCTGTGCGCGAAAACTAAGCATTTTCTATTATGTCTAATCATTTTCGGAAGTATAAAAATAATATTCACATATGTGTGTGCGTTCGATACGGATATAAGTGTGTGAGCATGTATAATTATATATACTGTCTCTTAAAGTTTGTAGAATCTTTAAATACTGTTATATAGCGAAAAAAGCACAGGAGGGATAGCGTTGAAAAGTAATAAGTGAAAAGCTTTATGTAATCACCATAAATTACAAAAAACTCGCAACCATTGTTTTAGATCAAAATAAAACCACAACTCTTTGTTAGGCGAACAAAGTAGGCACGAGTGCAGAAAAGAAAGTGGCAACGCACCTTTGTCTTTGAGATATTTTAGTGGTTCGAAAATTTTGCAAAGAAATGCAGATACATATCCAGTTCAGATACGAATAAATGAAAAAATTAAATCATTTCGTTTTCATTGAAAATATGCTAAATGCCTGAGAAACTTGGGTTTATTTATTATACTTTTTAAACTAAATGCAATATGAATTTTATTCAATTAATCTCATACATATCTTAATGATAATCACTCATTAGTTTGGTTGGTTGTTTTGGCAGCGCAGCTTGCAATATAATTTGCTCAATCGGAATATATGTAACTTTGGAAATGAAATTTGAAATAAACCGACCATAGAACCAAATAAAGTATAAATTCCAATACATTTAAACTCCTTTTTACTCAAAGAGAATTTATAAAATCGAATTAAAGATTGAATGATATCCTGAAACTGGACTTCCTTGAAAAGAATCTATTATACTTTCCCATTAAACTTTAAACCGTAATCTTTAATGCATTTCTTAAAGCTCTGGTGGCTTTATAAATTACTACAACTCCATAATTATTGAACTCCTTGAAGTTCAAATCGTCAAATGGCATACTACGTTTAATTAAATATCTTTAAGAAATCTCATTTAATCCATGAAAATTAGAATTAACCAGACATTTTCTAAATTAAGTATAAGAAATATAAGTAGTGAATTGGTGATATCTTATTGACGAACTTCGACTTTCACATTCATATATTTTAAAAGATTTAATTTTAAATGATTAAAGTTTTAATAATATTAGTTAAAAGTTGTAATTTTAAATAATCAAAGTTTAATAATAATAACTAAAAGTTTTAAATAAATAAAGTTTTAATAATAATTAAAAGCTTTAATTATAAATAATACATAAATTTAACAGTTAAAGAACATACGCATTAATTAAACAAACAGTGCTTTTTCACTTAAAACTAAACAATATACCAAAGAATTAAAACTCAATTATTTGTACGTATGAGAGCTTCATTAAAAAGTAAAGGCAATAAAGGAATCCATAAATCAGACAATCAATTTATCCATCACTAATTATGTACTTTATTCAGGGTGACTAACATTAGAACTTTTCCAAATTCCCTGACTTTTCCATGACTATTTTTCATCATTTTCCCTGACTTATGCCGTTTATTTACCACATAAAAAAAAAAAAAAAAAAAAAAAAAATTACCGAATTACAATAACAAGCTATCAAATATGGCTTATTTCTACAAAATTTGTCAGAATTCCCTGACTTTTCATGAAATTCCCTGACTATTCCAAACTCACTTAAACTCCTTGACTTTTCCATGATTCCTTGTCATTTTCCTGACCAGTGGCCACCCTGTTACTATTAAATAGGGTAAGTGCACCAGTGATTGACACTTTTAGAGCAATCTCTGATGTTTTTAATGTTCTAGTCATCAGAAAATATTTTTAAAAATCTTAAGTTAGTACATATGGTATGAAAGACATTCAGAACCACATATATGTTAAAATATATGCATTTGATAACAATTATTTTTTTTTAATGAATTTTTATCTGACACCCACTCAATATTCCAGTAATTGACAGTTTTTTCTTTTTATTCCAGTTTTTCCCTTTTTTCAGTAATTAGCACCCTATGTTCCAGTGTTTCACACTGCTAGTTATTCATTTTACCAGTTATTAGCCCCCTATGCTCCAGTGTTTGACGTAAAATATTAAAATTCTTATATGTAAAATAGATGATTTTGTTATTTTTCTTATTTATTAATTATTTCAGGATAGATGTCAATCACTGGAGCATACCAATCACTGGAGCATACCAATCACTGGAGCACCTACCCTACTAAATATACGAGTACAAATATAAATAACTATAAAATATACATGTAAAGTCAATAGATATAGTCATAGACACGTCTATTTTATATATATTTGTATTTAGATATATATTAAAGAATAATTTTATATTGATTAAAATAATATACCAACTTATTATACTAGGACTAAAAACACATCATTCCATAAAAATCGGAGAGAATCAATTAATTGTTAAGTTAACTTTAAGAAACAAGTTTATTCCTTAAACTTAAATCAGAATTTTTCGAGAAAAGAAATAAGAATTAAGAATAAAATCAATAACAATTAAGTTAGATACGTGAACTCTTTAATACTTGTTTAAGAACTTCCTCCAGTATCGCATAAAATAAAAATTAACAAATTTTCGACAAATTAAATATAATGTTATTTGACATTAAAATAAAGTAGTAAGTTTAATTTTGTTTAACAATAAAACTGAAAGCATACCGAAAATAAAAGCCCTTAAGCTATAAAAGAGGCACTGAATTATTGGAATTCCAAATTTATTGAACACTTCAAAACTGAAAGTAAAACATAAATTGATAAATTGCGTTTAGCAGGAAATTTCCAAAGGATATGGCATTAACTCATTAGTACCAGGAGCACGTAATATTTGTGGAAAACTGAACTGAATTAATCAACCTATATCACACTGACATATTCTCTAATGACTTAAAATTAAGTTTGATAAATCTAGCAGCAGTAAATAATTTGAATTAATGAACAACAAAAATAAAAAACAAAATAATGTAAAAACCTCTTCAACAAGCTTAGCAAAGTATTAAAACATCCCTTTTAATGTCACCTGAAATCAGAACTGACAGGTTTCTGACAAGTGACAGATTTTGACAATTTTCGTAAACTTAACTGACATGCTCTAAACTTCAAAAATGACAGCGTGAAAATCTCTCTTTCGGAAACATTTATCTGATCAAAATTTTAAGTATCGGTTCAAATATTTATTCTGAACATCTTATATTTTCAAAATACCGCTTTGAAATGTATTTTTTTATTTCAATAAAAAGGAATAACGGTGGATATTAAAAGAAGCTTGGTTATAATTCAGCTTCAGTTTAAAAGAAAAATCCTGCAGCTAAAATGAGGGAGCGGGTTATCACAAAATTTAGTATGTGGATGATTAATAAGATGCGCTCAAGGAACTAATATATATGTTCACCAAAAGTCACTTTCCAGGAAAAAACGGAAAAAACAAAGGAAATGACACATACAGAATGTGTAAGCAATTCGAATTTTTCACGGATTTACTTTTTGAACTCATGCAAATTATTCCTTTCGTTGAATTTAGTACTTTTCCATGAAAAGTATTATCTAGTGAACAGTTTTTGAACTATATATATGTAAAATCCCTTGAACACATGTTATGAATCTGTATATAATAAATATTTTGACGTTCCGCTCACCCGATTCAGCTGCAGGTTGCTATTTATAGTGGAAGTTTAATAATAAATTTGCGATTTCTTGCGATAATCACATAAAGGCATAGGTGGAAATGTTTTCCAAAATTACATTAAGTTTGATAGAATTAGTAATGCAGAGAGGGGAATGCTATCGGTGTCCAACATCAATTTTTCTCAACCATTTGTCACAGTAATATGGTTCGAATTATAAAAAAATTTTAAATTTCGAAATCTATTGTTTAAAATATTAGTTTGCTTCAATAAATGCTTCTCTACAAATTTATATGATTCCCCGGTTCTATAAGTTGTATTTAGTAAACAGTTTATTTATTTATTTATTTATTTATTTTATTCACTACGATGTAGAAAAGGATTCTATTCTTGTAAAATTAAACTTACCGGAATTATAACTGCAGTTTCAAATTAGAGTGATTTTTATGCTGAAAAATGGAAGTTATACATCTTATTCCAAATAACACAATGTGCGAGATCCTAGAAGCATTTCTAATATATATCGAATGTTATACAGTGCATTTCTATACAAGAGTTTTAAAAAATTTAATATGGATGTAATTTACTTGCATAGTATTAAATTCAATCAAACCTAGTGCGTGCGAAAGTTTGAAGTTGCTGTCTGTGTGTATAATAGTAAGTTTCAAACGGATGAGCCGATTTCAATCCGTTATTATATTATATTGTTAGAACACGAGTTTAATCGGGGTGGTTTTAAACGATGAAAATCTATTCAAATACTAATTATTAAATAATTTAAAGCAAGCTTTATTAAAGTCCGATGATTTAAATAATGTTTTATGAAGATTCAACAAAAAATAAGACGCATAGAACATTTAACTTTGACGTAACTACGCGAAAAATATTTTTGAGAAAATGCTGATTAATTTTTTTATTTTACAACAGATTCAATATTTGTTTACAAACATAAATGCTAAAAACTTCGCATAGCATAACTGCGAATTAATGGGAATTGCAAAATTCCTTTTGCAGCATATTATTACTGTTATGTAATTTTCATATTTTAGTAAAATTAATTTTTTTATTTTTAGTCCAATTTTGCCATTTTGAAACTCTATTGTCGCTTTTGACAGTCTATTGGATGGTTCTTACCAATACTGGATGTTATTCACTTCATGAGTAGGAGTTTTATAAAACTTGCTTTGTACTTATCACTTATTAAATTACAAAATTTGGTATTACAACGAATAACTAAATTTCACACATTGTATTTTTTTTATCTAAACTGAAATGCAATTGCTTTATGCATTTGTGCGCAATCTACTAATTTTCACGACTTTAAAATTGTCTAAGTTAGAATTGGTTTTGACGACAAAATAAGTCTAAGAACAATTTTAAATGTTATTCATCCCCAGGCAAAATATTTTTTGTTTACGTTGCTTTTTTATTCTATAAAGAAATTTTTGTAGGCATAATTTTAATGCTACGTGATCCACGAACAGAATCTTGTAATTTTACAGGGTCCAATAGCTCAAAACTATATATACGAACAAAATGAAAATTATATTTTAAGGAACATACAAATTCTCAAGATTCAAGTTTTACAGACACATTTTATGCCAAAAATACATGGAAACCGTTTTATTCAAAAGGATATTTATTCACTGAAACATACAAATACGAGATATTCCAGCAGAACCATCCATCCAAATAAACTGAATGGAAGGAACACATAAATTTATGTTTTCGGATGAACTCAGCTTCGATTCAGAGAAGTAATAATTTATCATTTTTAGTGATAGTAAGCGAAGAATTCTACTGTTGCAGCACATTTTACACCCAATGATTTCTTTAAAGTAGTCTAACTTGTTTAATACTGTAAGATATCTCAGGCAGTAGAAATTTCCGAGAAGAATATTACTAAACTCTACGCTACAAGTTAAAAATAGTGAAAGAAATACAACCAAACAAAACAAATTAATGAAAAAAAAAAATTAATGATACAATAGAAACAAACTGATCAAGAAAAATAATTCTGGACTAAAAAGAGTATATCAAATAAACTAAATATATACAGTCTGTCAAAAAAGTATTGGGACACACTACAAGTTCACAGATTTGTATCATAATACTTTACTTAAATATACAAATTAAACCAGAAATAAGAAGTAAATGTTATTTTGATAAATACAAATCATAATAATTCAAACAAAACTCATATATTAATGCAATTATACTTATAATTGGAAACAAAAGAAATCTAGTAAAAAAACGTGCTCAAAAAAGTATTGGGGCACTGCCTAATAAATTAAGAAAAACAATGCAAACTTAAAAGTTAATATCTTGTTGGACCGCCCTTGCTTTTTATGACTTCTCGTAGTCTGTTTGGCATGGATTGGGTCAATTTTTTGCAAAACGATCCATCGATTTGGCCCACTTTTTGACTAAATGTTTTCTTAAATCCTGCTTGTTAGAAATTTGGTGTTCATGTAATTTTTGCTGCATATAGTCCCACACATGTTCCATGGGGTTAACCCATATTGGACCACTCATTAAACGAATCATTAGAAAAATGTAATTTTTTGAAAACATGGTCAGTATAAGATACTTACACATATAAAAAAGAAAAAATTAAAAAATTATAATAATTTTACAAAATTTTTTATTTTGTTTGTTAGTCCAAAAAATAGTCTCTACACAGTCCAAAAGTGAGCATTTTGCAAATTGTAAAGATTTTTACGAATGGAAGTCCAAAAAACAATCTCTACATCCAACATTGCACATGTTCCAAATTGTAACAGGTTTTTTACTGCATGATTTCAGTTGACATCGTCTTTGACGACCATTTGGATTTTTCACTAGCACATGCTCACTATTTAGCAGAAGAAGTTCTTTATTATTCTGCAGCATTAATATTTTTTTCAAATTCCATTTTTCGCAGTAATTTAATTAATTTAGTCTATTTCTAAAAATTTATGTCAAGTTTTTTGCAGATCTTAAATGTTTCTTTTACATTATTGACATTTAATTCAACTGTCCTATAAATAGGACGGCGGTCCAATGTGGGTTAAGGTCTGGACTTTGTGCGGGAGTCTTAATCACACTAGAACAGTGGTAGAGGACCCATAACTTGCAAATATCAGCAGTATGCTTCGGGTCATTATCTTGGTACGATTTAAAATGTCTTGAGATTCCCAGCTTGCTCGCACTTTGCTTTAAATTTTGCTTGAGAATGTCAAGATAGACATATTTATTCATTGTACCATCAATAAAATGCAAGTTCCCGACACCAGAGCTTCACTTGCAACCCCAAACTAATTGATTGCCACCTTCATATTTGACAGTAGGCCGTAAATTTTTGACATGCATTGCTGTATTTGGTTTCCGCCAAACTTTTTGCTTGTCATCCGATCCGAAAATGTTATATTTGCTTTCATCAACAAAAATTACATTTTCCCAAAATTCTTTTGGCTGCTTTACATACTCTTTAGCAAATGCCAGCCTAGCTTGTCGATTTGCTTTGCTGATGTAGGGCTTTCTTTGGGGTACTCTGCCATGATATTTCTGTTTTCTTAAAACATTTCTAACAGTTTCAGGATTTACCAATTTTCCGAACCTACTTTTACATTGCAGAGTCAATTTTACTGCACTAGTTTTTGGATTAATGTGAACTTGTCTCACAATCCACCTTTCTTCACGTTCATTAAATGCCCTTGGACGCCCTGATCTTTGCTTGTTTTTAACACTATTTGTTTTCTTGAACCTACCAATAATGTTAAAAACAGTAGACTTACTCAATTTCAAGATTTGTCCTATACCGCGAACTGATTGCCCATTTTTCCAATGAGTTATTACCAGATTTCGCACATCATTCCATATATCTTTGTTTCTCGCCATTTTCTCTATAAGTAATCTTATCTACTGAAACTTTTACGTATAAAATTCTAGTTTACAAAAAGTGGTAGTAATTGAATTTCTATTGATGCGATATAGACTGGATAAAATTTCTCGTTTTAAAAGTGTCCCAATACTTTTTTGACTCTTATTTGCCTTTGAATTATATTTGAAAATCTAGATTGAATGAAAATGCTAAAATACTAATAAATCTTTCCTTGCATATTGTACACTAAATGTTAAAATATTTTTTGATTCGTTTTGTTTTTGTTTAAATGTGATATTTATTTTTTATAAATAGCTTTACAATTATGGATGTCAAGTGTCCCAATACTTTTTTGAGTGACTGTATAACAAATAAATAAAGTATTAAGGAACACATTAATGTTTAAAGATTCTTGAGCAAAGGCCACCCCTATTTCAAAATTAAAAATCTGGAAAACAAAAGTCCATAGTAAAATGAAACAGACGGTATTTTTATTATGAAAACTGCAAAAATATTATACAGAAATTTCGAATTGAGTAAAAAAAAGTTGCCAGCAGATGGTACTGCACATTGTAATTGCAGTTAGGTGAAAAGTTCTATACACTGTACAGTGCTATCTGCTGCCAAATTTTGTTGTAAATTTCTAAACACTTTTACAATGAACTTATTGTTTGTTCTGTTCTTCTATCGATCTATTGCGCTGTCCTTGGCCTAGCACCCTGTATAATTATGATGAGGGGTTAAAACTCAATTGCAAACAAGTTATTAATATATATATATGTTTCATCTCTTTGAATAATTTATAACTATACAGTTCCAAGGTCAAAAGGTTGGTATTGGGGGTTCACTCCCCCCCATCCCCGAAATTTGAAAATTTTTGAGTTATGCTTTTATTTTCAACAGTTAACAGTATGTATTAAAGTTTGAACTTCCTCCAAATTTTTTTCTGGCTACCGTTTTGTGTAGTTTTGAAATATTCATTATTGATTGCACAGTCTTTCTGTTAAAAATTCACAGCTAGATTCATCTAAATTTTAGTGCTACATTAGTTATAAGATAATAAAAAATGTTATCACGAATATTATTCCGTATTATGATTTATACAAAGCACCAAATGATTGTTATGTGATGTAGTGTATGTTTTTCTCTTTTTTTCATTGTTAAATTTGTACTACCATTACATAACGCACATTTATAAATCAAATTATTGAACAGCACAAATATGATTATAGCATTTACTATACACAGTATTTTTTTAAAAATAAAGCCCAAAATAGAGCAAAAAAAAAAAAAAATTTTTTTCGGACTTTTGACAAAGTCACGGCATGAAGGGGGGGGGGGGGGAGAGGGAATTGAGTATAGAAAAAAAATAAGTTAAATATATATATATATTTTTTTTAAACACCGCGGCAAATATATTATACAGGCGTATGAGGAAATATATATATATATTAGTTTTATGTGCGTCGGCTATAAGAATGGAAAGTTTTTATCTTTCCATTTATACTACATAGTATGTCCACACATGATACAATTGGATCGAACCTGTATAAAATACTACATACGATACGCGTACAATTCACAAAATTGGATCGAAACAAAAAAGAAAAAATTCTGAAATCAAAAAAGAAAATACTGTTTTACTGCTTACGATTTTTAGGTTGATTTCTTTAGAAATCGATTTAATTGCAATCACTTCGTTTATCTATATACTATATAATATATACAACTATATATATAATGCAAATTTTGTCATCACGATAACTCCCGAAATAATACTCCAAATCGAACCAAACTTGGACAGCGAACATACCTTTTAAATATCTTCGATGAGTTCGTTAACCAAGTTGCTCCGCGATTTTGTTTTCAAGTGGCGGCGACTTGAAAATTCCAAATCCACATTATAAAAAGCGTACTTAAAACCGTAATTGCTTGAATTTTGATGTATACATAGACCCTATAAGGGGCTCAACCAAGTTTATAAATGAACTTTATCCGCCATCTTAACAAAGTGGCGGATATCTTAAATTAAGCGGCGCTACTTGAAATCAGACTACAACTTGTAAATTTATCATCACAATAACTTTTGAAATACTGAATCGACTCAAACCAAAGATGGACATTGAATTTATCATACAAATATCTTGGATGTGCATCTTATTCCGACATTTTGTTTTGAATTTGCTGCTATTTGAAAATATGCCATCGTGATATCTTTTGAAATACTAAACTGATTCAGACCAAAGTTGGATAGTAAACTTACCATATGAATATTTTGGATGATTTCACTAAGCAAGTTGCTCCGTCATTTTATTTCCAAGTGACAGCCACTTGAAAATTGGTCATTATGATAACTTTTGTAATACAGTATCAATTCGATTCAAATTTACGCAATGGACTTGTCATTCAAATATTTTATATAAGTTCGCTGGGCATCTCACTCAGCCCTATTGTTTCCAAGTGGTGGCAACTTGAAATCACGGTGCCACTTGAAATTTCTTATCACGATAACGTTTGAAATACCGAATTAATTCAAACCAAAGTTGGACAGTGAACTTATCATACAAATATGTTGGATGATTTCGTTGGGCAAGTTGCTCCGTCATTTTGCTTCCAAGTTGCGGCCACTTAAGATAAGACTGCCACTTGAATTTTGTCATAACTTTCGAAATGCTGAACTAATTCAAACCAAAGTTGGACAGTGAACTTATGCTTGAAATATCTTGGATAAATTCGGCAGCCACTTGAAAGTTCGTTATCCCGAAAACTTTTGAAATACTTAATCAATTCGAACAAAAGTTAGACAATCGACTTATCATTTAAATATCTTAAATGATTTCGGTGGGAAAGTTGCTTCGCAAATTTGTTTCCAAGTTGCGGTCACTTGAGAATTTGTTATGACGATAACTTTTGAAATACTGATTTTATTTGAACCAAAGTTGGACAGTGAACTTATCTTACAAATATCTTGGATAAATAGACTGAGCAACTTGCACCGCCATTTTGTTTCCAAGTGGTGACCACTTCATTTGTCAACAGGATAATTTTTCAAATACTGAATTAATTCCAACTTAATTTATAGAATAGTCTTATCTCAGAAATGCATTTGATATGTTTGTTTGCCAACTTGATTCTTCATCTTGTTTGCAATTGCTGGCCATTTGAAAATTTAAAATTGACATAAAAAAGGTATTTATGAACCGATTTTTTTAAAACTACATATGTACGTTTTCACATCAATATTTCCACTAAGTCCAGTGGTAAAGGTGTAGCCGCCATTTTGTTTCAAAATGGCAGATATTTGATCAGGAAAAAGAAATCAATCTATTCTTCGGAAGGACTTGTTTTTTCTTTCTTTATTATTATTTTTTTTAAGCGGTTCTTTGACCTAATCAGTTTTAATAAAAAAGATACATTGTCCGTACATTGGACAGATATTAGTGGTATTTTATGATATATTTGCATGTAAAACTCGGCAGTAAAATAAAATAGAGTTTTCAAAAATGTAAAGTTTCAAGAAATTTTAATAAAACCCAAAAATACGTAAGGAAATGCAGTGAAATTAGATGAGAAACATCTTTTATTTTTTATTTTATTTTATTTATTTTTTACCTTTTCAGAGTCAAGATTTCGAAAGAATTTTTATTTTCAAATAACCGCATTTTCTGCACGAAACATAACTTTTTTTTTTCCCTTAAAGAAAAAAAAAAAAAAAAAAAGAAGAAGAAAAGAAAACATGCACACTATACACGTGTAATTACGGTAAAAACAAAACTGTGTAAAACTTTCCTCAAATTTCACTAAGCATATTGCGATAAAGGAAACATAAAACCTGAGAACAACTTTCAAAAAAGAATTTTCATGCTGCAGATGTTTACTCATTCGAATACGAAGTTCCAAGAAAATTCTCGACTGAATCATCTATCCATTAAACTAAATGGGAAAAAAGCTTTTCTTTCAGAATTGTGTTTGATTTCTACAATCAAGCAATACAAAGGTTTTTCTTTAGTTCAAGAAAAAGAAGATGAAAAGACAAGGTATGAGAAGATGGATGAAAGACAGGGAGCAATAAATAAGTGTTAGTTGAAGAAATTTAGGAGTCTGTGAAAAACAATACAGAAACCTCAAAAAAAAAAAAAAAAAAAAAAAAAAAAAAAGCAGTAAAGGGACAATGGACATTGAAGTTAATTATTTTTGTTTAACATTCATTCTAATGTTTCTTTAATTATGTATTGTCATAAAATCTTTTCTTTTAATCCATAGAGCACATTTTAAACGATATCCTTTCCATCATTGAGATCAAGCAAATGGTTTGTGCACAGGGCCCTCCAAAAGAATTTAAATACATTACGTCTATGGGCGATATTTCTGGTAAGTTCAGCGTAACATCTATAGGCTAGAATAAACAAAATGGAATGAATGCATATTTTTTATAACCGTAAAAGCATGTTTCGTGCAGAATATGATATGAAAATCATTCACCATTCGTTTACAGGGCTACCCAAAAGAATTGGAATGTAGTGGTTTTGTAGATGAGACTGTTCTAAGTGCATTTCATTTTATGCTGTGTGTTTTTTAATATAAGATTATATTAAAGTATACAATGTACTGTCTATATAGTTTATAGACAATATACAGGGCTACCTAAAATTAAGCTAAACGTTTGTTTCTATTTAATATAATTGATGGGAGTGCTTTTCTACATTTTACTATGTGTCGACGAATACTGCTCAGGGAGGAAAGTTAATTTCTCATACTCATACTGTAAACAAAATATTTTCTGAATTTCGACTCTTAGCTCTGGTTTTTTGTATAACATCACGTTTTCAGGTTACTAAATATGAAAGTCAAATGTTTAGCAATTGATCTCTATGTATGTCTGCTATCAGCATAAATAAATAATAAATAAATAAACAAATATTTAAAAAAATACGAAATTCAAATTTGCTGTTTTAAAGTTTGTATGAAGTTGCCACTTGAAAATTTTATCAAGGTTGGTAATTGTCAAGACGTATTGTTGACGAAAGTTACCTGAATAATTTGAAATAAACTTTTAAATTTAATGACATCACAGAATTTATTTTTTATAAATGTAAGTAATGCAATTGGATGGGAGGTTAAGGGGGGCGATAACCCCCTCACACAGATTTATATATGAAATAAGACTATTTCTAAACCTATTTAAAATTATTTTTAAAAAATGGATTGAACTTTATCATCTTGCCTCAATGATCTTATACCATAATCTGTAACATGTCTTTATAGTACTGAAATACGGGGTAAGAGAAAGTCGTGTGAGTGACACACCAGATTATTTTTTTAAATATTTTTTCCCTCACTATGTATTTCTTGTATGTAAACTGAACACGCCTGTGCATTTATTTTTTTATATCTCAATTACAGAATCAGTTACTAACAAAAAAAAATTATAAAATTTCATGAATTTTTGTCATTCGACTGAATTTGTGAATTCGTAAAAAGGTTATAATATCTTGATTTTAAAACGAATGCCGAGTTTTGTAAAAAATACACTAATTAATATTCATACCAAAGTTTTAAAGGATTGAATGGAAAATTCGCATGAAACCGTAATAGGTAACCGGATATTTCCGAAATTCAGAACCCAAGAAAAATAAATTTAAAGTTTAAAATTTTGTTCAAGCTTTTATATAATGCTTAAGGAACTGTAGAATAATATTATTTTAGAAATATTATATAGCTTCATACATTTTATAATAACTATCGGGATATTCTCAATTGCATCGATTTTCCTCTTCCTCCTTGTCCCCTTAAGTAATAATAATGACGATGAAGATATAATTTTAAGTACCTTACATTGAAAGAGTATAATTCTGCATTTTATTTTGAAGTAACATGTTTTGAAGAAAGACGTAATCATTTTACAAACATGATGTATACATGAAATTATAATATTCAATATAAGCATCACACTGCAACTAAAACGGGTAAGCGGATTGCTACCAAAGTTAGCATACAGGTGATTTTATATATATATATATATATGCTTAAAAAGGTGCTTTACACGGAAAACAGAAATTATAATAATTGATTCGTACATAATGCATAAACAATTTGACCATTTATTGATTAGTTTTTAATCGCGGGCAGGTCCATCCACATGAAAAAATTATGCTCTTTCCTTAAAAAATATTGCTTGGTGAAGATTTTTAAAATTATTTTCTGCTAATTCCTTCAGCGCATATTATTAATTGTTCACGTACCAAATTTGCTAGCAATCCGCTCGCCTGTTTTAGCTGCAGTGTTGGATGCTGTTTATAGCAAAATGTAATTATAAACACCCTGTATATTACATAACAGTACAATGATTAAAGTAATCGTAGTCGGTATATTTAACTTAAAAGTTAGGGTTCGGATATAGTCCATTCCTGTTTAAGTTACACAGAACATGATGATCCTTTTAAATATACTTAAATAAGAAAAGAAAAATTAAAGAGTAAATATGACTATAGGACACAGATTTATTGAGAACTTATTAATAACCACTTGTGAATATTAGATAAATTTTAAGAAGTCAATGTAACCAAAGGACACAGACTTGTTGAGAAACTTATGAATAACCACTTATGAACATTAAATTTTAAGTCATTATAACCATAGGACAGAGATTCGTTGAGCAACTAATGTATGGTAACTTATAATTATTATATAAATTTTAAGAAGTCAATATAACCATAGGAACATATTTATTGAGCAACTTACGAATGGCCATTACGAATATTAGACAAATTTTAAGAAGTCAATATATGACCATAGGACATGGATTTATTGAGAAACTTATGAATGACCACCACTGTAGCATATGATTGCACAAAACATCAAACATGATTAGGAAAACTTACGGGGGGAGGGGAGTTGCAACGCAATTACAAATGTATTAAGGTAAAACAAAATCTTAAAATTCGATTAAAAAAAAAAAAAAAAAAAAATTACAATGCTTATGACACAAATCAGGTGTTTTAAAGTAATATTTATTTTATAATAGTATTATTCTTCAGCTTTTGTCATCTGGTATTTAAATTGAAGTTTCTACCGATTTATCATCACGTGATAAAGGTGGGATATTAATAGATCGACGGTTGACTAACTACAAATAGGACATTTTTTTTTTTTTTAATGCACGAAAAAACTACAATTAAGTGAGAGTGAGTGTTACGTTCAGCGATTAATTTTGAAACGTATTTTATTACTTCCACTTTTTGGGTTATAAAATTTTATGCAGGAAAATGTTAAATATACCGAGTCAAAATAACATATTTTATTGACTTACAGATCTGAATGTGCAAGTTCTTCTCAATTATTTTGTTTTTAAATTATCTGTTATCTTTCATACTTACGTTTTACGGTGTAAGCAACGATATAAATATTTTTGTTTTAATTTATATATTTTTAATACAATTTCTCTTTGTTATTTACTTGAATAAATTATGTAAAAAACTGTAGAAATTTAAAACAAGAATATCTATTACAAAATAAGTTAGAAATTCATAAAATTAATATGATCTTAAATAGTATGCCTATATATTATATTTTTTCCTGGAAGTTCACTAAACGACAACTTTTGTAAGATTCGATTAAGTTCCCGTCTCCCTAATGAATAATTAAGGTAAAAAACTGATAACTTTCATCGTGACGAATAATTCCCGCAATTAAAAACCGGAAATAACGCATAATGATTGACTCATTCCTAGTGATCTGAAATACCCTCAAGGGCAAGTAAAGAATCTGGTTTTAATCATTCCAGTTCGCCGATTCAACGCTAAATCACTATCTTTCCCCTTTCATCTTCTTGCGTAATTTTTTCTGGTAGCTATGCAATCAATCCGAAAGATTGAATGTGACATATGAATTTTAGAAGATAATTTTAAAAGTCTCGAGAAGAAATATATGTACGTTCAACGGATGTTTTTGAATTAAAATAACATTATTTACAATAGTTTAATGTTATGAGTTGTGTGATATTATATAACATGACGTAAAAATATTCTAATCATGAATGAGATCTGAAGCATTATGTAGTACATTATTTAGATGCATTGAAAGATTTCATATAAACAATTTGTTACAGGATATTTGAGGCATGCAATGTAGAAAAATGTGTCTAGAAATAAAATAAATAAAAAAATAAGATCTATTTGAATTTAATATTTTACCTACTGATGGTACTTTAAAGTTCCATTAGTTTAAAAAGCGTTAATGATTGGATTTATTGAAGAAATGTCAAAGGTATTTATAGGAATGTGACGTAGCTACTTCACTTCAATCTCACTACATGGCACTAAAAGCTACATATAGCCGTTTTTGTTTAAGAAAGAATTTTATGGAGTGTTCTCTCTGTTTTTGCTTGGCATTTTCCACGATCTTCACGTGTGTTATAGTTAATTCCCGTATCACCTCAAGAATCTACACCATCAATCTTGGGAAAAAATATAAGGAACATAAAAAGTAAATACTTTACACTGTTTTAAGGTATGTTTTTCGACCTCTATGTACCGATAGTACATTAAAGTACCATCTGACTAAATCCTCAATTATTACTATGATGAGGTGATATGCATAATTTTTATTGCATATATCTTTAAAAAATTCTCTTAAGTAATTAAATATATATATATATATATATATATATATATATATGTTCCAAATACTTTTTTGTCTGTTTTGTAATACGGTAGATTAATTTAACTGCAAAGAAAAGTTCGGTTATATGAAGTTATCTATATGAAGTTAAAAAATAGTAAGGCAACATTTTAGTACAGTGGAACCTCGTTAACGTGAACTCCGTTAACTTGAATTACTTTAACATAAACTGTTTCCATAATCCCCGGCAAAACGAAGATTACTTTAGTTATATAATAATTAGTCACTGATAGCACGAACCACTGATAACATGAACAGATTTTTTATCCCCCTTGAGATTCACATTAACGAGCCACGACATATTTAATGCTGACTTTAGAATAAAAGGGCCGCATGGGAAATTCAATAAAATAGGTAAACTATTTTCAAAAAGAGTATTAATAGAATAAATTTGCGGTCTTCTATGTTGTGATTTTTGTACGTGACAAAAATAAATTACTAATTTTACGTGTATGTATGAAGGCTATATGCATTTGTTCTTCCAGAAATGTTGTAAAATTTTTGCTAGAAAGTTACATGTCAAGAAGAAAAGTATCTAAAAGCCTCTGAACATTTAATATTTAGCAAAGTATACATGCCAAAAAAACTTTTTTAAAAAGGGGCCCGAGGTGCTAAAATGGGTTGAGAAAGGGCTGCAGGGTGCTAAAATGTGTCTAAAAAGGCCGCTGGGTGGAGCACCCTGCCAAATTAGCCTAGAGTCAGCACTAATATTAAAATCCAAAAGAAACTCAGGAGCTATTTCATTTTTGTCGAAATGAAGTAACAGTATGAGTTTTAAATTATAATAGTAGTTGCTAGGGGACATTACTTAAGATAAATATTGATTTTACAAAGATTTTACATTTTTTAAAAAACATCAATACTTTTTAAACTAGTGATAATTAAGGGGGAAAAAATTGTCCAAAACAGAATTTAATTTGGTACCCGAATCCCATTTTGGATTCAGACTTTTCTTCTACAGATATTTGTAAACTCTTATAATCTGTCACAGACTACTACTTATCAGTCAAAATTTAGCGTGGTCTACAACAAATGGAGACGACGCATAGGACTCGGGTCCTAATAATGAACATTTACCACCACAACTACCACCCCCTCAAAAAGAAAGAAAGAAAAAAAAACTGTAAAAAACAATAAATTTTACGCAAATTGCTGTAAAACTTTCGTTATTAAAAAATATTTCCTTCAAAAAACAGGTACAAAATCTTTAAAAGCATGTCATGTAGAAAAGCATGTTTTACAGAACTGTCAACCATTTCAGCAAATTCATACTACTGTTCTTTTAAAGTTTTCTCCGGGCAGTTTTATAACAGAATTTTCAATAAAATATAAAGCGGATATTTCTACAAAAAATTACAGGTATTAAAAAATCTGGCAAAAGAAAAAGAAAAGAGTAATTAAGAGGAAAAAGAAGAGTAAAAAGGAAGGAGGGAAAAGAAAAGAAAAAAGGAATTAGTTTAATACATTCATTTAGGTCAAGAAGTCAAACGACACTTATTTTTAGTCTTCTGTGTACTTTTTAAGTTATCTTTTTCAAACTGTTCTTGTACTGTTTACTTCTTATGCCGCACTCTATCGCGAGGGCGTAATCGCCAGCGGCCAATATAACTTTTTTTTTTTTTTTTTTTAAATAATAAACTACGAGGGAGGCTTAACCACTTCACCGGCCACTGTAATTTGTAAGGAACCCGAGCCAATGTTATTCTATGGGGAAATTTTCTTTACAAATAACTTATTTACTAATACATATTTTTAAATTCTGTTTTCACATTCAGAAAATTCCCAGCTGTTAAATCGACGGACCTTTTTTAAAAATGTATTTATTTTTTTATTTTTAATTTTTTTTATTTATTTATTTTTTTTTTATTGCAAAATGAAAAAAATTTACATATTGAAAATTCGTATTTTGCAGCTTCAAAATAATATATAAAAAAATAAAATAATATTTTTTTAAGAAATACGTCAATTTAACAGCTGGGAATTTTCAGAATGTGAAAACAGAATTTAAAAATATGAATTAGTTAATAAGCTATTTGTAAAGAAAAATTTCCCATAGAATAACATTAGCTTCGGCAAACATAATGTATTTCTTCTTATCGGCGAAAACAAATCTGTACAATAATGAACGTTACGCGCACTGTTTATATACTTATATTCTCAAAATATTTCCATACTAAAACAATAATAATATAATAAAAAACTTTTCTTCTTAAATAATTGTGCATTTCGTTGAAAAAATATTACCTTTAAATGACTTTGTACAAAGCATTTCTTTAGAGCATACAGAAAAATAAGTAAATAAATAAGTAAAAATAAATAGTATATATGCACATTGTTAAAAAATACTTCCGCGTTTAGAAAAACTTTCTTTGCTGAAAGATTATCTGCATTGTTGAAAGGCATTTCCTTTAAATGAATATTTTCAGAATATATAAAACTTACAATATAAATATCTTACTTAATAATAAAAAAAAAAAGTTAAGGCAGATCTGTTGCTCAAAATAATAATAATAATAAATAATAATTTGTAAAGTTATAAAAGGTTATGACCATTATTCTTAAATTCATAACATAACATATTGTATATATTTTTTAATAGGGGAAAGAAAAAAAAAAACTTTCCTTAATGAAAAATTGTTTGCGTTGCTGAAAAATATTTCTTTTAAAATTACTTCAGAACATTTGCAGCTGTCATTGTAGAACAAGCTTGGTTTATTTTTCTTTTTTTAATGCACATTTATTACACATGAAGAACACATCTTTGTAGTAATTATAGTTATGCGTATTATACAGAAAATTTATTAAAAAAAAAAAAAAAAATATTTTTGAAATATTATATGCATTGTGAATATTACAAATTATGCTTAGCTTCAAGAACTTAAATTCATAAAATATTTTCATAATTATTACTGTTGAATATGTATTAAAATCTTTATATTACATGCTGTGTTTAACTGTCTTTGAAATTATACATTTCTAAATCAAATAAGGTTTTCAAAATAAAATTGTATTATAATTTTAGTAAGAAACTAATGAATAATTTTTTTTTCCAAAACAAAATATCGAGTTTAATGCAGAATTTTAATTTTTCCTGTGTGTGTTTCAGTGCAAATATTATAATTATGATTGTTGTATAAAAACATTATTTGTTTGCTAAAAATATATCGAAACTAGAACTTAATTTTTTTTATTATCCACGTGATATACTAAATAGGACTATATACTATATATTTAAAATAGCTTATAGTAAGAAAAAAAATAATTCAAATTAAACAATAGTGAAAATAAAGTATTTTTATTTTCCTATTTATAAATTTATAACTTGCATGAAAATTTTAATTTTTCAGAATTAAATTACATTTACAAGAAGCTTTGTATTTATAAAAATGTTTTGCTTTTACATCAAAATTTTGAAAGTAAAATCTAACATGAACATGCAACTAATCCATTATTTTTATTTACTGTATTTACTTATTTCTGTATCCCGAAAGTAAAAGACACCAATTTTGAGAAAAGAGTTTCCATCATGTCTTTGATGTGCTACAATGAAATAAAAAAAGTGGATCTCGTTTTATTTTCCACTGTCTTATCACCTTTATAGTAACTGTCCATTAGTGCTTAATGCCTCAATATAAACCCAAAAATGTACATAAAGGGCATAGTTTAAATTTTTTTCAGAAAATGGATATGGTGTCCATCATCAGAGTACCGATTTACTTTGCACAGTAAATCTATTTTTTGAAAGTGTGATTGGTAACTAAGAGCTTTATTTTTTCGACGGAAAAGAGAGGGGAAAAAAAAAGGAACTTAAAATCATTCTAAGGCTGTATGTTCTAAAATACCATATTAAGACTCATCCGTCTGTTTTAAACTATGTAACTGTTTAACTTAAAACTAAAATATTCAAAAGTATATTCTTTAGTAGAAAATGTATGTATATCATATATACACTCTTTTCTCAAAGCATTGAGTGATTAATAAATTATCCTCGTTTTCTCTATAAATAAAGAATTATTTCGAAAAGATTTGTTATTTTATTTACTTATTATTATTTTTTTTAAAGCATAATTTTTTGATGATTTTGCCCAAAATAAGATTAATAATGCTAGTTTTCATATGAATAAGCAAACGAGTAAACACAATATTTCAATTTGCTTGTGAAATGTTTTTGAGGAAATAAGATGTAGCAGGATATTTAAGAACATTGTTTAACTTACATAACTTTAAACTTTAAGCAATTCATCATTTTTCAAATGCAGCGATGTCAGATACAGAGTACAAACTCGAGAAAAAAAAAAAAACTTTCTTTACGGTTAGAGTGGAATTTTTGGCACCTATTCAGTTTTACTAAAACCGGTTTTAAAAGAAAAAGAAATATAACCCAGATTTAATTTACAAAGTTTAAAGTCTTATTATTACATAAATTGCCACAAACTGAAATTTTATAAGGGTTATAAAATAAAGAATACAGTTTAAAAGAACCTATTTTAAATGGAATTCATAACTCTTTACGATATCCAGCAGAGTATTTTATAAATAACTGACATTGAAATTAGATTTTTCATGAAGTATTTCTTAGTTGTTACAAAATGAATATTATACAGAATTTATAACTATTTTTTTTTTTTTTTTTAAATAGTCCTAAGTTTATACAAAGAGTTTTGGTTATAGTTAACAGGAAAAGAAGTAGCGCATTAAAAATAACTCTCTTATTAAAAGGGATTATAATTTTTTTAATCAAAAGTTGGTGCCTTTAAAAATCGATCTAATATTTAGATCGAAAAAAATTAGCCTAAAAATAAATTAAACATTGCTTTGATTCTAACATAAAAATGTTCACCAATATTATAATTGTTAAGCTTTTTAAAAATTAAATAAAACAATCTTTTTTTTTCTTTTTCTCTTTTGACTAAGACTCTAATTAGAATGTTTATTTTGTTTAGTAAATATTAAAAGAAAGCTATGAAGTGAAAAATATAACATTTTCAAATAAAAATATAAAAATGAATTTAAAGTTTGATAATATCTTAAAGTTTAACCCATCGAATTAACTATGTACATATTTCAAATAAACAATAGATTAAAATTACGTATTTAGTTTATAATATTAAACCTATTTAAAATTAAATCAATATTGTTTAGATGATTTTTTAAAAACTGCAAAATAGATTTTTTTTTTCTCTCTTTAAGATTACAACAGTTTTTCACTTTCCGAACATACATATGTAAGGAAAGTATTGTAATCATGTCAAAAATACGACTTTCAAATTTTGGTATATCTACACATTTCGAGGTCCTCTGAGTTCATATTTGCTATTTTTAAGGTTATGTATGTACGTATGTATGTATGTATGTATGTATGCGTACGTGTGGGAGTGAATACGATAGCGTCTAAACGCTTTGTTCGAATGAGCTGAAAGTTGGTACGTATATCATTGGTCAGGGTAGTACGAACCCCATTGGTGTTGGTGAATCTAGCACTTATAGTTTTTTTACAGGGACACAAAGAATTTTTTTTTTTTTTTATCATACTGGCCTAAGGGACCAAAATTTTTAAAGTGTGATAGCTTCTAAATGCCTTATTCGATTGAGCTGAAAATTTATATGTTATAAGTTACTGTCATACAATCTGTATAGATTTTGATGAATAGTTCTTTTTACAGGGACACAAAGAAACAATTTACTTATCATTATGTCCTATTGGCTCGAATTTTTAAAGTGAGATAGCGTAGCGTCTAAACGCTTTATCTGGTTGAGCAAAGAAAACAAAAAAAATACATACATGTTAAATATCATTGTCAAACAAGCTGTGTGAATTTTGGTGTAATTAGCACTAATAGTTGTTTTACAGGGACACACACACACACACGAAATTCTTTATCTTTGTGGCTTATGGGCTCAAATTATTTAAAGTGCTATAATGTCTAAACTCCTCATTCGATTGAGCTGAAAATTTATATACATGCTAGTCACACGAGCTGTATAGGTTGTGGTGAGTCTAGAGCTTATAGATTTTTACAGGGACACAACCAAAATTTCTTTATCATTAGGATCTATCGGTTCTAATCATTTGAAAGGCAATAATATTAAATTAAATAACATACTATATAAAGAGAAATATCCAAACACCCATTCATAACATTATCTTTTTTTATTTAACGACCTCTCTTGCATTAATTTATTTATACAACTGTTAACTATTTAATGTTCGGAAAGTCGAGTGGAGTCCCTCCAGTTATATATATATATATATATATATATATATATATATATATACTGTATCTTTAACTTTCAAAATAACTTTCATAAATATATTTTTATCTGGATACAGTATCAGAAGTAGGGCACTTACTCAATTTTTTCTTGGGGTTAATTATGAAAATTTTAGAATCCATTATAACCAGTTTTAAATTAAAGAAAAGATAAATAGTGCTAATTTAACTAAAAAGCAATAAAGTTCCATAATAACAAGAGCAAAAATCAATTTCTTCGTATATTGTAAAACAAAGTTCAAAATAAGTTGAAACGTATATTTTTTGAACATTTTTAAAATTTATCCATAAATTTTACAGATTGTTACAAATGAAACATTTTAAATTATTTCACTCTCTTACGCAATACTTTGGAGCAATTTTATAGTGACTATCATGAAAAGCTATAATTTTAATTAATTTAAAATTGCTTCAATTATAAATATTTGAAAATTTTAACACAACAAGATTATTTATTTTTTTAGTAAATTAATTATAATTTCAGACGAAGTTTGCATTAAAAATAATCCAAAAGTATTTCAAAAGATGAAATTAAAAAATAAAATTTAATTAAATATCAAAGTTACTTAGTAATTTTTGGGTAAGAAATGTCCTGAAAAAGGTTGGTTGGTTGGTTGTAGGATTTAAGGCCGATTGACTCCTGATGTGTCCTAGGCCTAGAGGGGGAATGCCCTCCGTGGGGGTCTTTCTAAGGGGTCCTAGCCCGTATTTACGCAAGGTCCTGAAAAAGGCAATTTGTATTTATATTGAAAATTTTATTCTGAATTTAAAAAGAAAAAAAAAATCGTAAGAAAGTTTCAATTATATTTTTTTAAAGTTAAATCTCAAAACTTTGGCATTCAGTAAATTTTATTGAAGGCAGTTAAAAAAAAAAAAGGGTGTAGTTATGAGATAAAGCTTTGCAATTCATATCACTGTAATTACACAAGGGATGTAAAAATACGGCATGAAATAAAAGTTTTTAGTGAATAGTTCAATAATTACTTTCTAAGTTAGTTATTAAATTCACCAATATTGAAAAAATAAAATAAATGAAATTAAAACTTTTTTTTTTTGTTAAATAAATTAGAGTTTTGTTTCATAAAAATAATAGTAATAAGTTTTTTTTTTTTTTTTTTTTTTTTAAATGGAAACTGAAAATAAATACATTATTTTTTTAATTTTTAAGATGGTATATATATATATATATGTATTAAAATAAATGAATTAAATTTCTAAAAATGCGTTTTTTTTTTTTTTTTTTTTTTTTTTTCCCCCTTTCTTAATGAGAGGGGAAAGAGAGAGAGAGAGAAAGAAAGAAAACTTTATTTTAATTTATTACAGATCGATGGGGCAACCATTCATTTAAAAGGTTTATAAGTTATTTTGAAAGATACCAATATTGAAAATTTGAGGAGAGGAGGGGGAGGGGGAGCGAGACTCAAATATTTTTTTCTCCTAGTTGATTATTACAATTATAAATAATTTTTTTTTTAAATTATTTAATAATGATTCGGTGAAATCAATATGAATCACGCACATTTAAACGAAATTTTGTCCAGTACTGGCACGTTGAAAGTGTAGAGAAAACGAGACAACAGCTATTAAATATAGAAGTTAAAAAATAAATAAAAAAAAAAAAAGAGAATGAATAAATCTATAGGAAGATTCTATCATTACTGATGCAAAAGTTAATAGCAATGAATTATTATGAAGGAATGTTAATGAAAAATTAATAGAAATAATAATAATAATAATAATAATAATAAAAGTAGAATGGTGACAATAATCTGCAAAATATTTTTTAGTAAATCTTCATACGACTTAATAAGTAGAGGAAAATATGAAATCTATAAAATGTTATTATATACAAATAAAACATGTTTTTAAAGTATTGAATGATAATAAATACCAGCCATGCATATTTACAATTTGTAAATAAGCCAAAATCTGTAGCAAAAAAGAATTTCCTAAAAATGGTTGAAAACCATCATTAATGATAATAATTAACATTGTACGAATACATCATCGGTATCATACTCAATATTTATAGTGAGAAAATTCTCACAACTTTAATATATAAATTAACTAATAACGCCACCTATAGTTATTTAAAGTAACAATTTTTGCTATTATGGTGGTCCCAAATATGTTTTTAAATTTATAGAGCCTCTCACACCAGAATTTATGTAAACTTAAAAATCGTATTCACTGCATGTCCCTTGTGTATATGAATTTATATTGATTCACGGATAACAAAAGAAATTTAAAATATATACACACTATCTGTGAGATCAAATACTTTTGAATGGATAATGCGATTTTAATTGTGAATGAAATAAAGAAAAAAAGACTGAAAGATTTCAATAGTAGCAGTACCTTCGCGTATGCTTTCAGGCCGCGGTAGCCTGGTCGGTAAGAGCAGCGAGTTCGTGATCGGAAGACTGCGGGTTCGGTCCTCGAGCCGGCCGAAGACCGTCGTGTACGCTAATGGCGAATGGTGAACGTTAAATTCCGTCGTGGTCGCAAAGTCCTCCAAGTTCCCATCAAAAATTGTGCAACATGGGTTTAACTCGGGCTTGATCCGGATCAAAATTCGAGTTCCTAATGTTTGGTTGGTGCTGCCATCTTTCACCAGCTTCTGGAGCTAAAGTCGTTCTTACTCCTTAAGTGGCGCTCCTCTGAAATACGGAAGGCGCAACCCTCTTGCTAAACGAGGCTCGGAATTTTCGAGTGGCATACGACAACAACATGGACCTTTATTAAGTCACTAATTTTCTTTCCTTTCTTTTAATGTCTGATGTTGTATCACAAAAATGAATTTCATACTGAATATAAAACAGAATAATAATAATAATAATAAAAAGTTTCAAGGAGTATTGTCAACCGGCGTTGGTATTGATATTAGGATTAACAACGATTGACTACACGAGGATCCTAGGCCTAGGTACTGTGTCCTTCACAGGAGACTTTCAGAGAGGTACTAGTCCGTATTCACACATTTCGGTGAAAAACACAGAAAATTTTGAACGGCTAGGCCGACAAGCGTGATCTGGACTCGAGACCGGCACCTCTCGGCCACTGGTAGGTCTTTTTTCAAAAAGAAATTTTTAATTAACATAAGAATTACCTTAATTAACTTTTATTTAACATAAGTGTATTTAAAAATTTGATTTAGAAATTTTTGTGAAAAAATTTTAATCAAGAACTATTATGAATTTTATCATTTATCATTAACTCAGAGAATATCTCTTTAAAATTAACGAGTAAAGTTTAGCATCTGTTTTGTTTAACAAAATAAATTTTAAAAGAAAGAATGAGATTTTGTAATTTTACTATACAAACTCTCACGTTTTATCACAAAAGCCACAGGAGAAATGAACAATGAACTTTATATAAAACAAAGTAAAAATAAAACAAAATATTTTCAAACGGAGTTAATTAATCAGTACGTTTCAATTTGATTTAAAATTAATTCACATTTTTGTAAAATATTAATAATTACTGAGCTATTTTACATGATATATTTTTAAAGGAATTAAAATGTTAACTTTCCAGCAAAACCTATTTTTAAAGAATTTTTCAAATTCGAAGACAAAGTCTTTTTGATACTTTAAAAGGATGAAAAATTTTTAGATATAAATAAATTCGTATTCATTTAGAAAATTTAATTTTGGACGGGTGTCGAATCTCTTAATATACAAGTGGAAATTAAGCGAAATCTATAATATCAATAATTTTCGCACTATTATTGACAGGTATACCAACTACAGATAATCCAACAACACTATCGAAAAATTAAACAAAAGCTAAATTCCAACAATAGTAAAAAAACTAGTGTTGGAAAATGTATTAATAATACATAATCCAACAATAAAATTAAAAAATTAAACAAAAGCTAATTATAATAATACTTCTGCCTGTTATTGAAAAAAATACCAACAATCCAATTGTTAAATTAAATAAAAACTAATTTACTTATATTTAATAAAAAAGCGCCACAAAACTGGCGTTGTAAAAAATATTACTTACAAACTTTGAATAAACACCATAAAATGCAATAAACTCGCAACAATTATTTCGGGTCGAAAAAACACACGACCCTTCATCAGGCGAATAAAGGAAGCACGAGTGCTGCAGTCAAAGCGGTAAGTAATTTACTTATGTTACCCATAATTGTTGAAAAATATATTATTAATGCCTAACCCAACAAAGTTTTTAAAAATCAAACGAAAACTAATAATATGAATTTTTTTTTTTTCTATTATTGAAAAATATACCAACAATACATAACCGAACAATAAAATTGAACAATAAAGTTAAAAGTTAAAATATTAAACAAAAAATTATTTAATTATAATATTGACAGTTTGTCTATTATTATTGGAAAATTAATATATGATATAATTCAATAATAAAACTGACAAATTAAATAAAAACAATTTTAATTATGATAGCAATTGTTCTACATTATTGAAAGAAAAAATATTACTAATACATAATCCAACAATAAAATAGAAAAAATTAAACGAAATTTATAATATTAAATAATTTCCCCACATTATTGAAAAATATACCAACACTACATAATTCAACAATACAATTGTAAACTTAAACAAAAATTAATTGTTATCTAAACAGATTCTCGCTATTGATGCAAAATGTATCGAAAAATGCAATAATTCAACAAGAAAACTGAAAAATAAAATAAAATAAAAACTTTCCTTATATAATTCTCTATTAGATAGTGATAAGATATTGAAATGCCTAAAAGAGTTATTAAAATAGTCAAGAATTATATATATATATTATTTTATAAAATTATTTACGCATTCCCTCCCCCCATGAATTTAATTTATTAAAGATAGCTTAAAAAAGGATATAATCATAGGATTAGAAGTGTGTAATTTATGAAAATTTCACTAAAAACAAAATTAACATTGAATAGAAATCATGTAGCGATCGAACAGCTTAAGAGATTATTTCAAGGTATTTTGTTTTATATCGAATTTGTCAGTATCTTTTAGACATATTTTAAAACAAAATCGCATTTTGTAATAAAATTCTCAAAAATAATCATTGAGATTTTTTACATTATTAATTATCTTTAAAGTTTTCAAAAATTTTAATGAAGGTAAAAGATAAAATGTTTTCCCTTTTATTAAATGGATCAAAGTTTTATATGAATTAGTGTGTGGAAACCCAGCAATTAAATCCGAAACTTATTTAATGAAAGGGAACACTACTTTTTTTTTTTTGATGATTTTAGAACGAACAAATGCATATTTTAAAACTAAGTCTTTTTAATTTAAATTTACTTAAAATATTTTAAACTGAATAAAGAACATATTCGGGAAATAATTTGGAACTATCGTACAAGAATTATTTTAATGTGCTATATTCAAACTGTTTATAAAAAAAAGTTCCACACTACACAAAATGTTTACGTTGCAAAAATGCTACAATTTTTAATTATCGTAAAAACCATAGAATTGCTTTCTAATGTATTTATGAAATTTTTTGATGTTCCATCTGTTATGTGATTGATACACTTTTCTTTGTTCTTTTGATGTATATTTTTACATTATGTTTAAACTGTGTATAAGGTTCATATCCTATGGTCTGTAGAGTTTAGCTGGTATCAAGGCAATAAAAATCCTTCCACTGTAACTTTCTCACGAAAGCTCCTTTTTCTTTACTCCAGTGCACTGGATGAAAGTAGCATTATTTGTAGCATGTGCAAAAGCAACTTTTCTATTGAATATGATTGGATTAGAATTAAAGTTTTGTTTAACGGATCACATGAAAGAATCGAATACATTACCGTATATAAGAGGAAATGGTTGAAAGTGCATTTTTACTGGTATTAACCATTTTAAATACCTTTCTGTATTGTTTGATAAATGCTAATATTTTCGATTTGGCTTTCTGTCTGTCTTTGTGCCTTCTGTACATCTGTAATAAAGAATTTCTGTTTATATATAATTACCTTGTAAAAGTTCAGCAGTTTTGTTAAAGGACATTCTATTGCTTGGCTATATAAAACCGCTAAAAAACATATACTAAAAATCTTTTTCATAGAAAAGCATGTTTTTTTTTTTTTTTTTTTTTTAAAGTTATTTTACATATTTTTGAATCGAGCCAGGCCGGGTCGGGCCTGATATCTTTTTTGTCCGGACCGGCCCCGGCCATACACTGGTAAAAAACAAACAGGCCGGGCCTCAAAATTTCGGCCCGTGCAGACCGCTAGTTACACCCACAAAAACAATTATTATAAAATTTTATTATTAATTACTGTAAGTAAAATTATTCTCTTCTCAATGTATAAAAATAATTTCACAATGAGAATGCAACCTGAGACACAATTTCATCTCTAGTGTATCATTGTACTAAGAGTTAGAAAATAATTATGAATTTTAATTTAATTATTATAACTATTAAAAACCAATCAACCTTCTTTAACCTATCGGTCGATTTTTCGAAATGAACGTATTTTTAAATTTATTACATCTTTCCCGTTTGACGCTCAAGCTAATTTAAATCATTTAACATCGGTCTATATGATATTTTTAAATTAATGGCATCGTCTTTTACATCGTAATACCTATTAAAAAAGTTTTAAGATTCAAAAAGTTCAAAGAAATCATTTTCCTTATATTATTTTTAATATTGATGCTATAAAATTTTTTATACTATTTTTTCTATTAATTATTATTTTATTAATATTAATACAATTAAATTACCTATTTTTTAGGTTTTCCTCTAATTTATCTAAATATCTTAAATATAATTTACTGATTTATTGCTGAAACAAAGAAACAGCCAAATTGCCAACTGGTATTTTTGCATAGTGTTACAGTTTTTTTTTTCTAAGTTATCGTTTTTGACTTAATTTGTTTCAAATTACGGATAAAATGTTTTTTTTTTAATCAATACATTGTTGCAATTGTGACGTCATCCCCCCCCCTCCCTGCAAAATCAACCTTTTCCCTAATGTTTTATTAATTCCTCCAAATCAAGGATAAAAATTTACTTTCTTCATATCAATACATTATCATAGTTATGACGCTATTGGTGCATTAATGTAACTATGACGTCATCGGGAGGTAAACTTGGGCTTTTATTATTAAGAAGATCATAAGGTGAAAATTTTGAGATTTAACAAAAAAAAAAAAAAAAAAAAAAAAAAAAAAGAGAGCACTGAAATACTAGTGATCATTAAATATTTATATATACATATATTCAATTCTAAAGGCAGAAAGGGTATATAAAGAACTTTAATGAATGTCGATATCTCCTATTGTAATATATTAGCGAAAAGATAAATGAAAAAATAAATAAAAAATATGGAAACAAATCTTACTATTACTGGAAACACAGTGCAGCTATTGTATATTATACTATTAAAAAAGAATAATTTTACAAATTTACAAATGTATTAAATTTAAATGGGTCTTATTATTATTATTCATTTACTTATTTTATTTTTACCGGAATATTAAATAAAATAAGAATTCGTTAAAAATAAAAATAATTTTTTAACAGCAATTAAAAATAAGATTTTTTTAAAAATAAAATAGTTAAAAAAAAAAAAAAAAAAAAAAAAAAAAAATCATTCAATAATCAGTAAAGAAAATGAGCAATTCATGTTCCATACTGCTTGATAATTACTCTTAATGAATTACAAAATTATAATGGATTTAGAAATAGGTTACTTATTTTTCAAATATGCATTCAGTTTTTAACTAAAACTGATTAGTTTAATTAGGGAAAATAATAACTATTTACTCATTCATTGAAAAATAAACGCACTTCACTTTTCTAAAGTATACATAAATAAAACTAATAGTTATATTTAATTATATTGGCATCTATACATGAAGAATAAGTTGGCTGTTTTATTGAAATCGCAGTCTCTTGTAATCTTTTCTATATAACATTTCACATTTTCCTGTAAATCAATGCTATGCTCCCTTCATTCAAAATGTACAGTACTCGTTTTCACTAGTTCTTTCATTCACTTTGATTACTTGGAATCAATAATTGTTCTATTTGTTTTTTCTTTATGTGTATACTATAAAAAGAATTTTTTTTAGATTTATTTACTAATGTACCAAAGTACATTTATGGACATTTCTAAAAATCCCCCCTCCTCCCAAACACGCATATTATAATATATGTATAATGTATCATATGCATCTCCTTTAATAATATTTTTAAAAAACATTAAAAGAGTCAAGTTTTCCACATAGGTTAATAATTTTCATAACATTGCGTAGCCACAAGAGCAAGGGGGCGGAAGAAAGAGAAAGAGATTTGTAAAAATGTTTTGATACATTAACAAATTTCGATTTAAATGAGATATAAACTCAATCGTATAATTTCCATCAGTCGTATAATTTTATAGAAAAAGCATTTTTGCAAAAAAGAACAGTTTCAAAATCACATGAATTACACGTAAAAATATAATATAAATAAATATCCTATCTTTCATATTAATTGCACTTTTAAAGCATATTTTAATTTGAAGAATAAGTTTTTCCAGACTGACTGATTATCACAGCATTATATAGTCCCGAAAAAAAGATTAACGTATTTCTATTTAAACTTGCGTTTAAATTGAATTTGCCTTCTAATAGTAATATAATTTTAAAATGGAAAAAGATACTTTTAGAAACAAGATATTAGTTTTAAAATTAATGAAAAATACTTTTTATGTATCATACTTCTTTTTCTTAAAAAAAAAAAAAAAAAAATGAAATGCATTGTAATTTTAAAATCAACGAAAATTAATAGTATTTATTCTCAACAACGAAAGTTTTCATTTCAAAATGGCATATCGATAAGCATAAATTTAATAATAATCACTGTATTATGAAAAACAAAGAATTTTTTTTAAATCACTCAGTTCCTGAAAAGGCAAGTTATAATAAGTTAGAAATAAATTACAAGAATTCTCATTAAAAAATTATACAATCCCTAAATAATGAATTAATATACATATTTGAAGTTCTATTTTTTAAAATCATATCCCATTATTTTATTAAAAATAATTAATTAAATAAATAAGTAAATAAAAAAAATACATTGGACCTCCACGTAAATGAATAATAGAATAAAAGAAGTAATTTGTCTTTACAGATTTTAATTTAGTGTCAGAGCTCTACAATTGCAATTTTTCCTATTATTAGAATGAGAGCTTTTCTCGAAAGATGAATCTTTATGCTTGTTATCAAAATGCTAAAGGCAATTTGTTTACCGCAATATTTGTAATCTGTTCGAAAAGCAGATTATAAATCATTAAATCATTATGTCATCATTATCATCAAATGATTAAATCATTTTCCCGAAAGTAAAACCTGTCAGATTGATTTCTAATTCACCAAAATGCTTCATTCTTCGTTCTCGCAAAACAAAAGTCGATCAATTTCGCATGCCGAATTAATAAAAACAGGTAACCAACGAAGATTAATTTTCCTGTGTCAGATCGATTTCTATTCAAAACCTGCCTTTTTTTTTCTTTTTTACCAAAATGTTTACAGTAGTTTGCTTTCTGTAATGTTTTGTCTAGACAACTGTAACAATGCTGAATTATTGAAACATACCTTTACCATCTCGAAAGAAAGAAAGAAAGGGGGAGAGATGGAAAGAAAGAAAATGATCAACAGTACAGCATGTGTGGAATATATTTTTCAATTGTGTAACTTCTTAAGATTATATATATATATATATATATATATATATTTTAGTATATATATATTAGTAAAGAAATCAAAATTTTCATCTGTTTACTAAACAACATTTTAAAAACTAAACTAGATAAAATTCTTCACAGAAGAAATATCAAGATTAAAATTTGTGTCATAGATAAATCTAGAGAAATAAATAGTGTCCTTACTGGCAATTTTTATCATAAACAAAAATCCAGTCACTATTTAGAATGACATAATCTACTGCGTATAAGACAACAAGATTAGAAAACAAACACTCTTTCACACGAGCCTAAGAAATAAATATAACATTCTTTGGACTCTTTAACGTCCTCAGATTGACCTTAGAATGTTATGCAAAAGGAAACAAATGACCACGAATTGGCAGCGATAAGGTCTCTCTCTAAAATTCATTTTTTATTTTATTTTATTATATCGTATTTTACTTTACTTTTTTAGAGAATAGAGCATCTTTGTTTTTCTCCTTGGAAAGCATTCAAAATCGATAACTATATTCCCTTTTTTTCTCTTACATTCCAGGGCAAAGTTCTTCACGCGAAGCTTTTATATTAACGTCCATTCATAGTTTTGAATGTGGAACAAAAAGAAATTTTACTACGTTAAACTGATTAAGCAAAATTACTACTATCTATACAATATTATTTATAGTGTGTTTCAGTGCTGTCTGTGCCAATAAATGCTTCCTTAATCATTAGACACAAAGATATATTTACAAATGATATAATCTGGTGAGGCATGCGCACTACTTTCTCTCATTCTAAATTACTTTATAGATATTTTATTGCATTTGAGGTATAAAGATTGCATAAAAAAGCACCACAAAACTGGCGTGGTAAAAGATATTACTTACAAACTTTGAATAAACACCATAAAATGCAATAAACTCGCAACAATTGTTTCGTGTGTTTTTTCGACCCGAAACAATTGATGCGAGTTTATTGCATTTTATGGTGTTTATTCAAAGTTTGTAAGTAATATAAAGATTATAACGTACTATATTAAAAGAAAAAAAAGGTTTTAAAAAATAGTTCAATTTGACAGTAACATTTTGTGAGGGAGGGGGTTACCGACGCTCTTAACACTCCGTTAGAATAATGTAGCTACATTCATCAATCATTTAAATCGAATATTAAATTTTGAACTTATTCCAAATTACTTAGAGAATTGCCGCCAACACCATTCTTTAAAACTTAATCCACAAATTTTGAGTAGCCCTGTACAGTATCTTATCTATAAATTATATATGCACCATACAGCATGCTTAAATTTAGCACAGCAAAAAATAAGTAAATGCACAACACAACTTCAAAAGAACGTTGAATCATTTCCAAAGATAGCAGTAATATGTTAGAATTCTTTTGGGTGCCCTGTAATCAAAGACTAAAAACTTTTCATACCATAAACATGCTTTTGTACATTTGAACTTTCTGCTAATATTAATTTTCCAGTTATGCTGATAGGATTCACAGAATAGTTACACAAACCAACAGTTAAAAACCTAATTTTTGAATTTAGGAAACTCGAAACGTGTAAATGTAGCAAAATTCAGTTAAAAAAATTTAACTGAAAAAGATATTTCTGTACATTATAGGTAAAAGACAATTAAAAAAAAAATAATAATAATAAAATAAAAATATAATTTTAAAATCTGTTACGTTAGACATAGGTTCAATCAGTAAATTTATGTAATATATAAATTACGAAATTTAAATTATTATACAGTTCCTTAGTCGGATATTCTGTATTTAGAAGCTAATGTTTTTTCATACACTATCATTTAAAAGACTAATTGTTTTCTGATGAAAGTTATCCCATATGTAGTTGTTCAAAGTTTCAGCATCTTTAATTGAAAAATATGAGTCATACCCAAAATAATCTGAGAGATAAATATGTATTCTTTAAAGATTAATGTAGATACAGTGTTTCCAATATTCATATTTTTCTTTTCTGAGTCTTTTATTAAGTAGATTCAAGTTAGTTTCCTAATCGTGTAGCTCGTCTTTCTTTACTTTTATAACAAAAGGTTTCTTTATTAAAAATCTTAGAACAGCTTTAGTTTTGATGTATTCTGTATACGTGTACTTTTTTTTTCTCTAAATAAATTAGATAATTTAGAAACGATAAAAATATATATCCGTCTTACTAACTTAAAAGTAAAATATCTGTTTGGAGATCAAATGTAGTCTTTGTTAAAAAAAAATATCTAAATATAAACGTTAAAATCGAAATTATATAATAAAGTATCCAATTTGTCGAACTATTTGACATATTTTTCAAAAGGTAATCAATTTCTGGTAATAGTTTAACAATTTCACAGATCACAGAAAATAAGTTTCAGAAAAACAAGGAGAAATTTCAACGCAAATATGAACTCTAAAACAAAAATGATTCTTTTCACGACACAACAAATTTAAATTTAGAAACAATGTGAGAACAATAGAAAAAGTCGAAAATCCCAATAACTGAACGTACTCAGCAAAAATTTCCTAACGGTAAGCAAGTTTTCTGCGTCGCTACATTACGGAATTAAGGTACATACCCGTGATTGTGCTGTGGAATTGAAAAGTCAGGCAGAAAAATACATTAAATTTAAGTTAGTATGAAGGGAGATTGATGAAAAAAAATCCCATTTTAAAGGTAAAATAAAAATATTGTTTAACAGATGTTGTTAATGTGAGAATAAATGCTGAGTTAAGTTAAAGTGTTTGTATGTCATGAAAAAATTAAAAATATTTTACTTCGACAAGGGAAGTAGTGCAAACAGAAATACGTTGCCAAATGCGTTTTTTTAACAGCGTACTTAGAGATAATCTAAACATCTTTTGTGAAAACCGTTTACAATAACATATTTTTAAAATATTGTATACATTTTTGGGTAAAAAAAAAAATAAAAATTGGCCTTTTTTTTTTTTTTTAAAGAGAATACATTTTTTCCAGAACGACGAAATCCTAAAAATAAACTGGAACTAATTGACTGACTGCATTAGACATAGATTAATAGAATATATGAGAAAAAATTTATACAGCAGTGCATAGAAAAACTTATTTATTATTATTCAGTTTATCATTAAGTGTTCTTATATTTACTTATTACTAATGAATTGAAATTTTTGGCATATCGCATATCAATATTAAAATTAAGGTATACGGAAAGGAGCATTAAGTCAGCAATGTTTCGATTTAAGTAAAATTTAGGTTGATAAAAAAGAAATAGTTAAAAAAAAATAATAGGGAAAAAAAGAAGAAGACATGGGTAAGAGAGACTGGTAAAGAAAATATATGCATCCTTATAAAATCGTGTACGAAAAATCAATTTAAATTAACAGTAAATTTGAATTTCGAAAATATATGACACATATAAGCAGAATATGGCAAATGAAAAAATTAAATGAGATGTAAGTAAATGCGAGAAAAAATCTATAATTAATCTATACATATAATAAAATAAGATGTGTGTTTGTGTATGTCCAACACTTTTAAAAAAAAAACGGCTGATCGCAGAGTTACGCAGATTTGCATGGAGGTTTGTATTGACTTCTCCTGATGCACCTTGAGATTTCCGAATTTTTGATTAGTTTTTTTTTAATTAATTAAAATAATAACCTTATAATAGCTTTAAAATTAGCTATTTAAATATTAGCTTTTAATTTAATTGATGCAACAACATTTTATATATATATATATATATATTTTTTTTTACGAGTGTAATAAAAAAATTATCAAATATTAAATTTGCTCATGCATATGACAAAACGACCACATTATAAATTTAAAATTAAATAATAATATACTTGCAGGTAATCCTGGGCATTTTTTTTTTTTTTTTTTTTTTGATGCTGAAGTAGATCGGACATTTTTCACCATGGACTCTACTTTCGCAACAGCCATTTTAAGTCAAGTAGCGCATCAAAAATATGAATAAATTATTAAATATTAAAAAAAAAAAAAAAAAAAAAGAGAGAGAGAGAAGTAAACAAAACACAATAATAGTATAAATTATCTATTTTTGTCTCACTGTATCATTTTATGGAAAAAGCCAAAAAGTCGCCAAGGGGAGATATATAATAAAATTGTACCATAATCGATCAGGTTTACATATTTATTTTTCTATATACCAACCACTATTAACTAGCCATAAAATAAGTGGAAAATATAATCAACGTTTTTTGCGATCGCTTTTGATTTCTGTTTGATCCCATACCTAAAAAAAAAAAAAAAAAAAAAAATAAGTAAATAAATAAAATAAGTAAATAAATAAAATAAAAAACTCTTGAGATACAAAAGATACTGACCACAAAAAATTAGTTGTCTTATACGGTCAGTTCCCAATTTTTATAATTTATTCACGAGCATTTTTAGCCCCGCCTTATTTTCGCACCAGAAATTTTGTAGATTATTTCTCTTTAATATGTGACAACGATTAAATAAGAAGAAAATCATTTTTCAAAATTTCCGGTATGAAAAAGAGGCGGGGCTAAAAATACTCGTGAATAAATTATAAAGGTTGGGAACTCTGCATACAGTAGAATTTGTGCTCATGGCATATTGTAACATTATATTTGACGTGGAAAGGCTGTCATTTTATAATCGACAAGATAAATCGAATAAAGTATAGGAAATAGCGTGGAAATAAATATTATGTATAGTGCTGTTCATATGCAATTAGAATTCAAATATAAAAGGGCTACTTCAAATTTTTCAATACTGTCTGTTTCGAAACTGTCATTCGATAAGCACCCAAATTGAAGTCTACGGGAAAGGCATTGTCGCAGGCAATAGGGACACATATCGGAGACCTTGCGCGTGAGGACGATGCCGCCGAAGGAAGAGAGAACCCGAAGCGAGTTTTTGAGCAATTTCAATGAATTTTCTTTTTCATTTATAAGGCGATATTTTAAAAAAATGAGTGATTCTGGTATTAATTGTTTTAAGTATAGTAACAGCGAAGCGGGCAAAACTTGCTAGCAATAAATAAACAGAAACAAAATAGATGTAATTATCATATCAATGTATTTTCATGAAACTTAATTCATATAGGAAAAAAATGTATAAAACGTATTTTGGACGACTCAAGAAATTTAAATTTAGAAAATATGAGGGAGAAAAAAAAGTCGCTGATAACAATAACATCGATCTGTACTCAGATTGTTCAATAATAAAACTTCAAAAACGCTATTTCTATGATAAACGATTAGTAGCTACAAAACATAATAACAAATACTGCAAAGCTATTTAAGATGGGATATCTATAGGCAGTGTAATCGATACCTAGTTAAAAATTTCACCCCGTGCCTTTGTTTAGAATCTGTCGAGCATTCCAAAGCATTAAACAGACGTAAAAATCAATCATCGAAGCAGAAACTTACGCACACAACACAACACAAAGAGGTTATTATATTCATTCTGACTTCGACATCAAGATATGAAAAACAAAAGAATGGTGCATATCGCCTTTGTTGCAGAACTACTGAACAACTGTCTGTCACAATAGGAAACGTGTCTCGCAAAAGAGAAGAAAATTAGTTTTTTCTATTTTTATTATTGTCTGGATTTTAGGCTATATGCACGAGCAATATTGAAAGAGAAATTCATGTTGTATGCTATGGCCGCATTATTTGGAGACAAATGATGAAACAAACAGCATGTCCAGTTTACGTTACGATTCCTATCATGCTTGTCTAAAAGAAGACAGCATAAGGGCATGTGAAAATTATTTGCACATTTTAAATATGCTACGGATAATTTTTTCTTGGATCCGTGAGACACATATATCACAGTCCGTTACATCTATTGACAATGTTTGTGATAAAATTTCTCAATAGATGGCCTAAAGAAATCTAGGAAATACATCTAATGTGACCTGCACGATACTTTAACGTGCTCAACAAATATGTTTATATAGGTCAATGATGTCTGAAGTTACGATAATGTAATATTTAGAGTATAAACAGAGAAAATTCATTTAAAAGTTTGATATGCAGAATAGATACACATACAATTTTCTTTTTATAATCTACACATATAATTTATTTAAGCTGAAGTATTGTAACTGAAATGACAAGAGTGAAGTCAATTTTCAGAAATTTCAAAGAAATATAATAGAGATTGGGCGTTTTTCTCTCTTGTGGTACACTTAAAAATATCGACGGAAAACTATTGGTAATCATTTATCTTAAGTCTTATGTAAAATTACAGAGAAAATAAACGGATAAAATATTAATATAAAATTAATAATATACTAATATTAATATAACTAGCAGGCTTTGCCCGCTTCGCTGGCCACTAAATTTAAAGGAAACTCTTTTCTATATAGCTTTATAAAAATAAAATAAAATAAAATAAAATACTAAAATTGTTCAAAAGCTCGCTACAGGTCCCTGCTGCATTCGGCAGCGATTTAGTCATCCACTGCAACTCGGGCGCTTGCCCCTATTACCTGCGACAATAGTTTACCAATGAGCTTCCATTTAGATGCTTATTATATAACAGTTTCGAAATAGATAGCATCGAAAAAATTGGAGTTTCCCTTTTATATTTGAATCCCAGTTACATGTGACCAACACTATACGTGTTGTTCAACTGGGTTTAGACAACATAATATTTGCTTTTACGTTATTTCATATGTTTATTTTGTTTATCCAATCAACCATTAAATGACAGCAATTTCACGCCAAATATTACAATATGCTCTGACCGGCTACGTCTGTCGCATGAGACAATTAATTTTTTGTGTTTATATATAATTCATGGGTTGTAAACCTGATAGTACAGCCTTAATATAGTTCTTTTTGGCGGCTTTTGAATTTTTGTCACCATTTCAGACTTAATCCATTGTAACAATAAGACTTAATCCCTTGTAACAATATGCTATGAGCGCTATTTCTGCCATATTTTAGACAACTAATCTTTTTATGGTTATATATATTTCCCATTAAACATATTTTTATTTATTTATTTAAATATTAATTTGAATTTTTCAAATATTTCTGTTCGACAGCGTGTAAATGCAGTAGCACACAGAGGCTCATTTGTTTGTATGATAAATTAGCATAGTGATTATTATATAAAAAATAAATAAATAGGTAAACATTATCGTATAATAGCAGGAGACTTGGCGTTGGAATATTAAAACAGGAATAAACTACTACGTCAGAAACGCCAAAGAAAAATTATTGAGGTGCATACAGCTGTTTCGGTAGCCTAAAGCGTACCGTCATCAGTGCAAAAAAATAATTCTGAATCTGGAGAAGTACTCGTATATATATAGGAGAGGGACCGGATTTAGTTCAACCAATAGGATTACGGAAGAGGTGGGGAGTGTGGCCAATAGGAATTAAGGAATGTGTAGCTGTGTAAACAGTAGAAAAATTAAGGAAATGTGGACTGAATGTAAAATTTCCAACAATCAGACAAATAGGGAACAGCGAAATCACAATTTACAAGGTTTTTAAAATTTTTATAAATATGAAAAGCTTCAAAGAAATCGAGTTCATGAATGGATTTGCAGACCTAAATTCATTCATGAACTCGATTTCTTCGGGGGGCACCTTTGTGTTAAATCTCGTGACTGTCCGAGCTACCGTTTTCGAGAACAGTGAAATATACAAATATTGCTCACTTAATAGTATAAGATAAATTATTGGCAAAACTATATTTGTGATACCTTTTGAAATAAAGATAAATTCCTTTTTAATTGTTATTGAGAAATTAAATAAATAAAAAAAGTAAATAAAAATACAGAATAAAGATTGATAATCTCGATAATTGTTTTCAACTAAAAATTATTGCACATTCACAAAGACTCTGAATAAATGTTTCAGTAAATTTACAGAATTTTTTTACAATGTTGGCTTAGTATACGTGGTAAAGATTTTAAAATCTAACTGTAAGAGCAAATTTTTTCCCCCCAATACAGCATTACGAATGGTAGCTTCTAAAGAAGTTATTTTGTTTTTAAAAATGTGTATCCTAAAGAAATTACATTTATACACTCGCTGCTCCTTAGATTTTGCGCTTTAGACCATTGCCTAATCCTTTAAAACAATCGATACTCAATCATAACCCTCTGCTGATCACCAAAACATTAAAATTTCTTTGTCCGAAAATCATCGAAAGTTAATTTACTTAAGTTAAGTATTTTTTTTAAATCACCGTATGTTTGCAGGTTTTTTGTGAAGAGCCATTTTTCAGTTCAATGTTTCTTGTATCTTTCAAATTTTGTTGATTTTTGTAATTTGACCATTTGTGGATTTGAACTTGAACTATGCCCAGACAGACCCCTGAATAATAAAATATGATTTTCATCCTTCTTGTAACATGTAAGATAAAATTACCAACACTGAAACTGTGAGCCCAACTTCTCCTTCAGGCAATACATTTCTTAGCAATTTTTTTTGCGAAGATGAATCATAAATGGGCCATGTTTGTTAAATTTCAGTTTCTATAAACAGAAATAGTACTTAAAATTACAAATAAGCGCTCTCAGTTTATTTTTAAATTGTAAATAGAGGAATATTATGCATAAATAATTACAAGATAAAAAGAACTTTTTATGTGACACGTTTTTAAATTTTCTGTTGAATCATATAAACTTGACAATTCTATGTATTAATAAATACATACATACATATACATACATACATACATACATACATACACACACATATATATATATATATATATATATATATATATATATATATATA